>OX596077.1:34742578-35255096 GCA_951394005.1 Protophormia terraenovae | reverse complement strand
CACGTATTTACCGAGTTATAAGGCTTTAAAGTTTCGACTGAAATTTTCATATAAAAATCGATTTTTTGTATGAAACATAAGTGATCACAGATTAACCTTATTTTCTCGAAAACACAGTATTTACCGAGTTATAAGGCTTTAAAGTTTCGACTGAAATTTTCATATAAAAATCGATTTTTTGTATGAAACATAAGTGATCACAGATTAACCTTATTTTCTCGAAAAACACAGTATTTACCGAGTTATAAGGTTTTAAAGTTTCGACTGAAATTTTCATATTAGAAAATCGATTTTTGTATGAAACATAAGTGATCACAGATTAACCTTATTTTCTCGAAAACGCAGTATTTACCGAGTTATAAGGCTTTAAAGTTTCGACTGAAATTTTCATATAAAAATCGATTTTTTGTATGAAACATAAGTGATCACAGATTAACCTTATTTTCTCGAAAAACGCAGTATTTACCGAGTTATAAGGCTTAAAAGTTTCAACTTAAATTTTCATATAAAAATCGATTTTTTGTATGAAACATAAGTGATCACAAATTATTTCATATAAAAAATTTTCATATAAAAATCGATTTTTCGTATGAAACATAAGTGATCACACATTATCCTTATTTTCTCGAAAAACGCAGTATTTACCGAGTTATAAGGCTTTAAAGTTTCGACTTAAATTTTCATATAAAAATCGATTTTTTTGTATGAAACATAAGTGATCACAGATTAACCTTATTTTCTCGAAAAACGCAGTATTTACCGAGTTTATAAGGCTTTAAAGTTTCGACTTAAATTTTCATATAAAAATCGATTTTTTGTATGAAACATAAGTGATCACAGATTATCCTTATTTTCTCGAAAAAACGCAGTATTTACCGAGTTATAAGGCTTTAAAGTTTCGACTTAAATTTTCATATAAAAACGATTTTTTGTATGAAACATAAGTGATCACAGATTAACCTTATTTTCTCGAAAAACGCAGTATTTACCGAGTTATAAGGCTTTAAAGTTTCGACTGAAATTTTCATATAAAAATCGATTTTTTGTATGAAACATAAGTGATCACAGATTACCTTATTTTTTCGAAAAACGCAGTATTTACCGAGTTATAAGGCTTTAAAGTTTCGACTGAAATTTTCATATAAAAATCGATTTTTTGTATGAAACATAAGTGATCACAGATTAACCTTATTTTCTCGAAAAACGCAGTATTTACCGAGTTATAAGGCTTTAAAGTTTTGACTGAAATTTTCATATAAAAATCGATTTTTTGTATGAAACATAAGTGATCACAGATTAACCTTATTTTTTCGAAAAACGCAGTATTTACCTAGTTATAAGGCTTTAAAGTTTCGACTGAAATTTTCATATAAAAATCGATTTTTTGTATGAAACATAAGTGATCACAGATTATCCTTATTTTCTAGAAAAACGCAGTATTTACCGAGTTATAAGGCTTTAAAGTTTCGACTGAAATTTTCAATATAAAAATCGATTTTTCTTATGAATCGTAAGTTATCACAGATTAACCTTATTTTCTCGAAAAACACAGTATTTACCTAGTTATAAGGCTTTAAAAGTTTCGACTGAAATTTTCATATAAAAATCGATTTTTTGTATGAAACATAAGTGATCACAGATTATCCTTATTTTCTAGAAAAACGCAGTATTTACCGAGTTATAAGGCTTTAAAGTTTCGACTGAAATTTTCATATAAAAATCGATTTTTCTATGAATCGTAAGTTATCACAGATTAACCTTATTTTCTCGAAAAACGCAGTATTTACCGAGTTATAAGGCTTTAAAGTTTCGACTGAAATTTTCATATAAAAATCGATTTTTTGTATGAAACATAAGTGATCACAAATTATTTCATATAAAAATTTTCATATAAAAATCGATTTTTCGTATGAAACATAAGTGATCACACATTATCCTTATTTTCTCGAAAAACGCAGTATTTACCGAGTTATAAGGCTTTAAAGTTTCGACTTAAATTTTCATATAAAAATCGATTTTTTGTATGAAACATAAGTGATCACAGATTAACCTTATTTTCTCGAAAAACGCAGTATTTACCGAGTTATAAGGCTTTAAAGTTTCGACTGAAATTTTCATATGAAAATCGATTTTTTTGTATGAAACATAGGTGATCACAGATTAACCTTATTTTCTCGAAAAACGCAGTATTTACCGAGTTATAAGGCTTTAAAGTTTCGACTTAAATTTTCATATAAAATAAGGCTTTAAAGTTTCGACTGAAATTTTCATATAAAAATCGTTTTTTTGTATGAAACATAAGTGATCACAGATTACCTTATTTTTTCGAAAAACGCAGTATTTACCGAGTTATAAGGCTTTAAAGTTTCGACTGAAATTTTCATATAAAAATCGATTTTTGTATGAAACATAAGTGATCACAGATTAACCTTATTTTCTCGAAAAACGCAGTATTTACCGAGTTATAAGGCTTTAAAGTTTCGACTGAAATTTTCATATGAAAATCGATTTTTTTGTATGAAACATAGGTGATCACAGATTAACCTTATTTTCTCGAAAAACGCAGTATTTACCGAGTTATAAGGCTTTAAAGTTTCGACTTAAATTTTCATATAAAATAAGGCTTTAAAGTTTCGACTGAAATTTTCATATAAAAATCGATTTTTTGTATGAAACATAAGTGATCACAGATTAACCTTATTTTTTCGAAAAACGCAGTATTTACCGAGTTATAAGGCTTTAAAGTTTCGACTGAAATTTTCATATAAAAATCGATTTTTTGTATGAAACATAAGTGATCACAGATTAAACCTTATTTTCTCGAAAAACGCAGTATTTACCGAGTTATAAGGCTTTAAAGTTTTGACTGAAATTTTCATATAAAAATCGATTTTTTGTATGAAACATAAGTGATCACAGATTATCCTTATTTTCTCGAAAAACACAGTATTTACCGAGTTATAAGGCTTTAAAGTTTCGACTTAAATTTTCATATAAAAATCGATTTTTTGTATGAAACATAAGTGATCACAGATTATCCTTATTTTCTCGAAAAACGCAGTATTTACCTAGTTATAAGGCTTTAAAGTTTCGACTGAAATTTTCATATAAAAATCGATTTTTCTTATGAATCGTAAATTATCACAGATTAACCTTATTTTCTCGAAAAACACAGTATTTACCGAGTTATAAGGCTTTAAAGTTTCGACTTAAATTTTCATATAAAAATCGATTTTTTGTATGAAACATAAGTGATCACAGATTAACCTTATTTTCTCGAAAAACGCAGTATTTACCTAGTTATAAGGCTTTAAAGTTTCGACTGAAATTTTCATATAAAAATCGATTTTTTCTTATGAATCGTAAGTTATCACAGATTAACCTTATTTTCTCGAAAAACACAGTATTTACCGAGTTATAAGGCTTTAAAGTTTCGACTGAAATTTTCATATAAAAATCGATTTTTCTTATGAATCGTAAGTTATCACAGATTAACCTTATTTTCTCGAAAAACACAGTATTTACCGAGTTATAAGGCTTTAAAGTTTTGACTGAAATTTTCATATAAAAGTTGATTTTTTGTATGAAACATAAGTGATCACAGATTAACCTTATTTTCTCGAAAAACGCAGTATTTACCGAGTTATAAGGCTTTAAAGTTTCGACTTAAATTTTCATATAAAAATCGATTTTTTGTATGAAACATAAGTGATCACAGATTAACCTTATTTTCTCGAAAAACGCAGTATTTACCGAGTTATAAGGCTTTAAAGTTTCGACTGAAATTTTCATATGAAAATCGATTTTTTTGTATGAAACATAGGTGATCACAGATTAACCTTATTTTCTCGAAAAACGCAGTATTTACCGAGTTATAAGGCTTTAAAGTTTCGACTTAAATTTTCATATAAAATAAGGCTTTAAAGTTTCGACTGAAATTTTCATATAAAAATCGATTTTTTGTATGAAACATAAGTGATCACAGATTAACCTTATTTTTTCGAAAAACGCAGTATTTACCGAGTTATAAGGCTTTAAAGTTTCGACTGAAATTTTCATATAAAAATCGATTTTTTGTATGAAACATAAGTGATCACAGATTAACCTTATTTTCTCGAAAAACGCAGTATTTACCGAGTTATAAGGCTTTAAAGTTTTGACTGAAATTTTCATATAAAAATCGATTTTTTGTATGAAACATAAGTGATCACAGATTATCCTTATTTTCTCGAAAAACACAGTATTTACCGAGTTATAAGGCTTTAAAGTTTCGACTTAAATTTTCATATAAAAATCGATTTTTTGTATGAAACATAAGTGATCACAGATTATCCTTATTTTCTCGAAAAACGCAGTATTTACCTAGTTATAAGGCTTTAAAGTTTCGACTGAAATTTTCATATAAAAATCGATTTTTCTTATGAATCGTAAATTATCACAGATTAACCTTATTTTCTCGAAAAACACAGTATTTACCGAGTTATAAGGCTTTAAAGTTTCGACTTAAATTTTCATATAAAAATCGATTTTTTGTATGAAACATAAGTGATCACAGATTAACCTTATTTTCTCGAAAAACGCAGTATTTACCTAGTTATAAGGCTTTAAAGTTTCGACTGAAATTTTCATATAAAAATCGATTTTTCTTATGAATCGTAAGTTATCACAGATTAACCTTATTTTCTCGAAAAACACAGTATTTACCGAGTTATAAGGCTTTAAAGTTTCGACTGAAATTTTCATATAAAAATCGATTTTTCTTATGAATCGTAAGTTATCACAGATTAACCTTATTTTCTCGAAAAACACAGTATTTACCGAGTTATAAGGCTTTAAAGTTTTGACTGAAATTTTCATATAAAAGTCGATTTTTTGTATGAAACATAAGTGATCACAGATTAACCTTATTTTCTCGAAAAACGCAGTATTTACCGAGTTATAAGGCTTTAAAGTTTCGACTGAAATTTTCATATAAAAATCGATTTTTTGTATGAAACATAAGTGATCACAGATTAACCTTATTTTTTCGAAAAACGCAGTATTTACCGAGTTATAAGGCTTTAAAGTTTCGACTGAAATTTTCATATAAAAATCGATTTTTTGTATGAAACATAAGTGATCACAGATTAACCTTATTTTCTCGAAAAACGCAGTATTTACCGAGTTATAAGGCTTTAAAGTTTTGACTGAAATTTTCATATAAAAATCGATTTTTTGTATGAAACATAAGTGATCACAGATTAACCTTATTTTTTCGAAAAACGCAGTATTTACCGAGTTATAAGGCTTTAAAGTTTCGACTGAAATTTTCATATAAAAATCGATTTTTCTTATGAAACATAAGTGATCACAGATTAACCTTATTTTCTCGAAAAACGCAGTATTTACCGAGTTATAAGGCTTTAAAGTTTCGACTGAAATTTTCATATAAAAATCGATTTTTTGTATGAAACATAAGTGATCACAGATTAACCTTATTTTTTCGAAAAACGCAGTATTTACCGAGTTATAAGGCTTTAAAGTTTCGACTGAAATTTTCATATGAAAATCGATTTTTTGTATGAAACATAAGTGATCACAGATTAACCTTATTTTCTCGAAAAACGCAGTATTTACCGAGTTATAAGGCTTTAAAGTTTTGACTGAAATTTTCATATAAAAGTCGTTTTTTGGTATAAAATATAAGTGATCACAGATTATCCTTATTTTCTCGAAAAACGCAGTATTTACCGAGTTATAAGGCTTTAAAGTTTCGACTGAAATTTTCATATAAAAATCGATTTTTTTTATGAATCGTAAGTTATCACAGATTAACCTTATTTTCTCGAAAAACGCAGTATTTACCGAGTTATAAGGCTTTAAAGTTTCGACTGAAATTTTCATATAAAAATCGATTTTTTGTATGAAACATAAGTGATCACAGATTAACCTTATTTTCTCGAAAAACGCAGTATTTACCGAGTTATAAGGCTTTAAAGTTTCCTTATTTTTTCGAAAAACGCAGTATTTACCGAGTTATAAGGCTTTAAAGTTTCGACTGAAATTTTCATATAAAAATCGATTTTTTGTATGAAACATAAGTGATCACAGATTAACCTTATTTTCTCGAAAAACGCAGTATTTACTGAGTTATAAGGCTTTAAAGTTTCGACTGAAATTTTCATATGAAAATCGATTTTTTGTATGAAACGTAAGTGATCACAGATTAACCTTATTTTCTCGAAAAACGCAGTATTTACCGAGTTATAAGGCTTTAAAGTTTTGACTGAAATTTTCATATAAAAGTCGTTTTTTGGTATAAAATATAAGTGATCACAGATTATCCTTATTATCTAGAAAAACGCAGTATTTACCGAGTTATAAGGCTTTAAAGTTTCGACTGAAATTTTCATATAAAAATCGATTTTTTTTATGAATCGTAAGTTATCACAGATTAACCTTATTTTCTCGAAAAACGCAGTATTTACCGAGTTATAAGGCTTTAAAGTTTCGACTGAAATTTTCATATAAAAATCGATTTTTTGTATGAAACATAAGTGATCACAGATTAACCTTATTTTCTCGAAAAACGCAGTATTTACCGAGTTATAAGGCTTAAAAGTTTCAACTTAAATTTTCATATAAAAATCGATTTTTTGTATGAAACATAAGTGATCACAAATTATTTCATATAAAAATTTTCATATAAAAATCGATTTTTCGTATGAAACATAAGTGATCACACATTATCCTTATTTTCTCGAAAAACGCAGTATTTACCGAGTTATAAGGCTTTAAAGTTTCGACTTAAATTTTCATATAAAAATCGATTTTTTTGTATGAAACATAAGTGATCACAGATTAACCTTATTTTCTCGAAAAACGCAGTATTTACCGAGTTATAAGGCTTTAAAGTTTCGACTTAAATTTTCATATAAAAATCGATTTTTTGTATGAAACATAAGTGATCACAGATTATCCTTATTTTCTCGAAAAACGCAGTATTTACCGAGTTATAAGGCTTTAAAGTTTCGACTTAAATTTTCATATAAAAATCGATTTTTTGTATGAAACATAAGTGATCACAGATTAATCTTATTTTCTCGAAAAACGCAGTATTTACCGAGTTATAAGGCTTTAAAGTTTCGACTGAAATTTTCATATAAAAATCGATTTTTTGTATGAAACATAAGTGATCACAGATTAACCTTATTTTTTCGAAAAACGCAGTATTTACCGAGTTATAAGGCTTTAAAGTTTCGACTGAAATTTTCATATAAAAATCGATTTTTTGTATGAAACATAAGTGATCACAGATTAACCTTATTTTCTCGAAAAACGCAGTATTTACCGAGTTATAAGGCTTTAAAGTTTTGACTGAAATTTTCATATAAAAATCGATTTTTTGTATGAAACATAAGTGATCACAGATTAACCTTATTTTTTCGAAAAACGCAGTATTTACCTAGTTATAAGGCTTTAAAGTTTCGACTGAAATTTTCATATAAAAATCGATTTTTTGTATGAAACATAAGTGATCACAGATTATCCTTATTTTCTAGAAAAACGCAGTATTTACCGAGTTATAAGGCTTTAAAGTTTCGACTGAAATTTTCATATAAAAATCGATTTTTCTTATGAATCGTAAGTTATCACAGATTAACCTTATTTTCTCGAAAAACACAGTATTTACCTAGTTATAAGGCTTTAAAGTTTCGACTGAAATTTTCATATAAAAATCGATTTTTTGTATGAAACATAAGTGATCACAGATTATCCTTATTTTCTAGAAAAACGCAGTATTTACCGAGTTATAAGGCTTTAAAGTTTCGACTGAAATTTTCATATAAAAATCGATTTTTCTTATGAATCGTAAGTTATCACAGATTTACCTTATTTTCTCGAAAAACACAGTATTTACCGAGTTATAAGGCTTTAAAGTTTCGACTGAAATTTTCATATAAAAATCGATTTTTTGTATGAAACATAAGTGATCACAAATTATTTCATATAAAAATTTTCATATAAAAATCGATTTTTCGTATGAAACATAAGTGATCACACATTATCCTTATTTTCTCGAAAAACGCAGTATTTACCGAGTTATAAGGCTTTAAAGTTTCGACTTAAATTTTCATATAAAAATCGATTTTTTGTATGAAACATAAGTGATCACAGATTAACCTTATTTTCTCGAAAAACGCAGTATTTACCGAGTTATAAGGCTTTAAAGTTTCGACTGAAATTTTCATATGAAAATCGATTTTTTTGTATGAAACATAGGTGATCACAGATTAACCTTATTTTCTCGAAAAACGCAGTATTTACCGAGTTATAAGGCTTTAAAGTTTCGACTTAAATTTTCATATAAAATAAGGCTTTAAAGTTTCGACTGAAATTTTCATATAAAAATCGATTTTTTGTATGAAACATAAGTGATCACAGATTAACCTTATTTTTTCGAAAAACGCAGTATTTACCTAGTTATAAGGCTTTAAAGTTTCGACTGAAATTTTCATATAAAAATCGATTTTTCTTATGAATCGTAAGTTATCACAGATTAACCTTATTTTCTCGAAAAACACAGTATTTACCGAGTTATAAGGCTTTAAAGTTTCGACTGAAATTTTCATATAAAAATCGATTTTTCTTATGAATCGTAAGTTATCACAGATTAACCTTATTTTCTCGAAAAACACAGTATTTACCGAGTTATAAGGCTTTAAAGTTTTGACTGAAATTTTCATATAAAAGTCGATTTTTTGTATGAAACATAAGTGATCACAGATTAACCTTATTTTCTCGAAAAACGCAGTATTTACCGAGTTATAAGGCTTTAAAGTTTCGACTGAAATTTTCATATAAAAATCGATTTTTTGTATGAAACATAAGTGATCACAGATTAACCTTATTTTTTCGAAAAACGCAGTATTTACCGAGTTATAAGGCTTTAAAGTTTCGACTGAAATTTTCATATAAAAATCGATTTTTTGTATGAAACATAAGTGATCACAGATTAACCTTATTTTCTCGAAAAACGCAGTATTTACCGAGTTATAAGGCTTTAAAGTTTTGACTGAAATTTTCATATAAAAATCGATTTTTTGTATGAAACATAAGTGATCACAGATTAACCTTATTTTTTCGAAAAACGCAGTATTTACCGAGTTATAAGGCTTTAAAGTTTCGACTGAAATTTTCATATAAAAATCGATTTTTCTTATGAAACATAAGTGATCACAGATTATCCTTATTTTCTAGAAAAACGCAGTATTTACCGAGTTATAAGGCTTTAAAGTTTCGACTGAAATTTTCATATAAAAATCGATTTTTTGTATGAAACATAAGTGATCACAGATTAACCTTATTTTTTCGAAAAACGCAGTATTTACCGAGTTATAAGGCTTTAAAGTTTCGACTGAAATTTTCATATGAAAATCGATTTTTTGTATGAAACATAAGTGATCACAGATTAACCTTATTTTCTCGAAAAACGCAGTATTTACCGAGTTATAAGGCTTTAAAGTTTTGACTGAAATTTTCATATAAAAGTCGTTTTTTGGTATAAAATATAAGTGATCACAGATTATCCTTATTTTCTCGAAAAACGCAGTATTTACCGAGTTATAAGGCTTTAAAGTTTCGACTGAAATTTTCATATAAAAATCGATTTTTTTTATGAATCGTAAGTTATCACAGATTAACCTTATTTTCTCGAAAAACGCAGTATTTACCGAGTTATAAGGCTTTAAAGTTTCGACTGAAATTTTCATATAAAAATCGATTTTTTGTATGAAACATAAGTGATCACAGATTAACCTTATTTTCTCGAAAAACGCAGTATTTACCGAGTTATAAGGCTTTAAAGTTTCCTTATTTTTTCGAAAAACGCAGTATTTACCGAGTTATAAGGCTTTAAAGTTTCGACTGAAATTTTCATATAAAAATCGATTTTTTGTATGAAACATAAGTGATCACAGATTAACCTTATTTTCTCGAAAAACGCAGTATTTACTGAGTTATAAGGCTTTAAAGTTTCGACTGAAATTTTCATATGAAAATCGATTTTTTGTATGAAACGTAAGTGATCACAGATTAACCTTATTTTCTCGAAAAACGCAGTATTTACCGAGTTATAAGGCTTTAAAGTTTTGACTGAAATTTTCATATAAAAGTCGTTTTTTGGTATAAAATATAAGTGATCACAGATTATCCTTATTATCTAGAAAAACGCAGTATTTACCGAGTTATAAGGCTTTAAAGTTTCGACTGAAATTTTCATATAAAAATCGATTTTTTTTATGAATCGTAAGTTATCACAGATTAACCTTATTTTCTCGAAAAACGCAGTATTTACCGAGTTATAAGGCTTTAAAGTTTCGACTGAAATTTTCATATAAAAATCGATTTTTTGTATGAAACATAAGTGATCACAGATTAACCTTATTTTCTCGAAAAACGCAGTATTTACCGAGTTATAAGGCTTTAAAATTTTGACTGAAATTTTCATATAAAAGTCGATTTTTTGTATGAAACATAAGTGATCACAGATTAACCTTATTTTCTCGAAAAACGCAGTATTTACCGAGTTATAAGGCTTTAAAATTTCGACTTAAATTTTCATATAAAAATCGATTTTTTGTATGAAACATAAGTGATCACAAATTAACCTTATTTTCTCGAAAAACGCAGTATTTACCGAGTTATAAGGCTTTAAAGTTTTGACTGAAATTTTCATATAAAAGTCGATTTTTTTTATGAAACATAAGTGATCACAGATTAACCTTATTTTCTCGAAAAACGCAGTATTTACCGAGTTATAAGGCTTTAAAGTTTTGACTGAAATTTTCATATAAAAGTCGATTTTTTGTATGAAACATAAGTGATCACAGATTAACCTTATTTTCTCGAAAAACGCAGTATTTACCGAGTTATAAGGCTTTAAAGTTTTGACTGAAATTTTCATATAAAAGTCGATTTTTTGTATGAAACATAAGTGATCACAGATTAACCTTATTTTCTCGAAAAACGCAGTATTTACCGAGTTATAAGGCTTTAAAGTTTCGACTGAAATTTTCATATAAAAATCGATTTTTTGTATGAAACATAAGTGATCACAGATTAACCTTATTTTCTCGAAAAACGCAGTATTTACCGAGTTATAAGGCTTTAAAGTTTTGACTGAAATTTTCATATAAAAGTCGATTTTTTGTATGAAACATAAGTGATCACAGATTAACCTTATTTTCTCGAAAAACGCAGTATTTACCGAGTTATAAGGCTTTAAAGTTTCGACTTAAATTTTCATATAAAAATCGATTTTTTGTATGAAACATAAGTGATCACAAATTATTTCATATAAAAATTTTCATATAAAAATCAATTTTTTGTATGAAACATAAGTGATCACAAATTAACCTTATTTTCTCGAAAAACGCAGTATTTACCGAGTTATAAGGCTTTAAAGTTTTGACTGAAATTTTCATATAAAAGTCGATTTTTTGTATGAAACATAAGTGATCACAGATTAACCTTATTTTCTCGAAAAACGCAGTATTTACCGAGTTATAAGGCTTTAAAGTTTTGACTGAAATTTTCATATAAAAGTCGATTTTTTGTATGAAACATAAGTGATCACAGATTAACCTTATTTTCTCGAAAAACGCAGTATTTACCGAGTTATAAGGCTTTAAAGTTTCGACTTAAATTTTCATATAAAAATCGATTTTTTGTATGAAACATAAGTGATCACAGATTATCCTTATTTTCTCGAAAAACGCAGTATTTACCGAGTTATAAGGTTTTAAAGTTTCGACTTAAATTTTCATATAAAAATCGATTTTTTGTATGAAACATAAGTGATCACAAATTATTTCATATAAAAATTTTCATATAAAAATCGATTTTTTGTATGAAACATAAGTGATCACAAATTAACCTTATTTTCTCGAAAAACGCAGTATTTACCGAGTTATAAGGTTTTAAAGTTTCGACTTAAATTTTCATATAAAAATCGATTTTTTGTATGAAACATAAGTGATCACACACTATCCTTATTTGCTCGAAAAACGCAGTATTTACCGAGTTATAAGGCTTTAAAGTTTCGACTTAAATTTTCATATAAAAATCGATTTTTTGTATGAAACATAAGTGATCACAGATTATCCTTATTTTCTCGAAAAACGCAGTATTTACCGAGTTATAAGGCTTTAAAGTTTCGACTGAAATTTTCATATAAAAATCGATTTTTTGTATGAAACATAAGTGATCACAGATTAACCTTATTTTTTCGAAAAACGCAGTATTTACCGAGTTATAAGGCTTTAAAGTTTCGACTGAAATTTTCATATAAAAATCGATTTTTTGTATGAAACATAAGTGATCACAGATTAACCTTATTTTCTCGAAAAACGCAGTATTTACCGAGTTATAAGGCTTTAAAGTTTTGACTGAAATTTTCATATAAAAATCGATTTTTTGTATGAAACATAAGTGATCACAGATTATCCTTATTTTCTAGAAAAACGCAGTATTTACCGAGTTATAAGGCTTTAAAGTTTCGACTGAAATTTTCATATAAAAATCGATTTTTTGTATGAAACATAAGTGATCACAGATTAACCTTATTTTCTCGAAAAACGCAGTATTTACCGAGTTATAAGGCTTTAAAGTTTCGACTGAAATTTTCATATAAAAATCGATTTTTCTTATGAATCGTAAGTTATCACAGATTAACCTTATTTTCTCGAAAAACACAGTATTTACCGAGTTATAAGGCTTTAAAGTTTCGACTGAAATTTTCATATAAAAATCGATTTTTTGTATGAAACATAAGTGATCACAGATTAACCTTATTTTCTCGAAAAACACAGTATTTACCGAGTTATAAGGCTTTAAAGTTTCGACTGAAATTTTCATATAAAAATCGATTTTTTGTATGAAACATAAGTGATCACAGATTAACCTTATTTTCTCGAAAAACGCAGTATTTACCGAGTTATAAGGCTTTAAAGTTTTGACTGAAATTTTCATATAAAAGTCGATTTTTTGTATGAAACATAAGTGATCACAGATTAACCTTATTTTCTCGAAAAACGCAGTATTTACCGAGTTATAAGGCTTTAAAATTTCGACTTAAATTTTCATATAAAAATCGATTTTTTGTATGAAACATAAGTGATCACAAATTATTTCATATAAGGCTTTAAAGTTTCGATTTTCATATAAAAATCGATTTTTTGTATGAAACATAAGTGATCACAAATTAACCTTATTTTCTCGAAAAACGCAGTATTTACCGAGTTATAAGGCTTTAAAGTTTTGACTGAAATTTTCATATAAAAGTCGATTTTTTTTATGAAACATAAGTGATCACAGATTAACCTTATTTTCTCGAAAAACGCAGTATTTACCGAGTTATAAGGCTTTAAAGTTTCAACTGAAATTTTCATATAAAAATCGATTTTTTGTATGAAACATAAGTGATCACAGATTAACCTTATTTTCTCGAAAAACGCAGTATTTACCGAGTTATAAGGCTTTAAAGTTTTGACTGAAATTTTCATATAAAAGTCGATTTTTTGTATGAAACATAAGTGATCACAGATTAACCTTATTTTCTCGAAAAACGCAGTATTTACCGAGTTATAAGGCTTTAAAGTTTTGCCTGAAATTTTCATATAAAAGTCGATTTTTTGTATGAAACATAAGTGATCACAGATTAACCTTATTTTCTCGAAAAACGCAGTATTTACCGAGTTATAAGGCTTTAAAGTTTCGACTTAAATTTTCATATAAAAATCGATTTTTTGTATGAAACATAAGTGATCACAGATTATCCTTATTTTCTAGAAAAACGCAGTATTTACCGAGTTATAAGGCTTTAAAGTTTCGACTGAAATTTTCATATAAAAATCGATTTTTTGTATGAAACATAAGTGATCACAGATTAACCTTATTTTCTCGAAAAACGCAGTATTTACCGAGTTATAAGGCTTTAAAGTTTCGACTGAAATTTTCATATAAAAATCGATTTTTCTTATGAATCGTAAGTTATCACAGATTAACCTTATTTTCTCGAAAAACACAGTATTTACCGAGTTATAAGGCTTTAAAGTTTCGACTGAAATTTTCATATAAAAATCGATTTTTTGTATGAAACATAAGTGATCACAGATTAACCTTATTTTCTCGAAAAACACAGTATTTACCGAGTTATAAGGCTTTAAAGTTTCGACTGAAATTTTCATATAAAAATCGATTTTTTGTATGAAACATAAGTGATCACAGATTAACCTTATTTTCTCGAAAAACACAGTATTTACCGAGTTATAAGGTTTTAAAGTTTCGACTGAAATTTTCATATAAAAATCGATTTTTTGTATGAAACATAAGTGATCACAGATTAACCTTATTTTCTCGAAAAACGCAGTATTTACCGAGTTATAAGGCTTTAAAGTTTCGACTGAAATTTTCATATAAAAATCGATTTTTTGTATGAAACATAAGTGATCACAGATTAACCTTATTTTCTCGAAAAACGCAGTATTTACCGAGTTATAAGGCTTAAAAGTTTCAACTTAAATTTTCATATAAAAATCGATTTTTTGTATGAAACATAAGTGATCACAAATTATTTCATATAAAAATTTTCATATAAAAATCGATTTTTCGTATGAAACATAAGTGATCACACATTATCCTTATTTTCTCGAAAAACGCAGTATTTACCGAGTTATAAGGCTTTAAAGTTTCGACTTAAATTTTCATATAAAAATCGATTTTTTTGTATGAAACATAAGTGATCACAGATTAACCTTATTTTCTCGAAAAACGCAGTATTTACCGAGTTATAAGGCTTTAAAGTTTCGACTTAAATTTTCATATAAAAATCGATTTTTTGTATGAAACATAAGTGATCACAGATTATCCTTATTTTCTCGAAAAACGCAGTATTTACCGAGTTATAAGGCTTTAAAGTTTCGACTTAAATTTTCATATAAAAATCGATTTTTTGTATGAAACATAAGTGATCACAGATTAACCTTATTTTCTCGAAAAACGCAGTATTTACCGAGTTATAAGGCTTTAAAGTTTCGACTGAAATTTTCATATAAAAATCGATTTTTTGTATGAAACATAAGTGATCACAGATTAACCTTATTTTTTCGAAAAACGCAGTATTTACCGAGTTATAAGGCTTTAAAGTTTCGACTGAAATTTTCATATAAAAATCGATTTTTTGTATGAAACATAAGTGATCACAGATTAACCTTATTTTCTCGAAAAACGCAGTATTTACCGAGTTATAAGGCTTTAAAGTTTTGACTGAAATTTTCATATAAAAATCGATTTTTTGTATGAAACATAAGTGATCACAGATTAACCTTATTTTTTCGAAAAACGCAGTATTTACCTAGTTATAAGGCTTTAAAGTTTCGACTGAAATTTTCATATAAAAATCGATTTTTTGTATGAAACATAAGTGATCACAGATTATCCTTATTTTCTAGAAAAACGCAGTATTTACCGAGTTATAAGGCTTTAAAGTTTCGACTGAAATTTTCATATAAAAATCGATTTTTCTTATGAATCGTAAGTTATCACAGATTAACCTTATTTTCTCGAAAAACACAGTATTTACCTAGTTATAAGGCTTTAAAGTTTCGACTGAAATTTTCATATAAAAATCGATTTTTTGTATGAAACATAAGTGATCACAGATTATCCTTATTTTCTAGAAAAACGCAGTATTTACCGAGTTATAAGGCTTTAAAGTTTCGACTGAAATTTTCATATAAAAATCGATTTTTCTTATGAATCGTAAGTTATCACAGATTAACCTTATTTTCTCGAAAAACACAGTATTTACCGAGTTATAAGGCTTTAAAGTTTCGACTGAAATTTTCATATAAAAATCGATTTTTTTGTATGAAACATAGGTGATCACAGATTAACCTTATTTTCTCGAAAAACGCAGTATTTACCGAGTTATAAGGCTTTAAAGTTTCGACTTAAATTTTCATATAAAAATCGATTTTTTGTATGAAACATAAGTGATCACAGATTAACCTTATTTTCTCGAAAAACGCAGTATTTACCGAGTTATAAGGCTTTAAAGTTTCGACTGAAATTTTCATATGAAAATCGATTTTTTTGTATGAAACATAGGTGATCACAGATTAACCTTATTTTCTCGAAAAACGCAGTATTTACCGAGTTATAAGGCTTTAAAGTTTCGACTTAAATTTTCATATAAAATAAGGCTTTAAAGTTTCGACTGAAATTTTCATATAAAAATCGATTTTTTGTATGAAACATAAGTGATCACAGATTAACCTTATTTTTTCGAAAAACGCAGTATTTACCGAGTTATAAGGCTTTAAAGTTTCGACTGAAATTTTCATATAAAAATCGATTTTTTGTATGAAACATAAGTGATCACAGATTAACCTTATTTTCTCGAAAAACGCAGTATTTACCGAGTTATAAGGCTTTAAAGTTTTGACTGAAATTTTCATATAAAAATCGATTTTTTGTATGAAACATAAGTGATCACAGATTATCCTTATTTTCTCGAAAAACACAGTATTTACCGAGTTATAAGGCTTTAAAGTTTCGACTTAAATTTTCATATAAAAATCGATTTTTTGTATGAAACATAAGTGATCACAGATTATCCTTATTTTCTCGAAAAACGCAGTATTTACCTAGTTATAAGGCTTTAAAGTTTCGACTGAAATTTTCATATAAAAATCGATTTTTCTTATGAATCGTAAATTATCACAGATTAACCTTATTTTCTCGAAAAACACAGTATTTACCGAGTTATAAGGCTTTAAAGTTTCGACTTAAATTTTCATATAAAAATCGATTTTTTGTATGAAACATAAGTGATCACAGATTAACCTTATTTTCTCGAAAAACGCAGTATTTACCTAGTTATAAGGCTTTAAAGTTTCGACTGAAATTTTCATATAAAAATCGATTTTTCTTATGAATCGTAAGTTATCACAGATTAACCTTATTTTCTCGAAAAACACAGTATTTACCGAGTTATAAGGCTTTAAAGTTTCGACTGAAATTTTCATATAAAAATCGATTTTTCTTATGAATCGTAAGTTATCACAGATTAACCTTATTTTCTCGAAAAACACAGTATTTACCGAGTTATAAGGCTTTAAAGTTTTGACTGAAATTTTCATATAAAAGTCGATTTTTTGTATGAAACATAAGTGATCACAGATTAACCTTATTTTCTCGAAAAACGCAGTATTTACCGAGTTATAAGGCTTTAAAGTTTCGACTGAAATTTTCATATAAAAATCGATTTTTTGTATGAAACATAAGTGATCACAGATTAACCTTATTTTTTCGAAAAACGCAGTATTTACCGAGTTATAAGGCTTTAAAGTTTCGACTGAAATTTTCATATAAAAATCGATTTTTTGTATGAAACATAAGTGATCACAGATTAACCTTATTTTCTCGAAAAACGCAGTATTTACCGAGTTATAAGGCTTTAAAGTTTTGACTGAAATTTTCATATAAAAATCGATTTTTTGTATGAAACATAAGTGATCACAGATTAACCTTATTTTTTCGAAAAACGCAGTATTTACCGAGTTATAAGGCTTTAAAGTTTCGACTGAAATTTTCATATAAAAATCGATTTTTCTTATGAAACATAAGTGATCACAGATTATCCTTATTTTCTAGAAAAACGCAGTATTTACCGAGTTATAAGGCTTTAAAGTTTCGACTGAAATTTTCATATAAAAATCGATTTTTTGTATGAAACATAAGTGATCACAGATTAACCTTATTTTTTCGAAAAACGCAGTATTTACCGAGTTATAAGGCTTTAAAGTTTCGACTTAAATTTTCATATAAAAATCGATTTTTTTGTATGAAACATAAGTGATCACAGATTAACCTTATTTTCTCGAAAAACACAGTATTTACCGAGTTATAAGGCTTTAAAGTTTCGACTGAAATTTTCATATAAAAATCGATTTTTCTTATGAAACATAAGTGATCACAGATTATCCTTATTTTCTAGAAAAACGCAGTATTTACCGAGTTATAAGGCTTTAAAGTTTCGACTTAAATTTTCATATAAAAATCGATTTTTTTGTATGAAACATAAGTGATCACAGATTAACCTTATTTTCTCGAAAAACACAGTATTTACCGAGTTATAAGGCTTTAAAGTTTCGACTGAAATTTTCATATAAAAATCGATTTTTTGTATGAAACATAAGTGATCACAGATTAACCTTATTTTCTCGAAAAACGCAGTATTTACCGAGTTATAAGGCTTTAAAGTTTTGACTGAAATTTTCATATAAAAATCGATTTTTTGTATGAAACATAAGTGATCACAGATTAACCTTATTTTCTCGAAAAACGCAGTATTTACCGAGTTATAAGGCTTTAAATTTTCGACTGAAATTTTCATATAAAAATCGATTTTTTGTATAAAACATAAGTGATCACAGATTAACCTTATTTTTTCGAAAAACGCAGTATTTACCGAGTTATAAGGCTTTAAAGTTTCGACTGAAATTTTCATATAAAAATCGATTTTTTGTATGAAACATAAGTGATCACAGATTAACCTTATTTTCTCGAAAAACGCAGTATTTACCGAGTTATAAGGCTTTAAAGTTTCGACTGAAATTTTCATATAAAAATCGATTTTTCTTATGAAACATAAGTGATCACAGATTATCCTTATTTTCTAAAAAAACGCAGTATTTACCGAGTTATAAGGCTTTAAAGTTTCGACTGAAATTTTCATATAAAAATCGATTTTTTGTATGAAACATAAGTGATCACAGATTAACCTTATTTTTTCGAAAAACGCAGTATTTACCGAGTTATAAGGCTTTAAAGTTTCGACTTAAATTTTCATATAAAAATCGATTTTTTTGTATGAAACATAAGTGATCACAGATTAACCTTATTTTCTCGAAAAACACAGTATTTACCGAGTTATAAGGCTTTAAAGTTTCGACTGAAATTTTCATATAAAAATCGATTTTTCTTATGAAACATAAGTGATCACAGATTATCCTTATTTTCTAGAAAAACGCAGTATTTACCGAGTTATAAGGCTTTAAAGTTTCGACTGAAATTTTCATATGAAAATCGATTTTTTGTATGAAACGTAAGTGATCACAGATTAACCTTATTTTTTCGAAAAACGCAGTATTTACCGAGTTATAAGGCTTTAAAGTTTCGACTTAAATTTTCATATAAAAATCGATTTTTTTGTATGAAACATAAGTGATCACAGATTAACCTTATTTTCTCGAAAAACACAGTATTTACCGAGTTATAAGGCTTTAAAGTTTCGACTGAAATTTTCATATAAAAATCGATTTTTTGTATGAAACATAAGTGATCACAGATTAACCTTATTTTCTCGAAAAACGCAGTATTTACCGAGTTATAAGGCTTTAAAGTTTCGACTGAAATTTTCATATAAAAATCGATTTTTTTTATGAATCGTAAGTTATCACAGATTAACCTTATTTTCTCGAAAAACGCAGTATTTACCGAGTTATAAGGCTTTAAAGTTTCGACTGAAATTTTCATATAAAAATCGATTTTTTGTATGAAACATAAGTGATCACAGATTAACCTTATTTTCTCGAAAAACGCAGTATTTACCGAGTTATAAGGCTTTAAAGTTTTGACTGAAATTTTCATATAAAAATCGATTTTTTGTATGAAACATAAGTGATCACAGATTATCCTTATTTTCTAGAAAAACGCAGTATTTACCGAGTTATAAGGCTTTAAATTTTCGACTGAAATTTTCATATAAAAATCGATTTTTTGTATAAAACATAAGTGATCACAGATTAACCTTATTTTTTCGAAAAACGCAGTATTTACCGAGTTATAAGGCTTTAAAGTTTCGACTGAAATTTTCATATAAAAATCGATTTTTCTTATGAAACATAAGTGATCACAGATTATCCTTATTTTCTAGAAAAACGCAGTATTTACCGAGTTATAAGGCTTTAAAGTTTCGACTGAAATTTTCATATGAAAATCGATTTTTTGTATGAAACGTAAGTGATCACAGATTAACCTTATTTTTTCGAAACACGCAGTATTTACCGAGTTATAAGGCTTTAAAGTTTCGACTGAAATTTTCATATAAAAATCGATTTTTCTTATGAAACATAAGTGATCACAGATTATCCTTATTTTCTCGAAAAACGCAGTATTTACCGAGTTATAAGGCTTTAAAGTTTCGACTGAAATTTTCATATGAAAATCGATTTTTTGTATGAAACGTAAGTGATCACAGATTAACCTCATTTTTTCGAAAAACGCAGTATTTACCGAGTTATAAGGCTTTAAAGTTTCGACTTAAATTTTCATATAAAAATCGATTTTTTTGTATGAAACATAAGTGATCACAGATTAACCTTATTTTCTCGAAAAACACAGTATTTACCGAGTTATAAGGCTTTAAAGTTTCGACTGAAATTTTCATATAAAAATCGATTTTTTGTATGAAACATAAGTGATCACAGATTAACCTTATTTTCTCGAAAAACGCAGTATTTACCGAGTTATAAGGCTTTAAAGTTTCGACTGAAATTTTCATATAAAAATCGATTTTTTGTATGAAACATAAGTGATCACAGATTAACCTTATTTTCTCGAAAAACGCAGTATTTACCGAGTTATAAGGCTTTAAAGTTTTGACTGAAATTTTCATATAAAAGTTGATTTTTTGTATGAAACATAAGTGATCACAGATTAACCTTATTTTCTCGAAAAACGCAGTATTTACCGAGTTATAAGGCTTTAAAGTTTCGACTTAAATTTTCATATAAAAATCGATTTTTTGTATGAAACATAAGTGATCACAGATTATCCTTATTTTCTCGAAAAACGCAGTATTTACCGAGTTATAAGGCTTTAAAGTTTTGACTGAAATTTTCATATAAAAATCGATTTTTTGTATGAAACATAAGTGATCACAGATTATCCTTATTTTCTAGAAAAACGCAGTATTTACCGAGTTATAAGGCTTTAAAGTTTCGACTGAAATTTTCATATAAAAATCGATTTTTTGTATAAAACATAAGTGATCACAGATTAACCTTATTTTTTCGAAAAACGCAGTATTTACCGAGTTATAAGGCTTTAAAGTTTCGACTGAAATTTTCATATAAAAATCGATTTTTTGTATGAAACATAAGTGATCACAGGTTAACCTTATTTTCTCGAAAAACGCAGTATTTACCGAGTTATAAGGCTTTAAAGTTTCGACTTAAATTTTCATATAAAAATCGATTTTTTGTATGAAACATAAGTGATCACAGATTATCCTTATTTTCTCGAGAAACGCAGTATTTACCGAGTTATAAGGCTTTAAAGTTTTGACTGAAATTTTCATATAAAAGTCGTTTTTTGGTATAAAATATAAGTGATCACAGATTAACCTTATTTTCTCGAAAAACGCAGTATTTACCGAGTTATAAGGCTTTAAAGTTTCGACTGAAATTTTCATATAAAAATCGATTTTTTGTATGAAACATAAGTGATCACAGATTAACCTTATTTTCTCGAAAAACGCAGTATTTACCGAGTTATAAGGCTTTAAAGTTTCGACTGAAATTTTCATATAAAAATCGATTTTTTGTATGAAACATAAGTGATCACAGATTAACCTTATTTTCTCGAAAAACGCAGTATTTACCGAGTTATAAGGCTTTAAAGTTTCGACTTAAATTTTCATATAAAAATCGATTTTTTGTATGAAACATAAGTGATCACAGATTATCCTTATTTTCTCGAAAAACACAGTATTTACCGAGTTATAAGGCTTTAAAGTTTCGACTTAAATTTTCATATAAAAATCGATTTTTTGTATGAAACATAAGTGATCACAGATTATCCTTATTTTCTCGAGAAACGCAGTATTTACCGAGTTATAAGGCTTTAAAGTTTCGACTGAAATTTTCATATAAAAATCGATTTTTCTTATGAAACATAAGTGATCACAGATTATCCTTATTTTCTAGAAAAACGCAGTATTTACCGAGTTATAAGGCTTTAAAGTTTCGACTGAAATTTTCATATAAAAATCGATTTTTCTTATGAATCGTAAGTTATCACAGATTAACCTTATTTTTTCGAAAAACGCAGTATTTACCGAGTTATAAGGCTTTAAAGTTTCGACTGAAATTTTCATATAAAAATCGATTTTTTGTATGAAACATAAGTGATCACAGATTAACCTTATTTTCTCGAAAAACGCAGTATTTACCGAGTTATAAGGCTTTAAAGTTTCGACTTAAATTTTCATATAAAAATCGATTTTTTGTATGAAACATAAGTGATCACAGATTATCCTTATTTTCTCGAAAAACACAGTATTTACCGAGTTATAAGGCTTTAAAGTTTCGACTTAAATTTTCATATAAAAATCGATTTTTTGTATGAAACATAAGTGATCACAGATTATCCTTATTTTCTCGAGAAACGCAGTATTTACCGAGTTATAAGGCTTTAAAGTTTCGACTGAAATTTTCATATAAAAATCGATTTTTCTTATGAAACATAAGTGATCACAGATTATCCTTATTTTCTAGAAAAACGCAGTATTTACCGAGTTATAAGGCTTTAAAGTTTCGACTGAAATTTTCATATAAAAATCGATTTTTCTTATGAATCGTAAGTTATCACAGATTAACCTTATTTTCTCGAAAAACGCAGTATTTACCGAGTTATAAGGCTTTAAAGTTTCGACTGAAATTTTCATATGAAAATCGATTTTTTTGTATGAAACATAGGTGATCACAGATTAACCTTATTTTCTCGAAAAACGCAGTATTTACCGAGTTATAAGGCTTTAAAGTTTCGACTTAAATTTTCATATAAAAATCGATTTTTGTATGAAACATAAGTGATCACAGATTAACCTTATTTTCTCGAAAAACGCAGTATTTACCGAGTTATAAGGCTTTAAAGTTTCGACTGAAATTTTCATATAAAAATCGATTTTTTGTATGAAACATAAGTGATCACAGATTAACCTTATTTTCTCGAAAAACGCAGTATTTACCGAGTTATAAGGCTTTAAAGTTTTGACTGAAATTTTCATATAAAAATCGATTTTTTGTATGAAACATAAGTGATCACAGATTATCCTTATTTTCTCGAAAAACACAGTATTTACCGAGTTATAAGGCTTTAAAGTTTCGACTTAAATTTTCATATAAAAATCGATTTTTTGTATGAAACATAAGTGATCACAGATTATCCTTATTTTCTCGAAAAACGCAGTATTTACCTAGTTATAAGGCTTTAAAGTTTCGACTGAAATTTTCATATAAAAATCGATTTTTCTTATGAATCGTAAGTTATCACAGATTAACCTTATTTTCTCGAAAAACACAGTATTTACCGAGTTATAAGGCTTTAAAGTTTCGACTTAAATTTTCATATAAAAATCGATTTTTTGTATGAAACATAAGTGATCACAGATTAACCTTATTTTCTCGAAAAACGCAGTATTTACCTAGTTATAAGGCTTTAAAGTTTCGACTGAAATTTTCATATAAAAATCGATTTTTCTTATGAATCGTAAGTTATCACAGATTAACCTTATTTTCTCGAAAAACACAGTATTTACCGAGTTATAAGGCTTTAAAGTTTCGACTGAAATTTTCATATAAAAATCGATTTTTCTTATGAATCGTAAGTTATCACAGATTAACCTTATTTTCTCGAAAAACACAGTATTTACCGAGTTATAAGGCTTTAAAGTTTTGACTGAAATTTTCATATAAAAGTCGATTTTTTGTATGAAACATAAGTGATCACAGATTAACCTTATTTTCTCGAAAAACGCAGTATTTACCGAGTTATAAGGCTTTAAAGTTTCGACTGAAATTTTCATATAAAAATCGATTTTTTGTATGAAACATAAGTGATCACAGATTAACCTTATTTTTTCGAAAAACGCAGTATTTACCGAGTTATAAGGCTTTAAAGTTTCGACTGAAATTTTCATATAAAAATCGATTTTTTGTATGAAACATAAGTGATCACAGATTAACCTTATTTTCTCGAAAAACGCAGTATTTACCGAGTTATAAGGCTTTAAAGTTTTGACTGAAATTTTCATATAAAAATCGATTTTTTGTATGAAACATAAGTGATCACAGATTAACCTTATTTTTTCGAAAAACGCAGTATTTACCGAGTTATAAGGCTTTAAAGTTTCGACTGAAATTTTCATATAAAAATCGATTTTTCTTATGAAACATAAGTGATCACAGATTATCCTTATTTTCTAGAAAAACGCAGTATTTACCGAGTTATAAGGCTTTAAAGTTTCGACTGAAA
This sequence comes from Protophormia terraenovae, assembly GCA_951394005.1. Taxonomy (NCBI): domain Eukaryota; kingdom Metazoa; phylum Arthropoda; class Insecta; order Diptera; family Calliphoridae; genus Protophormia; species Protophormia terraenovae. The sequence goes on along the minus strand of OX596077.1, from coordinate 35,230,733 downwards.
TTTTCATATAAAAATCGATTTTTTGTATGAAACATAAGTGATCACAGATTAACCTTATTTTTTCGAAAAACGCAGTATTTACCGAGTTATAAGGCTTTAAAGTTTCGACTTAAATTTTCATATAAAAATCGATTTTTTTGTATGAAACATAAGTGATCACAGATTAACCTTATTTTCTCGAAAAACACAGTATTTACCGAGTTATAAGGCTTTAAAGTTTCGACTGAAATTTTCATATAAAAATCGATTTTTCTTATGAAACATAAGTGATCACAGATTATCCTTATTTTCTAGAAAAACGCAGTATTTACCGAGTTATAAGGCTTTAAAGTTTCGACTTAAATTTTCATATAAAAATCGATTTTTTTGTATGAAACATAAGTGATCACAGATTAACCTTATTTTCTCGAAAAACACAGTATTTACCGAGTTATAAGGCTTTAAAGTTTCGACTGAAATTTTCATATAAAAATCTATTTTTTGTATGAAACATAAGTGATCACAGATTAACCTTATTTTCTCGAAAAACGCAGTATTTACCGAGTTATAAGGCTTTAAAGTTTCGACTTAAATTTTCATATAAAAATCGATTTTTTTGTATGAAACATAAGTGATCACAGATTAACCTTATTTTCTCGAAAAACACAGTATTTACCGAGTTATAAGGCTTTAAAGTTTCGACTGAAATTTTCATATAAAAATCGATTTTTCTTATGAAACATAAGTGATCACAGATTATCCTTATTTTCTAGAAAAACGCAGTATTTACCGAGTTATAAGGCTTTAAAGTTTCGACTTAAATTTTCATATAAAAATCGATTTTTTTGTATGAAACATAAGTGATCACAGATTAACCTTATTTTCTCGAAAAACACAGTATTTACCGAGTTATAAGGCTTTAAAGTTTCGACTGAAATTTTCATATAAAAATCTATTTTTTGTATGAAACATAAGTGATCACAGATTAACCTTATTTTCTCGAAAAACGCAGTATTTACCGAGTTATAAGGCTTTAAATTTTCGACTGAAATTTTCATATAAAAAACGATTTTTTGTATAAAACATAAGTGATCACAGATTAACCTTATTTTTTCGAAAAACGCAGTATTTACCGAGTTATAAGGCTTTAAAGTTTCGACTGAAATTTTCATATAAAAATCGATTTTTTGTATGAAACATAAGTGATCACAGATTAACCTTATTTTCTCGAAAAACGCAGTATTTACCGAGTTATAAGGCTTTAAAGTTTCGACTGAAATTTTCATATAAAAATCGATTTTTCTTATGAAACATAAGTGATCACAGATTATCCTTATTTTCTAAAAAAACGCAGTATTTACCGAGTTATAAGGCTTTAAAGTTTCGACTGAAATTTTCATATAAAAATCGATTTTTTGTATGAAACATAAGTGATCACAGATTAACCTTATTTTTTCGAAAAACGCAGTATTTACCGAGTTATAAGGCTTTAAAGTTTGAAATTTTCATATGAAAATCGATTTTTTGTATGAAACGTAAGTGATCACAGATTAACCTTTTTTTTTCGAAAAACGCAGTATTTACCGAGTTATAAGGCTTTAAAGTTTCGACTTAAATTTTCATATAAAAATCGATTTTTTTGTATGAAACATAAGTGATCACAGATTAACCTTATTTTCTCGAAAAACACAGTATTTACCGAGTTATAAGGCTTTAAAGTTTCGACTGAAATTTTCATATAAAAATCGATTTTTTGTATGAAACATAAGTGATCACAGATTAACCTTATTTTCTCGAAAAACGCAGTATTTACCGAGTTATAAGGCTTTAAAGTTTCGACTGAAATTTTCATATAAAAATCGATTTTTTTTATGAATCGTAAGTTATCACAGATTAACCTTATTTTCTCGAAAAACGCAGTATTTACCGAGTTATAAGGCTTTAAAGTTTCGACTGAAATTTTCATATAAAAATCGATTTTTTGTATGAAACATAAGTGATCACAGATTAACCTTATTTTCTCGAAAAACGCAGTATTTACCGAGTTATAAGGCTTTAAAGTTTTGACTGAAATTTTCATATAAAAATCGATTTTTTGTATGAAACATAAGTGATCACAGATCGAAAAACGCAGTATTTACCGAGTTATAAGGCTTTAAAGTTTTGACTGAAATTTTCATATAAAAGTTGATTTTTTGTATGAAACATAAGTGATCACAGATTAACCTTATTTTCTCCAAAAACGCAGTATTTACCGAGTTATAAGGCTTTAAAGTTTCGACTTAAATTTTCATATAAAAATCGATTTTTTGTATGAAACATAAGTGATCACAGATTATCCTTATTTTCTCGAAAAACGCAGTATTTACCGAGTTATAAGGCTTTAAAGTTTTGACTGAAATTTTCATATAAAAATCGATTTTTTGTATGAAACATAAGTGATCACAGATTATCCTTATTTTCTAGAAAAACGCAGTATTTACCGAGTTATAAGGCTTTAAAGTTTCGACTGAAATTTTCATATAAAAATCGATTTTTTGTATAAAACATAAGTGATCACAGATTAACCTTATTTTTTCGAAAAACGCAGTATTTACCGAGTTATAAGGCTTTAAAGTTTCGACTGAAATTTTCATATAAAAATCGATTTTTTGTATGAAACATAAGTGATCACAGGTTAACCTTATTTTCTCGAAAAACGCAGTATTTACCGAGTTATAAGGCTTTAAAGTTTCGACTTAAATTTTCATATAAAAATCGATTTTTTGTATGAAACATAAGTGATCACAGATTATCCTTATTTTCTCGAGAAACGCAGTATTTACCGAGTTATAAGGCTTTAAAGTTTTGACTGAAATTTTCATATAAAAGTCGTTTTTTGGTATAAAATATAAGTGATCACAGATTAACCTTATTTTCTCGAAAAACGCAGTATTTACCGAGTTATAAGGCTTTAAAGTTTCGACTGAAATTTTCATATAAAAATCGATTTTTTGTATGAAACATAAGTGATCACAGATTAACCTTATTTTCTCGAAAAACGCAGTATTTACCGAGTTATAAGGCTTTAAAGTTTCGACTGAAATTTTCATATAAAAATCGATTTTTTGTATGAAACATAAGTGATCACAGATTAACCTTATTTTCTCGAAAAACGCAGTATTTACCGAGTTATAAGGCTTTAAAGTTTCGACTTAAATTTTCATATAAAAATCGATTTTTTGTATGAAACATAAGTGATCACAGATTATCCTTATTTTCTCGAAAAACACAGTATTTACCGAGTTATAAGGCTTTAAAGTTTCGACTTAAATTTTCATATAAAAATCGATTTTTTGTATGAAACATAAGTGATCACAGATTATCCTTATTTTCTCGAGAAACGCAGTATTTACCGAGTTATAAGGCTTTAAAGTTTCGACTGAAATTTTCATATAAAAATCGATTTTTCTTATGAAACATAAGTGATCACAGATTATCCTTATTTTCTAGAAAAACGCAGTATTTACCGAGTTATAAGGCTTTAAAGTTTCGACTGAAATTTTCATATAAAAATCGATTTTTCTTATGAATCGTAAGTTATCACAGATTAACCTTATTTTCTCGAAAAACGCAGTATTTACCGAGTTATAAGGCTTTAAAGTTTCGACTGAAATTTTCATATAAAAATCGATTTTTTGTATGAAACATAAGTGATCACAGATTAACCTTATTTTTTCGAAAAACGCAGTATTTACCGAGTTATAAGGCTTTAAAGTTTCGACTGAAATTTTCATATAAAAATCGATTTTTTGTATGAAACATAAGTGATCACAGATTAACCTTATTTTCTCGAAAAACGCAGTATTTACCGAGTTATAAGGCTTTAAAGTTTCGACTTAAATTTTCATATAAAAATCGATTTTTTGTATGAAACATAAGTGATCACAGATTATCCTTATTTTCTCGAAAAACACAGTATTTACCGAGTTATAAGGCTTTAAAGTTTCGACTTAAATTTTCATATAAAAATCGATTTTTTGTATGAAACATAAGTGATCACAGATTATCCTTATTTTCTCGAGAAACGCAGTATTTACCGAGTTATAAGGCTTTAAAGTTTCGACTGAAATTTTCATATAAAAATCGATTTTTCTTATGAAACATAAGTGATCACAGATTATCCTTATTTTCTAGAAAAACGCAGTATTTACCGAGTTATAAGGCTTTAAAGTTTCGACTGAAATTTTCATATAAAAATCGATTTTTCTTATGAATCGTAAGTTATCACAGATTAACCTTATTTTCTCGAAAAACGCAGTATTTACCGAGTTATAAGGCTTTAAAGTTTCGACTGAAATTTTCATATAAAAATCGATTTTTTGTATGAAACATAAGTGATCACAGATTAACCTTATTTTTTCGAAAAACGCAGTATTTACCGAGTTATAAGGCTTTAAAGTTTCGACTGAAATTTTCATATAAAAATCGATTTTTTGTATGAAACATAAGTGATCACAGATTAACCTTATTTTCTCGAAAAACGCAGTATTTACCGAGTTATAAGGCTTTAAAGTTTTGACTGAAATTTTCATATAAAAATCGATTTTTTGTATGAAACATAAGTGATCACAGATTATCCTTATTTTCTAGAAAAACGCAGTATTTACCGAGTTATAAGGCTTTAAAGTTTCGACTGAAATTTTCATATAAAAATCGATTTTTTGTATAAAACATAAGTGATCACAGATTAACCTTATTTTTTCGACAAACGCAGTATTTACCGAGTTATAAGGCTTTAAAGTTTCGACTGAAATTTTCATATAAAAATCGATTTTTTGTATGAAACATAAGTGATCACAGGTTAACCTTATTTTCTCGAAAAACGCAGTATTTACCGAGTTATAAGGCTTTAAAGTTTCGACTGAAATTTTCATATAAAAATCGATTTTTCTTATGAAACATAAGTGATCACAGATTATCCTTATTTTCTAGAAAAACGCAGTATTTACCGAGTTATAAGGCTTTAAAGTTTCGACTGAAATTTTCATATGAAAATCGATTTTTTGTATGAAACGTAAGTGATCACAGATTAACCTTATTTTTTCGAAAAACGCAGTATTTACCGAGTTATAAGGCTTTAAAGTTTTGACTGAAATTTTCATATAAAAGTCGTTTTTTGGTATAAAATATAAGTGATCACAGATTATCCTTATTTTCTAGAAAAACGCTTTAAAGTTCGACTTAAATTTTCATATAAAAATCGATTTTTTTGTATGAAACATAAGTGATCACAGATTAAAGTTTCGACTGAAATTTTCATATGAAAATCGATTTTTTGTATGAAACGTAAGTGATCACAGATTAACCTTATTTTTTCGAAAAACGCAGTATTTACCGAGTTATAAGGCTTTAAAGTTTTGACTGAAATTTTCATATAAAAGTCGTTTTTTGGTATAAAATATAAGTGATCACAGATTAACCTTATTTTCTCGAAAAACGCAGTATTTACCGAGTTATAAGGCTTTAAAGTTTCGACTGAAATTTTCATATAAAAATCGATTTTTTGTATGAAACATAAGTGATCACAGATTAACCTTATTTTCTCGAAAAACGCAGTATTTACCGAGTTATAAGGCTTTAAAGTTTCGACTGAAATTTTCATATAAAAATCGATTTTTTGTATGAAACATAAGTGATCACAGATTAACCTTATTTTCTCGAAAAACGCAGTATTTACCGAGTTATAAGGCTTTAAAGTTTCGACTTAAATTTTCATATAAAAATCGATTTTTTGTATGAAACATAAGTGATCACAGATTATCCTTATTTTCTCGAAAAACGCAGTATTTACCGAGTTATATGGCTTTAAAGTTTCGACTTAAATTTTCATATAAAAATCGATTTTTTGTATGAAACATAAGTGATCACAGATTAACCTTATTTTCTCGAAAAACGCAGTATTTACCGAGTTATAAGGCTTTAAAATTTCGACTGAAATTTTCATATAAAAATCGATTTTTTGTATGAAACATAAGTGATCACAGATTAACCTTATTTTTTCGAAAAACGCAGTATTTACCGAGTTATAAGGCTTTAAAGTTTCGACTGAAATTTTCATATAAAAATCGATTTTTTGTATGAAACATAAGTGATCACAGATGAACCTTATTTTCTCGAAAAAAGCAGTATTTACCGAGTTATAAGGCTTTAAAGTTTTGACTGAAATTTTCATATAAAAATCGATTTTTTGTATGAAACATAAGTGATCACAGATTAACCTTATTTTCTCGAAAAACGCAGTATTTACCGAGTTATAAGGCTTTAAAGTTTCGACTGAAATTTTCATATAAAAATCGATTTTTCTTATGAATCGTAAGTTATCACAGATTAACCTTATTTTCTGGAAAAACACAGTATTTACCGAGTTATAAGGCTTTAAAGTTTCGACTGAAATTTTCATATAAAAATCGATTTTTTGTATGAAGCATAAGTGATCACAGATTAACCTTATTTTTTCGAAAAACGCAGTATTTACCGAGTTATAAGTCTTTAAAGTTTCGACTGAAATTTTCATATAAAAATCGATTTTTCGTATGAAACATAAGTGATCACAGATTAACCTTATTTTTTCGAAAAACGCAGTATTTACCGAGTTATAAGTCTTTAAAGTTTCGACTGAAATTTTCATATAAAAATCGATTTTTTGTATGAAACATAAGTGATCACAGATGAACCTTATTTTCTCGAAAAAAGCAGTATTTACCGAGTTATAAGGCTTTAAAGTTTTGACTGAAATTTTCATATAAAAATCGATTTTTTGTATGAAACATAAGTGATCACAGATTAACCTTATTTTCTCGAAAAACGCAGTATTTACCGAGTTATAAGGCTTTAAAGTTTCGACTGAAATTTTCATATGAAAATCGATTTTTTGTATGAAACGTAAGTGATCACAGATTAACCTTATTTTTTCGAAAAACGCAGTATTTACCGAGTTATAAGGCTTTAAAGTTTTGACTGAAATTTTCATATAAAAGTCGTTTTTTGGTATAAAATATAAGTGATCACAGATTATCCTTATTTTCTAGAAAAACGCAGTATTTACCGAGTTATAAGGCTTTAAAGTTTCGACTGAAATTTTCATATAAAAATCGATTTTTTTTATGAATCGTAAGTTATCACAGATTAACCTTATTTTCTCGAAAAACGCAGTATTTACCGAGTTATAAGGCTTTAAAGTTTCGACTTAAATTTTCATATAAAAATCGATTTTTTGTATGAAACATAAGTGATCACAGATTAACCTTATTTTCTCGAAAAACACAGTATTTACCGAGTTATAAGGCTTTAAAGTTTCGACTGAAATTTTCATATAAAAATCGATTTTTTGTATGAAACATAAGTGATCACAGATTAACCTTATTTTCTCGAAAAACACAGTATTTACCGAGTTATAAGGCTTTAAAGTTTCGACTGAAATTTTCATATAAAACTCGATTTTTTGTATGAAACATAAGTGATCACAGATTAACCTTATTTTCTCGAAAAACACAGTATTTACCGAGTTATAAGGCTTTAAAGTTTCGACTGAAATTTTCATATAAAAATCGATTTTTTGTATGAAACATAAGTGATCACAAATTATTTCATATAAAAATTTTCATATAAAAATCGATTTTTTGTATGAAACATAAGTGATCACACATTATCCTTATTTTCTCGAAAAACGCAGTATTTACCGAGTTATAAGGCTTTAAAGTTTCGACTTAAATTTTCATATAAAAATCGATTTTTTGTATGAAACATAAGTGATCACAGATTAACCTTATTTTCTCGAAAAACACAGTATTTACCGAGTTATAAGGCTTTAAAGTTTCGACTGAAATTTTCATATAAAAATCGATTTTTTGTATGAAACATAAGTGATCACAGATTAACCTTATTTGCTCGAAAAACGCAGTATTTACCGAGTTATAAGGCTTTAAAGTTTCGACTGAAATTTTCATATAAAAATCGATTTTTTGTATGAAACATAAGTGATCACAGATTAACCTTATTTTCTCGAAAAACGCAGTATTTACCGAGTTATAAGGCTTTAAAGTTTTGACTGAAATTTTCATATAAAAGTCGATTTTTTGTATGAAACATAAGTGATCACAGATTAACCTTATTTTCTCGAAAAACGCAGTATTTACCGAGTTATAAGGCTTTAAAGTTTCGACTTAAATTTTCATATAAAAATCGATTTTTTGTATGAAACATAAGTGATCACAAATTATTTCATATAAAAATTTTCATATAAAAATCGATTTTTTGTATGAAACATAAGTGATCACACATTATCCTTATTTTCTCGAAAAACGCAGTATTTACCGAGTTATAAGGCTTTAAAGTTTCGACTTAAATTTTCATATAAAAATCGATTTTTTTGTATGAAACATAAGTGATCACAGATTAACCTTATTTTCTCGAAAAACGCAGTATTTACCGAGTTATAAGGCTTTAAAGTTTCGACTTAAATTTTTATACCCTTCACCACAGGTGTAAAGGGTATATATAAGTTTGTCATTCCGTTTGTAATTTCCACAATTTTCGTCGGAGAGCAAAAAAGTTTATATTTTCGGAATCCTTGTAAGAAGCGATGACGATTGGACCATGTCCGTCCGTCCGTCCGTCCGTCCGTCCGTGTGTCGGTTGAAATGGCGTTTATGAAGCCCACCGATAACTGACATATATAATATGTATGTCAAACGATCGGAAATGCTTTCGAGAATTTTGCTATTGGAATTCAGCAAGATAGGTTCATACAATGCGGAGATATGTTCAAAAAACCGGTTTTTTGAACCGGTTTTCCAGTTTCTGAAGCCTCTGTATACACTACGGACTTCGTTTTTACAAAGAATTCTCGGACATTTTTTTCTGAATTTTTGTTCTGAAAAAATGAAATAAATCGGTTCAGTAATAACTGAGATATCGGACAAAACGCATTTTTTTATTTTTTGAAGCCTTGGTTTAAGCTATAGATTTTTATTTTTATACAGATCGGTCACAAATATTTTTATAAAATTTCAGTTTTTTGAATCAGGAAGATCGGTTTATAAATGGTGGAGATATGCTTTAAAAACCGGTTTTTAGAACCGGTTTTTTAGTTTCTGAAGCCTCTGCATATACCAGGGAATTCGAATTTTTAAAGGGGGCTCGAAAATTATTTTCTGAATTTTTGTTCTGAAAAAATTAAATAAATCGGTTCAGTAATAACTGAGATATCGGGGAAAACGAATTTTTTATTTTTGAAGCCCTTGTTCAAGCTATATATTTTTATTTTTATATAGATCAGTCATAAATATTTTTATAAAATTTCGGTTTTTTTAATAAACCAAATTCGTTTATAATCAACAGAGTTATGGCCCAAAAACAAATCTGTTAAGAATATAAATACACCAACAAACATGTATATTAAGCATTGTAATGACTATTAGTGACGTTTTTTGTTTTTTATATATACAAGTAGTTTAGTTATCAACAGCAGTAATATGATGAATAACAGTGTTGTTGTTGTTGTTCGTTGTATATGCAGTCTGTACAAAAATAAATAGATATGGAATTGTAGTTGTTTATTTTTAAAAACTAAAACATATCTGTTAAGAATATACATAAATACCTACACAAACATGTATATTAAGCATTGTAATGACTATTAGTGACGTTTTTTGTTTTTTGTATAGACAAGTAGTTTAGTTAGCAACAGCAGTAATATAATGAATAACAGTGTTGTTGTTGTTCTTTGTGTATTCAGTCAGTTTGTACATACAAAAATAAATCTATATGGAATTGTTGTTGTTTCTTTTTTAAAAGCAAAGCCTGTTATGATTGTTTTTTTTTTTTCATATTCAAATTTTCGTAGTTTGAAAAAAATTTAGATTTAGAAAATATGCAAGCATACGTTAAGGCGAAAATTTTATTAATTGTCGGTAATATGGTAATATGATGTCGATAAGATGGTAAGATGGTAATATGGTGAAGGGTATCAAAGATTCGGCACAGCCGAATCTTTTTTCAATTTCATCATATAAAAATCGATTTTTTGTATGAAACATAAGTGATCACAGATTATCCTTATTTTCTCGAAAAACGCAGTATTTACCGAGTTATAAGGCTTTAAAGTTTCGACTTAAATTTTCATATAAAAATCGATTTTTTGTATGAAACATAAGTGATCACAGATTAACCTTATTTTCTCGAAAAACGCAGTATTTACCGAGTTATAAGGCTTTAAAGTTTTGACTGAAATTTTCATATAAAAATCGATTTTTTGTATGAAACATAAGTGATCACAGATTAACCTTATTTTTTCGAAAAACGCAGTATTTACCGAGTTATAAGGCTTTAAAGTTTCGACTGAAATTTTCATATAAAAATCGATTTTTTGTATGAAACATAAGTGATCACAGATTAACCTTATTTTCTCGAAAAACGCAGTATTTACCGAGTTATAAGGCTTTAAAGTTTTGACTGAAATTTTCATATAAAAATCGATTTTTTGTATGAAACATAAGTGATCACAGATTATCCTTATTTTCTAGAAAAACGCAGTATTTACCGAGTTATAAGGCTTTAAATTTTCGACTGAAATTTTCATATAAAAATCGATTTTTTGTATGAAACATAAGTGATCACAGATTAACCTTATTTTTTCGAAAAACGCAGTATTTACCGAGTTATAAGGCTTTAAAGTTTTGACTGAAATTTTCATATAAAAATCGATTTTTTGTATGAAACATAAGTGATCACAGATTATCCTTATTTTCTAGAAAAACGCAGTATTTACCGAGTTATAAGGCTTTAAAGTTTCGACTGAAATTTTCATATAAAAATCGATTTTTTTTATGAAACATAAGTGATCACAGATTAACCTTATTTTCTCGAAAAACACAGTATTTACCGAGTTATAAGGCTTTAAAGTTTCGACTGAAATTTTCATATAAAAATCGATTTTTTGTATGAAACATAAGTGATCACAGATTAACCTTATTTTCTCGAAAAACACAGTATTTACCGAGTTATAAGGCTTTAAAGTTTCGACTGAAATTTTCATATAAAAATCGATTTTTTGTATGAAACATAAGTGATCACAGATTAACCTTATTTTCTCGAAAAACGCAGTATTTACCGAGTTATACGGCTTTAAAGTTTTGACTGAAATTTTCATATAAAAGTCGTTTTTTGGTATAAAACATAAGTGATCACAGATTATCCTTATTTTCTAGAAAAACGCAGTATTTACCGAGTTATAAGGCTTTAAAGTTTCGACTGAAATTTTCATATAAAAATCGATTTTTTTTATGAAACATAAGTGATCACAGATTAACCTTATTTTCTCGAAAAACGCAGTATTTACCGAGTTATAAGGCTTTAAAGTTTCGACTGAAATTTTCATATAAAAATCGATTTTTCTTATGAAACATAAGTGATCACAGATTATCCTTATTTTCTAGAAAAACGCAGTATTTACCGAGTTATAAGGCTTTAAAGTTTCGACTGAAATTTTCATATAAAAATCGATTTTTCTTATGAATCGTAAGTTATCACAGATTAACCTTATTTTCTAGAAAAACGCAGTATTTACCGAGTTATAAGGCTTTAAAGTTTCGACTGAAATTTTCATATAAAAATCGATTTTTTGTATGAAACATAAGTGATCACAGATTAACCTTATTTTTTCGAAAAACGCAGTATTTACCGAGTTATAAGGCTTTAAAGTTTCGACTGAAATTTTCATATAAAAATCGATTTTTTGTATGAAACATAAGTGATCACAGATTAACCTTATTTTCTCGAAAAACGCAGTATTTACCGAGTTATAAGGCTTTAAAGTTTTGACTGAAATTTTCATATAAAAATCGATTTTTTGTATGAAACATAAGTGATCACAGATTAACCTTATTTTCTCGAAAAACGCAGTATTTACCGAGTTATAAGGCTTTAAAGTTTCGACTTAAATTTTCATATAAAAATCGATTTTTTGTATGAAACATAAGTGATCACAGATTATCCTTATTTTCTCGAAAAACGCAGTATTTACCGAGTTATATGGCTTTAAAGTTTCGACTTAAATTTTCATATAAAAATCGATTTTTTGTATGAAACATAAGTGATCACAGAATAACCTTATTTTCTCGAAAAACGCAGTATTTACCGAGTTATAAGGCTTTAAAATTTCGACTGAAATTTTCATATAAAAATCGATTTTTTGTATGAAACATAAGTGATCACAGATTAACCTTATTTTTTCGAAAAACGCAGTATTTACCGAGTTATAAGGCTTTAAAGTTTCGACTGAAATTTTCATATAAAAATCGATTTTTTGTATGAAACATAAGTGATCACAGATGAACCTTATTTTCTCGAAAAAAGCAGTATTTACCGAGTTATAAGGCTTTAAAGTTTTGACTGAAATTTTCATATAAAAATCGATTTTTTGTATGAAACATAAGTGATCACAGATTAACCTTATTTTCTCGAAAAACGCAGTATTTACCGAGTTATAAGGCTTTAAAGTTTCGACTGAAATTTTCATATGAAAATCGATTTTTTGTATGAAACGTAAGTGATCACAGATTAACCTTATTTTTTCGAAAAACGCAGTATTTACCGAGTTATAAGGCTTTAAAGTTTTGACTGAAATTTTCATATAAAAGTCGTTTTTTGGTATAAAATATAAGTGATCACAGATTATCCTTATTTTCTAGAAAAACGCAGTATTTACCGAGTTATAAGGCTTTAAAGTTTCGACTGAAATTTTCATATAAAAATCGATTTTTTGTATGAAACATAAGTGATCACAGATTAACCTTATTTTCTCGAAAAACGCAGTATTTACCGAGTTATAAGGCTTTAAAGTTTCGACTGAAATTTTCATATAAAAATCGATTTTTTGTATGAAACATAAGTGATCACAGATTAACCTTATTTTCTCGAAAAACGCAGTATTTACCGAGTTATAAGGCTTTAAAGTTTCGACTTAAATTTTCATATAAAAATCGATTTTTTGTATGAAACATAAGTGATCACAGATTATCCTTATTTTCTCGAAAAACGCAGTATTTACCGAGTTATATGGCTTTAAAGTTTCGACTTAAATTTTCATATAAAAATCGATTTTTTGTATGAAACATAAGTGATCACAGATTAACCTTATTTTCTCGAAAAACGCAGTATTTACCGAGTTATAAGGCTTTAAAATTTCGACTGAAATTTTCATATAAAAATCGATTTTTTGTATGAAACATAAGTGATCACAGATTAACCTTATTTTTTCGAAAAACGCAGTATTTACCGAGTTATAAGGCTTTAAAGTTTCGACTGAAATTTTCATATAAAAATCGATTTTTTGTATGAAACATAAGTGATCACAGATGAACCTTATTTTCTCGAAAAAAGCAGTATTTACCGAGTTATAAGGCTTTAAAGTTTTGACTGAAATTTTCATATAAAAATCGATTTTTTGTATGAAACATAAGTGATCACAGATTAACCTTATTTTCTCGAAAAACGCAGTATTTACCGAGTTATAAGGCTTTAAAGTTTCGACTGAAATTTTCATATGAAAATCGATTTTTTGTATGAAACGTAAGTTATCACAGATTAACCTTATTTTTTCGAAAAACGCAGTATTTACCGAGTTATAAGGCTTTAAAGTTTTGACTGAAATTTTCATATAAAAGTCGTTTTTTGGTATAAAATATAAGTGATCACAGATTATCCTTATTTTCTAGAAAAACGAAGTATTTACCGAGTTATAAGGCTTTAAAGTTTCGACTGAAATTTTCATATAAAAATCGATTTTTTTTATGAATCGTAAGTTATCACAGATTAACCTTATTTTCTCGAAAAACGCAGTATTTACCGAGTTATAAGGCTTTAAAGTTTCGACTTAAATTTTCATATAAAAATCGATTTTTTGTATGAAACATAAGTGATCACAGATTAACCTTATTTTTTCGAAAAACACAGTATTTACCGAGTTATAAGGCTTTAAAGTTTCGACTGAAATTTTCATATAAAAATCGATTTTTTGTATGAAACATAAGTGATCACAGATTAACCTTATTTTCTCGAAAAACACAGTATTTACCGAGTTATAAGGCTTTAAAGTTTCGACTGAAATTTTCATATAAAACTCGATTTTTTGTATGAAACATAAGTGATCACAGATTAACCTTATTTTCTCGAAAAACACAGTATTTACCGAGTTATAAGGCTTTAAAGTTTCGACTGAAATTTTCATATAAAAATCGATTTTTTGTATGAAACATAAGTGATCACAGATTAACCTTATTTTCTCGAAAAACGCAGTATTTACCGAGTTATAAGGCTTTAAAGTTTTGACTGAAATTTTCATATAAAAGTCGTTTTTTTGTATGAAACATAAGTGATCACAGATTAACCTTATTTTCTCGAAAAACACAGTATTTACCGAGTTATAAGGCTTTAAAGTTTCGACTTAAATTTTCATATAAAAATCGATTTTTTGTATGAAACATAAGTGATCACAAATTATTTCATATAAAAATTTTCATATAAAAATCGATTTTTTGTATGAAACATAAGTGATCACACATTATCCTTATTTTCTCGAAAAACGCAGTATTTACCGAGTTATAAGGCTTTAAAGTTTCGACTGAAATTTTCATATAAAAATCGATTTTTTGTATGAAACATAAGTGATCACAGATTAACCTTATTTTCTCGAAAAACGCAGTATTTACCGAGTTATAAGGCTTTAAAGTTTCGACTGAAATTTTCATATAAAAATCGATTTTTTGTATGAAACATAAGTGATCACAGATTAACCTTATTTTCTCGAAAAACACAGTATTTACCGAGTTATAAGGCTTTAAAGTTTCGACTGAAATTTTCATATAAAAATCGATTTTTTGTATGAAACATAAGTGATCACAGATTAACCTTATTTTCTCGAAAAACGCAGTATTTACCGAGTTATAAGGCTTTAAAGTTTCGACTGAAATTTTCATATAAAAATCGATTTTTTGTATGAAACATAAGTGATCACAGATTAACCTTATTTTCTCGAAAAACGCAGTATTTACCGAGTTATAAGGCTTTAAAGTTTTGACTGAAATTTTCATATAAAAGTCGATTTTTTGTATGAAACATAAGTGATCACAGATTAACCTTATTTTCTCGAAAAACGCAGTATTTACCGAGTTATAAGGCTTTAAAGTTTCGAC
The DNA here is from genome assembly GCA_951394005.1 of Protophormia terraenovae. NCBI lineage: Eukaryota > Metazoa > Arthropoda > Insecta > Diptera > Calliphoridae > Protophormia > Protophormia terraenovae. The sequence continues at coordinate 35,215,521 of OX596077.1, read as the reverse complement.
TTAAATTTTCATATAAAAATCGATTTTTTGTATGAAACATAAGTGATCACAAATTATTTCATATAAAAATTTTCATATAAAAATCGATTTTTTGTATGAAACATAAGTGATCACACATTATCCTTATTTTCTCGAAAAACGCAGTATTTACCGAGTTATAAGGCTTTAAAGTTTCGACTTAAATTTTCATATAAAAATCGATTTTTTTGTATGAAACATAAGTGATCACAGATTAACCTTATTTTCTCGAAAAACGCAGTATTTACCGAGATATAAGGCTTTAAAGTTTCGACTTAAATTTTCATATAAAAATCGATTTTTTGTATGAAACATAAGTGATCACAGATTAACCTTATTTTCTCGAAAAACGCAGTATTTACCGAGTTATAAGGCTTTAAAGTTTCGACTTAAATTTTCATATAAAAATCGATTTTTTTGTATGAAACATAAGTGATCACAGATTAACCTTATTTTCTCGAAAAACGCAGTATTTACCGAGTTATAAGGCTTTAAAGTTTCGACTTAAATTTTCATATAAAAATCGATTTTTTGTATGAAACATAAGTGATCACAGATTAACCTTATTTTCTCGAAAAACGCAGTATTTACCGAGTTATAAGGCTTTAAAGTTTTGACTGAAATTTTCATATAAAAATCGATTTTTTGTATGAAACATAAGTGATCACAGATTAACCTTATTTTTTCGAAAAACGCAGTATTTACCGAGTTATAAGGCTTTAAAGTTTCGACTGAAATTTTCATATAAAAATCGATTTTTTGTATGAAACATAAGTGATCACAGATTAACCTTATTTTCTCGAAAAACGCAGTATTTACCGAGTTATAAGGCTTTAAAGTTTTGACTGAAATTTTCATATAAAAATCGATTTTTTGTATGAAACATAAGTGATCACAGATTATCCTTATTTTCTAGAAAAACGCAGTATTTACCGAGTTAGAAGGCTTTAAATTTTCGACTGAAATTTTCATATAAAAATCGATTTTTTGTATGAAACATAAGTGATCACAGATTAACCTTATTTTTTCGAAAAACGCAGTATTTACCGAGTTATAAGGCTTTAAAGTTTTGACTGAAATTTTCATATAAAAATCGATTTTTTGTATGAAACATAAGTGATCACAGATTATCCTTATTTTCTAGAAAAACGCAGTATTTACCGAGTTATAAGGCTTTAAAGTTTCGACTGAAATTTTCATATAAAAATCGATTTTTTTTATGAAACATAAGTGATCACAGATTAACCTTATTTTCTCGAAAAACACAGTATTTACCGAGTTATAAGGCTTTAAAGTTTCGACTGAAATTTTCATATAAAAATCGATTTTTTGTATGAAACATAAGTGATCACAGATTAACCTTATTTTCTCGAAAAACACAGTATTTACCGAGTTATAAGGCTTTAAAGTTTCGACTGAAATTTTCATATAAAAATCGATTTTTTGTATGAAACATAAGTGATCACAGATTAACCTTATTTTCTCGAAAAACGCAGTATTTACCGAGTTATAAGGCTTTAAAGTTTTGACTGAAATTTTCATATAAAAGTCGATTTTTTGTATGAAACATAAGTGATCACAGATTAACCTTATTTTCTCGAAAAACGCAGTATTTACCGAGTTATAAGGCTTTAAAGTTTCGACTTAAATTTTCATATAAAAATCGATTTTTTGTATGAAACATAAGTGATCACAGATTAACCTTATTTTCTCGAAAAACGCAGTATTTACCGAGTTATAAGGCTTTAAAGTTTTGACTGAAATTTTCATATAAAAGTCGTTTTTTTGTATGAAACATAAGTGATCACAGATTAACCTTATTTTCTCGAAAAACGCAGTATTTACCGAGTTATAAGGCTTTAAAGTTTCGACTTAAATTTTCATATAAAAATCGATTTTTTGTATGAAACATAAGTGATCACAGATTAACCTTATTTTCTCGAAAAACGCAGTATTTACCGAGTTATAAGGCTTTAAAGTTTTGACTGAAATTTTCATATAAAAGTCGTTTTTTTGTATGAAACATAAGTGATCACAGATTAACCTTATTTTCTAGAAAAACGCAGTATTTACCGAGTTATAAGGCTTTAAAGTTTCGACTGAAATTTTCATATAAAAATCGATTTTTTTTATGAATCGTAAGTTATCACAGATTAACCTTATTTTCTCGAAAAACGCAGTATTTACCGAGTTATAAGGCTTTAAAGTTTCGACTTAAATTTTCATATAAAAATCGATTTTTTGTATGAAACATAAGTGATCACAGATTAACCTTATTTTTTCGAAAAACACAGTATTTACCGAGTTATAAGGCTTTAAAGTTTCGACTGAAATTTTCATATAAAAATCGATTTTTTGTATGAAACATAAGTGATCACAGATTAACCTTATTTTCTCGAAAAACGCAGTATTTACCGAGTTATAAGGCTTTAAAGTTTTGACTGAAATTTTCATATAAAAGTCGTTTTTTTGTATGAAACATAAGTGATCACAGATTAACCTTATTTTCTCGAAAAACGCAGTATTTACCGAGTTATAAGGCTTTAAAGTTTCGACTTAAATTTTCATATAAAAATCGATTTTTTGTATGAAACATAAGTGATCACAAATTATTTCATATAAAAATTTTCATATAAAAATCGATTTTTTGTATGAAACATAAGTGATCACACATTATCCTTATTTTCTCGAAAAACGCAGTATTTACCGAGTTATAAGGCTTTAAAGTTTCGACTTAAATTTTCATATAAAAATCGATTTTTTGTATGAAACATAAGTGATCACAGATTAACCTTATTTTCTCGAAAAACACAGTATTTACCGAGTTATAAGGCTTTAAAGTTTCGACTGAAATTTTCATATAAAAATCGATTTTTTGTATGAAACATAAGTGATCACAGATTAACCTTATTTTCTCGAAAAACGCAGTATTTACCGAGTTATAAGGCTTTAAAGTTTCGACTGAAATTTTCATATAAAAATCGATTTTTTGTATGAAACATAAGTGATCACAGATTAACCTTATTTTCTCGAAAAACACAGTATTTACCGAGTTATAAGGCTTTAAAGTTTCGACTGAAATTTTCATATAAAAATCGATTTTTTGTATGAAACATAAGTGATCACAGATTAACCTTATTTTCTCGAAAAACGCAGTATTTACCGAGTTATAAGGCTTTAAAGTTTCGACTGAAATTTTCATATAAAAATCGATTTTTTGTATGAAACATAAGTGATCACAGATTAACCTTATTTTCTCGAAAAACGCAGTATTTACCGAGTTATAAGGCTTTAAAGTTTTGACTGAAATTTTCATATAAAAATCGATTTTTTGTATGAAACATAAGTGATCACAGATTAACCTTATTTTTTCGAAAAACGCAGTATTTACCGAGTTATAAGGCTTTAAAGTTTCGACTGAAATTTTCATATAAAAATCGATTTTTTGTATGAAACATAAGTGATCACAGATTAACCTTATTTTTTCGAAAAACGCAGTATTTACCGAGTTATAAGGCTTTAAAGTTTTGACTGAAATTTTCATATAAAAATCGATTTTTTGTATGAAACATAAGTGATCACAGATTATCCTTATTTTCTAGAAAAACGCAGTATTTACCGAGTTATAAGGCTTTAAAGTTTCGACTGAAATTTTCATATAAAAATCGATTTTTTTTATGAAACATAAGTGATCACAGATTAACCTTATTTTCTCGAAAAACACAGTATTTACCGAGTTATAAGGCTTTAAAGTTTCGACTGAAATTTTCATATAAAAATCGATTTTTTGTATGAAACATAAGTGATCACAGATTAACCTTATTTTCTCGAAAAACACAGTATTTACCGAGTTATAAGGCTTTAAAGTTTCGACTGAAATTTTCATATAAAAATCGATTTTTTGTATGAAACATAAGTGATCACAGATTAACCTTATTTTCTCGAAAAACGCAGTATTTACCGAGTTATACGGCTTTAAAGTTTTGACTGAAATTTTCATATAAAAGTCGTTTTTTGGTATAAAACATAAGTGATCACAGATTATCCTTATTTTCTAGAAAAACGCAGTATTTACCGAGTTATAAGGCTTTAAAGTTTCGACTGAAATTTTCATATAAAAATCGATTTTTTTTATGAAACATAAGTGATCACAGATTAACCTTATTTTCTCGAAAAACGCAGTATTTACCGAGTTATAAGGCTTTAAAGTTTCGACTGAAATTTTCATATAAAAATCGATTTTTCTTATGAATCGTAAGTTATCACAGATTAACCTTATTTTCTCGAAAAACACAGTATTTAACGAGTTATAAGGCTTTAAAGTTTCGACTGAAATTTTCATATAAAAATCGATTTTTTGTATGAAACATAAGTGATCACAGATTAACCTTATTTTCTCGAAAAACACAGTATTTACCGAGTTATAAGGCTTTAAAGTTTCGACTGAAATTTTCATATAAAAATCGATTTTTTGTATGAAACATAAGTGATCACAGATTAACCTTATTTTCTCGAAAAACGCAGTATTTACCGAGTTATAAGGCTTTAAAGTTTCGACTGAAATTTTCATATAAAAATCGATTTTTTGTATGAAACATAAGTGATCACAGATTAACCTTATTTTCTCGAAAAACGCAGTATTTACCGATTTATAAGGCTTTAAAGTTTTGACTGAAATTTTCATATAAAAGTCGATTTTTTGTATGAAACATAAGTGATCACAGATTAACCTTATTTTCTCGAAAAACGCAGTATTTACCGAGTTATAAGGCTTAAAAGTTTCAACTTAAATTTTCATATAAAAATCGATTTTTTGTATGAAACATAAGTGATCACAAATTATTTCATATAAAAATTTTCATATAAAAATCGATTTTTCGTATGAAACATAAGTGATCACAGATTAACCTTATTTTCTCGAAAAACGCAGTATTTACCGAGTTATAAGGCTTTAAAGTTTCGACTTAAATTTTCATATAAAAATCGATTTTTTGTATGAAACATAAGTGATCACAGATTATCCTTATTTTCTCGAAAAACGCAGTATTTACCGAGTTATAAGGCTTTAAAGTTTCGACTGAAATTTTCATATAAAAATCGATTTTTTGTATGAAACATAAGTGATCACAGATTAACCTTATTTTCTCGAAAAACGCAGTATTTACCGAGTTATAAGGCTTTAAAGTTTTGACTGAAATTTTCATATAAAAATCGATTTTTTGTATGAAACATAAGTGATCACAGATTAACCTTATTTTCTCGAAAAACGCAGTATTTACCGAGTTATAAGGCTTTAAAGTTTCGACTTAAATTTTCATATAAAAATCGATTTTTTGTATGAAACATAAGTGATCACAGATTATCCTTATTTTCTCGAAAAACGCAGTATTTACCGAGTTATAAGGCTTTAAAGTTTCGACTGAAATTTTCATATAAAAATCGATTTTTTGTATGAAACATAAGTGATCACAGATTAACCTTATTTTCTCGAAAAACGCAGTATTTACCGAGTTATAAGGCTTTAAAGTTTTGACTGAAATTTTCATATAAAAATCGATTTTTTGTATGAAACATAAGTGATCACAGATTATCCTTATTTTCTAGAAAAACGCAGTATTTACCGAGTTATAAGGCTTTAAATTTTCGACTGAAATTTTCATATAAAAAACGATTTTTTGTATGAAACATAAGTGATCACAGATTAACCTTATTTTTTCGAAAAACGCAGTATTTACCGAGTTATAAGGCTTTAAAGTTTTGACTGAAATTTTCATATAAAAATCGATTTTTTGTATGAAACATAAGTGATCACAGATTATCCTTATTTTCTAGAAAAACGCAGTATTTACCGAGTTATAAGGCTTTAAAGTTTCGACTGAAATTTTCATATAAAAATCGATTTTTTGTATGAAACATAAGTGATCACAGATTAACCTTATTTTTTCGAAAAACGCAGTATTTACCGAGTTATAAGGCTTTAAAGTTTTGACTGAAATTTTCATATAAAAATCGATTTTTTGTATGAAACATAAGTGATCACAGATTATCCTTATTTTCTAGAAAAACGCAGTATTTACCGAGTTATAAGGCTTTAAAGTTTCGACTGAAATTTTCATATAACCTTATTTTCTCGAAAAACGCAGTATTTACCGAGTTATAAGGCTTTAAAGTTTCGACTGAAATTTTCATATAAAAATCGATTTTTCTTATGAAACATAAGTGATCACAGATTAACCTTATTTCTCGAAAAAACGCAGTATTTACCGAGTTATAAGGCTTAAAGTTTTGACTGAAATTTTCATATAAAAGTCGTTTTTTGGTATAAAATATAAGTGATCACAGATTATCCTTATTTTCTAGAAAAACGCAGTATTTACCGAGTTATAAGGCTTTAAAGTTTCGACTGAAATTTTCATATAAAAATCGATTTTTCTTATGAATCGTAAGTTATCACAGATTAACCTTATTTTCTCGAAAAACACAGTATTTACCGAGTTATAAGGCTTTAAAGTTTCGACTGAAATTTTCATATAAAAATCGATTTTTCTTATGAATCGTAAGTTATCACAGATTAACCTTATTTTCTCGAAAAACACAGTATTTACCGAGTTATAAGGCTTTAAAGTTTCGACTGAAATTTTCATATAAAAATCGATTTTTCTTATGAAACGTAAGTGATCACAGATTAACCTTATTTTTTCGAAAAACGCAGTATTTACCGAGTTATAAGGCTTTAAAGTTTTGACTGAAATTTTCATATAAAAGTCGTTTTTTGGTATAAAATATAAGTGATCACAGATTATCCTTATTTTCTAGAAAAACGCAGTATTTACCGAGTTATAAGGCTTTAAAGTTTCGACTGAAATTTTCATATAAAAATCGATTTTTTTTATGAATCGTAAGTTATCACAGATTAACCTTATTTTCTCGAAAAACGCAGTATTTACCGAGTTATAAGGCTTTAAAGTTTCGACTGAAATTTTCATATAAAAATCGATTTTTCTTATGAATCGTAAGTTATCACAGATTAACCTTATTTTCTCGAAAAACACAGTATTTACCGAGTTATAAGGCTTTAAAGTTTCGACTGAAATTTTCATATAAAAATCGATTTTTTGTATGAAACATAAGTGATCACAGATTAACCTTATTTTCTCGAAAAACGCAGTATTTACCGAGTTATAAGGCTTTAAAGTTTCGACTGAAATTTTCATATAAAAATCGATTTTTTGTATGAAACATAAGTGATCACAGATTAACCTTATTTTCTCGAAAAACGCAGTATTTACCGAGTTATAAAGGCTTTGAAGTTTCGACTGAAATTTTCGTATGAAACGTAAGTGATCACAGATTAACCTTATTTTCTCGAAAAACGCAGTATTTACCGAGTTATAAGGCTTTAAAGTTTCGATTGAAATTTTTATATAAAAATCGATTTTTCTTATGAATCGTAAGTTATCACAGATTAACCTTATTTTCTCGAAAAACGCAGTATTTACCGAGTTATAAGGCTTTTAAGTTTCGACTGAAATTTTCATATAAAAGTCGATTTTTTGTATGAAACATAAGTGATCACAGATTAACCTTATTTTCTCGAAAAACGCAGTATTTACCGAGTTATAAGGCTTTAAAGTTTCGACTGAAATTTTCATATAAAAATCGATTTTTTGTATGAAACATAAGTGATCACAAATTAACCTTATTTTCTCGAAAAACGCAGTATTTACCGAGTTATAAGGCTTTAAAGTTTCGACTGAAATTTTCATATAAAAATCGATTTTTCTTATTAATCGTAAGTTATCACAGATTAACCTTATTTTCTCGAAAAACGCAGTATTTACCGAGTTATAAAGGCTTTGAAGTTTCGACTGAAATTTTCGTATGAAACGTAAGTGATCACAGATTAACCTTATTTTCTCGAAAAACGCAGTATTTACCGAGTTATAAGGCTTTAAAGTTTCGACTGAAATTTTCATATAAAAATCGATTTTTTGTATGAATCGTAAGTTATCACAGATTAACCTTATTTTCTCGAAAAACGCAGTATTTACCGAGTTATAAGGCTTTAAAGTTTCGACTGAAATTTTCATATAAAAGTCGATTTTTTGTATGAAACATAAGTGATCACAGATTAACCTTATTTTCTCGAAAAACGCAGTATTTACCGAGTTATAAGGCTTTAAAGTTTCGACTGAAATTTTCATATAAAAATCGATTTTTCTTATGAATCGTAAGTTATCACAGATTAACCTTATTTTCTCGAAAAACACAGTATTTACCGAGTTATAAGGCTTTAAAGTTTCGACTGAAATTTTCATATAAAAATCGATTTTTTGAATGAAACATAAGTGATCACAGATTAACCTTATTTTCTCGAAAAACGCAGTATTTACCGAGTTATAAGGCTTTAAAGTTTCGACTGAAATTTTCATATAAAAATCGATTTTTCTTATGAATCGTAAGTTATCACAGATTAACCTTATTTTCTCGAAAAACACAGTATTTACCGAGTTATAAGGCTTTAAAGTTTCGACTGAAATTTTCATATAAAAATCGATTTTTTGAATGAAACATAAGTGATCACAGATTTACCTTATTTTCTCGAAAAACACAGTATTTACCGAGTTATAAGGCTTTAAAGTTTCGACTGAAATTTTCATATAAAAATCGATTTTTTGTATGAAACATAAGTTATCACAGATTAACCTTATTTTCTCGAAAAACACAGTATTTACCGAGTTATAAGGCTTTAAAGTTTCGACTGAAATTTTCATATAAAAATCGATTTTTTGTATGAAACATAAGTGATCACAGATTAACCTTATTTTTTCGAAAAACGCAGTATTTACCGAGTTATAAGGCTTTAAAGTTTCGACTGAAATTTTCATATAAAAATCGATTTTTCTTATGAATCGTAAGTTATCACAGATTAACCTTATTTTCTCGAAAAACACAGTATTTACCGAGTTATAAGGCTTTAAAGTTTCGACTGAAATTTTCATATAAAAATCGATTTTTTGTATGAAACATATGTGATCACAGATTAACCTTATTTTCTCGAAAAACGCAGTATTTACCGAGTTATAAGGCTTTAAAGTTTCGACTTAAATTTTCATATAAAAATCGATTTTTTTGTATGAAACATAAGTGATCACAGATTAACCTTATTTTCTCGAAAAACACAGTATTTACCGAGTTATAAGGCTTTAAAGTTTCGACTGAAATTTTCATATAAAAATCGATTTTTTGTATGAAACATAAGTGATCACAGATTAACCTTATTTTCTCGAAAAACACAGTATTTACCGAGTTATAAGGCTTTAAAGTTTCGACTGAAATTTTCATATAAAATTCGATTTTTTGTATGAAACATAAGTGATCACAGATTAACCTTATTTTCTCGAAAAACGCAGTATTTACCGAGTTATAAGGCTTTAAAGTTTTGACTGAAATTTTCATATAAAAGTCGATTTTTTGTATGAAACATAAGTGATCACAGATTAACCTTATTTTCTCGAAAAACGCAGTATTTACCGAGTTATAAGGCTTTAAAGTTTCGACTTAAATTTTCATATAAAAATCGATTTTTTGTATGAAACATAAGTGATCACAAATTATTTCATATAAAAATTTTCATATAAAAATCGATTTTTCGTATGAAACATAAGTGATCACACATTATCCTTATTTTCTCGAAAAACGCAGTATTTACCGAGTTATAAGGCTTTAAAGTTTCGACTTAAATTTTCATATAAAAATCGATTTTTTTGTATGAAACATAAGTGATCACAGATTAACCTTATTTTCTCGAAAAACACAGTATTTACCGAGTTATAAGGCTTTAAAGTTTCGACTGAAATTTTCATATAAAAATCGATTTTTTGTATGAAACATAAGTGATCACAGATTATCCTTATTTTCTAGAAAAACGCAGTATTTACCGAGTTATAAGGCTTTAAAGTTTCGACTGAAATTTTCATATAAAAATCGATTTTTTGTATGAAACATAAGTGATCACAGATTATCCTTATTTTCTAGAAAAACGCAGTATTTACCCAGTTATAAGGCTTTAAAGTTTCGACTGAAATTTTCATATAAAAATCGATTTTTCTTATGAATCGTAAGTTATCACAGATTAACCTTATTTTCTCGAAAAACACAGTATTTACCGAGTTATAAGGCTTTAAAGTTTCGACTGAAATTTTCATATAAAAATCGATTTTTTGTATGAAACATAAGTGATCACAGATTAACCTTATTTTCTTGAAAAACGCAGTATTTACCGAGTTATAAGGCTTTAAAGTTTCGACTTAAATTTTCATATAAAAATCGATTTTTTGTATGAAACATAAGTGATCACAGATTAACCTTATTTTCTTGAAAAACGCAGTATTTACCGAGTTATAAGGCTTTAAAGTTTCGACTTAAATTTTCATATAAAAATCGATTTTTTGTATGAAACATTAGTGATCACAGATTAACCTTATTTTCTCGAAAAACGCAGTATTTACCGAGTTATAAGGCTTTAAAGTTTCGACTTAAATTTTCATATAAAAATCGATTTTTTGTATGAAACATAAGTGATCACAGATTATCCTTATTTTCTAGAAAAACGCAGTATTTACCGAGTTATAAGGCTTTAAAGTTTCGACTGAAATTTTCATATAAAAATCGATTTTTCTTATGAATCGTAAGTTATCACAGATTAACCTTATTTTCTCGAAAAACACAGTATTTACCGAGTTATAAGGCTTTAAAGTTTCGACTTAAATTTTCATATAAAAATCGATTTTTTGTATGAAACATAAGTGATCACAGATTAACCTTATTTTCTAGAAAAACGCAGTATTTACCGAGTTATAAGGCTTTAAAGTTTCGACTTAAATTTTCATATAAAAATCGATTTTTTGTATGAAACATTAGTGATCACAGATTAACCTTATTTTCTCGAAAAACGCAGTATTTACCGAGTTATAAGGCTTTAAAGTTTCGACTTAAATTTTCATATAAAAATCGATTTTTTGTATGAAACATAAGTGATCACAGATTAACCTTATTTTCTCGAAAAACACAGTATTTACCGAGTTATAAGGCTTTAAAGTTTCGACTGAAATTTTCATATAAAAATCGATTTTTTGTATGAAACATAAGTGATCACAAATTAACCTTATTTTCTCGAAAAACGCAGTATTTACCGAGTTATAAGGCTTTAAAGTTTCGACTTAAATTTTCATATAAAAATCGATTTTTTGTATGAAACATAAGTGATCACAGATTAACCTTATTTTCTCGAAAAACACAGTATTTACCGAGTTATAAGGCTTTAAAGTTTCGACTGAAATTTTCATATAAAAATCGATTTTTTGTATGAAACATAAGTGATCACAGATTAACCTTATTTTCTTGAAAAACGCAGTATTTACCGAGTTATAAGGCTTTAAAGTTTCGACTTAAATTTTCATATAAAAATCGATTTTTTGTATGAAACATAAGTGATCACAGATTAACCTTATTTTCTCGAAAAACACAGTATTTACCGAGTTATAAGGCTTTAAAGTTTCGACTGAAATTTTCATATAAAAATCGATTTTTTGTATGAAACATAAGTGATCACAAATTAACCTTATTTTCTCGAAAAACGCAGTATTTACCGAGTTATATGGCTTTAAAGTTTCGACTGAAATTTTCATATAAAAATCGATTTTTTGTATGAAACATAAGTGATCACAGATTAACCTTATTTTCTCGAAAAACGCAGTATTTACCGAGTTATAAGGCTTTAAAATTTCGACTTAAATTTTCATATAAAAATCGATTTTTTGTATGAAACATAAGTGATCACAGATTAACCTTATTTTCTCGAAAAACGCAGTATTCAGTTTCGACTGAAATTTTCATATAAAAATCGATTTTTCTTATGAATCGTAAGTTATCACAGATTAACCTTATTTTCTCGAAAAACACAGTATTTACCGAGTTATAAGGCTTTAAAGTTTCGACTGAAATTTTCATATAAAAATCGATTTTTTGTATGAAACATAAGTGATCACAGATTATCCTTATTTTCTAGAAAAACGCAGTATTTACCGAGTTATAAGGCTTTAAAGTTTCGACTGAAATTTTCATATAAAAATCGATTTTTTGTATGAAACATAAGTGATCACAGATTATCCTTATTTTCTAGAAAAACGCAGTATTTACCCAGTTATAAGGCTTTAAAGTTTCGACTGAAATTTTCATATAAAAATCGATTTTTCTTATGAATCGTAAGTTATCACAGATTAACCTTATTTTCTCGAAAAACGCAGTATTTACCGAGTTATAAGGCTTTAAAGTTTCGACTTAAATTTTCATATAAAAATCGATTTTTTGTATGAAACATTAGTGATCACAGATTAACCTTATTTTCTCGAAAAACGCAGTATTTACCGAGTTATAAGGCTTTAAAGTTTCGACTTAAATTTTCATATAAAAATCGATTTTTTGTATGAAACATAAGTGATCACAGATTATCCTTATTTTCTAGAAAAACGCAGTATTTACCGAGTTATAAGGCTTTAAAGTTTCGACTGAAATTTTCATATAAAAATCGATTTTTCTTATGAATCGTAAGTTATCACAGATTAACCTTATTTTCTCGAAAAACACAGTATTTACCGAGTTATAAGGCTTTAAAGTTTCGACTTAAATTTTCATATAAAAATCGATTTTTTGTATGAAACATAAGTGATCACAGATTAACCTTATTTTCTAGAAAAACGCAGTATTTACCGAGTTATAAGGCTTTAAAGTTTCGACTTAAATTTTCATATAAAAATCGATTTTTTGTATGAAACATTAGTGATCACAGATTAACCTTATTTTCTCGAAAAACGCAGTATTTACCGAGTTATAAGGCTTTAAAGTTTCGACTTAAATTTTCATATAAAAATCGATTTTTTGTATGAAACATAAGTGATCACAGATTAACCTTATTTTCTCGAAAAACACAGTATTTACCGAGTTATAAGGCTTTAAAGTTTCGACTGAAATTTTCATATAAAAATCGATTTTTTGTATGAAACATAAGTGATCACAAATTAACCTTATTTTCTCGAAAAACGCAGTATTTACCGAGTTATAAGGCTTTAAAGTTTCGACTGAAATTTTCATATAAAAATCGATTTTTCTTATGAATCGTAAGTTATCACAGATTAACCTTATTTTCTCGAAAAACACAGTATTTACCGAGTTATAAGGCTTTAAAGTTTCGACTGAAATTTTCATATAAAAATCGATTTTTTGTATGAAACATAAGTGATCACAGATTAACCTTATTTTCTTGAAAAACGCAGTATTTACCGAGTTATAAGGCTTTAAAGTTTCGACTTAAATTTTCATATAAAAATCGATTTTTTGTATGAAACATAAGTGATCACAGATTAACCTTATTTTCTCGAAAAACACAGTATTTACCGAGTTATAAGGCTTTAAAGTTTCGACTGAAATTTTCATATAAAAATCGATTTTTTGTATGAAACATAAGTGATCACAAATTAACCTTATTTTCTCGAAAAACGCAGTATTTACCGAGTTATATGGCTTTAAAGTTTCGACTGAAATTTTCATATAAAAATCGATTTTTTGTATGAAACATAAGTGATCACAGATTAACCTTATTTTCTCGAAAAACGCAGTATTTACCGAGTTATAAGGCTTTAAAATTTCGACTTAAATTTTCATATAAAAATCGATTTTTTGTATGAAACATAAGTGATCACAGATTAACCTTATTTTCTCGAAAAACGCAGTATTCAGTTTCGACTGAAATTTTCATATAAAAATCGATTTTTCTTATGAATCGTAAGTTATCACAGATTAACCTTATTTTCTCGAAAAACACAGTATTTACCGAGTTATAAGGCTTTAAAGTTTCGACTGAAATTTTCATATAAAAATCGATTTTTTGTATGAAACATAAGTGATCACAGATTAACCTTATTTTCTCGAAAAACGCAGTATTTACCGAATTATAAGGCTTTAAAGTTTCGACTTAAATTTTCATATAAAAATCGATTTTTTGTATGAAACATAAGTGATCACAGATTAACCTTATTTTCTCGAAAAACACAGTATTTACCGAGTTATAAGGCTTTAAAGTTTCGACTGAAATTTTCATATAAAAATCGATTTTTTGTATGAAACATAAGTGATCACAAATTAACCTTATTTTCTCGAAAAACGCAGTATTTACCGAGTTATAAGGCTTTAAAGTTTCGACTGAAATTTTCATATAAAAATCGATTTTTTGTATGAAACATAAGTGATCACAGATTAACCTTATTTTCTCGAAAAACGCAGTATTTACCGAGTTATGAGGCTTTAAAATTTTGACTGAAATTTTCATATAAAAATCGATTTTTTGTATGAAACATAAGTGATCACAGATTAACCTTATTTTTTCGAAAAACGCAGTATTTACCGAGTTATAAGGCTTTAAAGTTTCGACTTAAATTTTCATATAAAAATCGATTTTTTGTATGAAACATAAGTGATCACAGATTAACCTTATTTTCTCGAAAAACACAGTATTTACCGAGTTATAAGGCTTTAAAGTTTCGACTTAAATTTTCATATAAAAATCGATTTTTTGTATGAAACATAAGTGATCACAGATTAACCTTATTTTTTCGAAAAACACAGTATTTACCGAGTTATAAGGCTTTAAAGTTTCGACTGAAATTTTCATATAAAAATCGATTTTTTGTATGAAACATAAGTGATCACAGATTAACCTTATTTTCTCGAAAAACGCAGTATTTACCGAGTTATGAGGCTTTAAAATTTTGACTGAAATTTTCATATAAAAATCGATTTTTTGTATGAAACATAAGTGATCACAGATTAACCTTATTTTTTCGAAAAACGCAGTATTTACCGAGTTATAAGGCTTTAAATTTTCGACTGAAATTTTCATATAAAAATCGATTTTTTGTATGAAACATAAGTGATCACAGATTAACCTTATTTTCTCGAAAAACGCAGTATTTACCGAGTTATAAGGCTTTAAAGTTTCGACTGAAATTTTCATATAAAAATCGATTTTTTGTATGAAACATAAGTGATCACAAATTAACCTTATTTTCTCGAAAAACGCAGTATTTACCGAGTTATAAGGCTTTAAAGTTTCGACTGAAATTTTCATATAAAAATCGATTTTTCTTATGAATCGTAAGTTATCACAGATTAACCTTATTTTCTCGAAAAACACAGTATTTACCGAGTTATAAGGCTTTAAAGTTTCGACTGAAATTTTCATATAAAAATCGATTTTTTGTATGAAACATAAGTGATCACAAATTAACCTTATTTTCTCGAAAAACGCAGTATTTACCGAGTTATAAGGCTTTAAAGTTTTGACTGAAATTTTCATATAAAAGTCGTTTCTTGGTATAAAATATAAGTGATCACAGATTATCCTTATTATCTAGAAAAACGCAGTATTTACCGAGTTATAAGGCTTTAAAGTTTCGACTGAAATTTTAATATAAATTTTTTGTATGAAACATAAGTGATCACAGATTAACCTTATTTTCTCGAAAAACGCAGTATTTACCGAGTTATAAGGCTTTAAAGTTTCGACTGAAATTTTCATATAAAAATCGATTTTTTGTATGAAACATAAGTGATCACAGATTAACCTTATTTTCTCGAAAAACGCAGTATTTACCGAGTTATAAAGGCTTTAAAGTTTCGACTGAAATTTTCGTATGAAACGTAAGTGATCACAGATTAACCTTATTTTCTCGAAAAACGCAGTATTTATCGAGTTATAAGGCTTTAAAGTTTCGACTGAAATTTTCATATAAAAATCGATTTTTCTTATGAATCGTAAGTTATCACAGATTAACCTTATTTTTTCGAAAAACACAGTATTTACCGAGTTATAAGGCTTTAAAGTTTCGACTGAAATTTTCATATAAAAATCGATTTTTTGTATGAAACATAAGTGATCACAGATTAACCTTATTTTCTCGAAAAACGCAGTATTTACCGAGTTATAAGGCTTTAAAGTTTCGACTGAAATTTTCATATAAAAATCGATTTTTTGTATGAAACATAAGTGATCACAGATTAACCTTATTTTCTCGAAAAACGCAGTATTTACCGAGTTATAAGGCTTTAAAGTTTCGACTGAAATTTTCATATAAAAATCGATTTTTTGTATGAAACATAAGTGATCACAGATTAACCTTATTTTCTCGAAAAACGCAGTATTTACCGAGTTATAAGGCTTTAAAGTTTCGACTGAAATTTTCATATAAAAATCGATTTTTCTTATGAATCGTAAGTTATCACAGATTAACCTTATTTTTTCGAAAAACGCAGTATTTACCGAGTTATAAGGCTTTAAAGTTTCGACTGAAATTTTCATATAAAAGTCGTTTTTTGGTATAAAACATAAGTGATTACAGATTATCCTTATTTTCTAGAAAAACGCAGTATTTACCGAGTTATAAGACTTTAAAGTTTCGACTGAAATTTTCATATAAAAATCGATTTTTTGTATGAAACATAAGTGATCACAGATTAACCTTATTTTCTCGAAAAACGCAGTATTTACCGAGTTATAAGGCTTTAAAGTTTCGACTGAAATTTTAATATAAAAATCGATTTTTTGTATGAAACATAAGTGATCACAGATTAACCTTATTTTCTCGAAAAACGCAGTATTTACCGAGTTATAAAGGCTTTAAAGTTTCGACTGAAATTTTCGTATGAAACGTAAGTGATCACAGATTAACCTTATTTTCTCGAAAAACGCAGTATTTACCGAGTTATAAGGCTTTAAAGTTTCGACTGAAATTTTCATATAAAAATCGATTTTTTTTATGAATCGTAAGTTATCACAGATTAACCTTATTTTTTCGAAAAACACAGTATTTACCGAGTTATAAGGCTTTAAAGTTTCGACTGAAATTTTAATATAAAAATCGATTTTTTGTATGAAACATAAGTGATCACAGATTAACCTTATTTTCTCGAAAAACGCAGTATTTACCGAGTTATAAGGCTTTAAAGTTTCGACTGAAATTTTCATATAAAAATCGATTTTTTGTATGAAACATAAGTGATCACAGATTAACCTTATTTTCTCGAAAAACGCAGTATTTACCGAGTTATAAAGGCTTTAAAGTTTCGACTGAAATTTTCGTATGAAACGTAAGTGATCACAGATTAACCTTATTTTCTCGAAAAACGCAGTATTTATCGAGTTATAAGGCTTTAAAGTTTCGACTGAAATTTTCATATAAAAATCGATTTTTCTTATGAATCGTAAGTTATCACAGATTAACCTTATTTTTTCGAAAAACACAGTATTTACCGAGTTATAAGGCTTTAAAGTTTCGACTGAAATTTTCATATAAAAATCGATTTTTTGTATGAAACATAAGTGATCACAGATTAACCTTATTTTCTCGAAAAACGCAGTATTTACCGAGTTATAAGGCTTTAAAGTTTCGACTGAAATTTTCATATAAAAATCGATTTTTTGTATGAAACATAAGTGATCACAGATTAACCTTATTTTCTCGAAAAACGCAGTATTTACCGAGTTATAAGGCTTTAAAGTTTCGACTGAAATTTTCATATAAAAATCGATTTTTCTTATGAATCGTAAGTTATCACAGATTAACCTTATTTTTTCGAAAAACGCAGTATTTACCGAGTTATAAGGCTTTAAAGTTTCGACTGAAATTTTCATATAAAAGTCGTTTTTTGGTATAAAACATAAGTGATTACAGATTATCCTTATTTTCTAGAAAAACGCAGTATTTACCGAGTTATAAGACTTTAAAGTTTCGACTGAAATTTTCATATAAAAATCGATTTTTTGTATGAAACATAAGTGATCACAGATTAACCTTATTTTCTCGAAAAACGCAGTATTTACCGAGTTATAGGGCTTTAAAGTTTCGACTGAAATTTTCATATAAAAATCAATTTTTGACATGAAACATAAGTGATCACAGATTAACCTTATTTTCTCGAAAAACGCAGTATTTACAGAGTTATAAGGCTTTAAAGTTTCGACTAGAATTTTCATATAAAAATCGATTTTTGATATGAAGCATAAGTGATCACAGATTAATGCCCTTATTCTGTAACCCTATCGTTCGTTCTGTTATCGTCAATAACATGGAAAATTCCATTTTTATATTCTATAAATATTATATTTTAATAGCCTTATTCTGTAACTTTTCGTTCACTCTGTAAATGTACAGCAACGAAAACGTTAACAGAAAAATTTAGTATTCTGTATCATTCGTGATTGATAACATTTACCATTTTGGTTTATGAATTAGAAAAATGGCTCAAAACTACCAGTCTCAAATTTTTATAATATTTAAAGTAAATTTAAAAAATTTTTGTTCCTAACTGGAATTTCATTTTGTATTGGTAATATTTTTTTTAGTTCAGTTAAAAATGGTAACAAAATTATTTGACAAAATAAATAAAATATTTTTGTTTATTTTTTGTAAAAGAAAGAAAACAAATTTTGATAAATTATTATTTTTTGCATTTTTTCAATGCATGTTGATAAAATTTGTTAAATTCTACTAAAGTAAAACAAATGTAGTGTGGATATTTACTTTAAAAGTGCATACTTTTCACAAATATGGCGCATTGTAGCATATTGTGTAAAAAACAAAAAAGAAATAAAGTGTTATTTTTCATGAAATAAGATGATATGTAACAAATAAAATTTAAAAACCGTGAAATATATGTCCAATTTATAAAAAATTGTGTATTATGTATAAAAAAATAGATGTGTTTTATTTATGTAGAGATTATTTTAGGAAAATCGTTAAAATTTACGCATAATTTAAGTTATCACTTCATAAATACCTGCCGTTGAATATGTTTTTACAGTAAATCGTCAATAACAGTTATTTATTCTGTTAAATTTAAAATAAAATATTTGTAGAATTGAAAAATGGAATTTTTCCTGTTATTGACGATAACAGAACGAACGATAGAGTTACGGAATTAGGGTATAAATTTAATAGAATAAATAACTGTTATTGACGATAACCCGTTAAATTCCTGAAAATTCATATTCTGTAACACACGTTAACAGTAAATGAACTGCCAAATTGAACGGTAGGTATTTGCACGGTGATGAGAAAATTAACACTTATTTTAGGGGTTTATTTGCACAAACTAACAAAAATTTCCTGTTACTGATACATCTTAAAATGTTTTAAATAGTTTTCATTGTTATTTGCTTATTTCTTCAATATTTTTCATATAAATTTTTGTATTTACATTTTGTATGAAGGGAGTCAGATTTGTAAATAATGTTTGTGTTTTTTTATACCCTTCACCAAAGGTGTAAAGGGTATATATAAGTTTGTCATTCCGTTTGTAATTCCCACAATTTTCGTCGGAGAGCAAAAAAGTTTACATTTTCGGGATCCTTGTAAGAAATGATGACGATAGGACCATGTCCGTCCGTCCGTCCGTGTGTCGGTTGAAATGGCGTTTATGAAGCCCACCGATAACTGACATATATAATATATATATCAAACGATCGGAAATGCTTTCGAGAATTTTGCTATTGGAATTCAGCAAGATCGGTACATAATAACGGTTCAATAATAACTGAGATATCGGACAAAACGCATTTTTTATTTTTTGAAGCCCTGGTTTAAGCTATAGATTTTTATTTTTATACAGATCGGTCACAAATATTTTTTTTAAATTTCGGTTTTTTGAATCAGCAGGATTGATTTATAAATGGCGGAGATATGCTTTAAAAACCGGTTTTTGGAACCGGTTTTTCAGTTTCTGAAGCCTCTGCATTTACCAGGGACTTCGAATTTTTAAAAGGGGCTCGGAAATTATTTTCTGAATTTTTGTTCTGAAAAAATGAAATAAATTGGTTCAGTAACAACTGAGATATCGGGGAAAACGATTTTTTTATTTTTGAAGCCCTTGTTCAAGCTACAGATTTTATTTTTATATAGATCAGTCATAAATGTTTTTATAAAATTTCGTTTTTTTTAATAAACCAAATTCGTTCATAATCAACAGAGTTATGGCCCAAAAACAAATCTGTTAAGAATATAAATACACACACAAACATGTATATTAAGCATTGTAATGACTATTAGTGACGTTTTTTGTTTTTTGTATAGACAAGTAGTTTAGTTAGAAACAGCAGTCATATAATGAATAACAGTGTTGTTTTTGTTCTTTGTAAATGCAGTCTGTACAAAAATAAATAGATATGGAATTGTTGTTGTTTATTTTTTAAAACTAAAACATATCTGTTAAGATTATACATAAATACATACACAAACATGTATATTAAGCATTGTAATGACTATTAGTGACGTTTTTGCCTATAAGACAAGTAGTTTAGTTAGCAACAGAAGTAATATAATGAATAACAGTGTTGTTGTTGTTCTTTGTATATGCAGTCAGTTTGTATATACATACACACATAAAAAAATAAATAAATATGGAATTGTTGTTGTTTATTTTTTAAAAGCAAAGCCTGCTATGACTGTTTTTTTTTCATATTAAAATTTTCGTAGTTTGAAAAAAATTTAGATTTATATATGTGAAAATATGAAAGCATACGTTAAGGCGAAAATTTTATTATTTGTCGGTAATACGGTAATATGATGTCGATAAGATATTAAGATGGTAATATGGTAATATGGTGAAGGGTATCAAAGATTCGGCACAGCCGAATCTTTTTTCAATTTCATTTTATTTTACATGCTCAATTTCACTGAATTTAACAATATATTTTTTTAATTCATATTTTTTAATATTACGGAACATTTGCACTTTTTAAATTTAATTTATCAACACATTTTTAGCGAAATTTTTTATATATTAATACCCTAATTCTGTAACTCTATCGTTCGTAATGTTATCGTCAATAACATGAAAAATTTAAATTTTCTATTCTGTAAATATTTTATTTCAATATTAACAGAATAAATTTCTGTTATTGACGAAAAACTGTAAAAAACGTAAAAAAATTATATTCTGTAAAACATTTAACATAAAATTAAATGTCAAATCGAACGATAGGCATTTATGAAGTGATGAGAAAAAACATGTACGAATTTAAGAGATTTTCTTAAAATAATAACTACACAGATGAAACAAACATTAATTTTCATTATTTATTATTTTACTTTTTAAAATCTGCATTATTTTTCACGTTTTTCTTATTTTCTACTCAACATTTTTTTTCTATATATGGTAAGAAAAAATAAATAAAATAGAACACATTTTTGTTTACTTTTTTATTTTATGCACATAATGCCAGAAAACTACATAAATGCGAAAACTTTGCACTGTTAAATTGAATTTGCATTATATATTTGTGGTTCAAGTTGAATTTAGTAAATAAGAGGAACATTTGGAGAAGAAACTTAAAAAAAATAATTTTTCACATTTTTTCCATTAATAAAAATAAACAAAAATATTTTATTTATTTTGTCAAATTATTTTTGTTACCATTTAAAACAGAATTAAAAATATATTACCAATACAAAAATAATTAAAATTAGGAACGAAAATATTTTTAGTTATACATTGAATATTACAAAAAATTGGATCTGGTAATTTTTATTCATTTTTCTAATTCACAAACCAAAATGGTAAATGTTATTAATCACGATTGTTACAGAATGCAAAATTTGTCTGTTAACGTTTTCGTTACTGTATATTTACAGAACGAACGAAAAGTTAAAGAATAAGGCCATAAGTTTTTGTTTTCAAAATAAACAAATTATTTTTATTTATTTTGACAAATATTTTTTGTTACCATTTAAAATAAAATGAAAAATATGTTACCAATACAATTTTTCTTTTTAATGCTGAACAAAAAATTTTTTAATAAACACAAAATATTAGAAAAATTTGTATCTGGTAATTTGAAATTAGTTTTCAAATTCACAAACCAAATTCCTCAATGTTATCAATCACGAATGATACAGAATACAATGTTTTTCTGTTAACGTTTTCGTTAATGTATATTAACAGAATGAACGGAAAGTTACAGAATTAGGCTAATAATTTTTTGTTTGCCGTCAGTGTCGCTTCAATACTTTTTGACGTTTGATGACAGACATGGTTACCCGAACAATTGTGTGAACAAGAACAAAACATGAACAAGTTTGGTCCACATCCATGTGCGTACAAAATTTTGTTCAATGTGCTTACAAGAAAAAGGCTCGTGTAGACCGCAAATTATGTCAACTTTAATTTGTCATTTCACATGTTTCTTTACTTTGAGTCTACATTAGACAAATTTTTATCAAGACACACGTCAAAATTTTATCATGATAAAGATTTGTCTAATGTAGACTGAATTTGTCAGTATTATTGCAGCGTTAAAAGAAAATTGTCAGCGCTCGAGCTCTGACAACATTATCTTGACAATGCTTAGTAAAAGACGCCATCTTGATTGTTGTTGGTACTTTTTGCATGGTTTATTACTTTGAGTCTACATTAGACAAATTTTTATCAAGACAAACGTCAAAATTTTATCATGATAAAGATTTGTCTAATGTAGACTGAATTTGTCAGTATTATTGCAGCGTTAAAAGAAAATTGTCAGCGCTCGAGCTCAGACAACTTTGTCTTGATAATGCTTAGTAAAAGACGCCATCTTGATTGTTGTTGGTACTTTTTACATGGTTTATTATGACATACGTTTTCCCCTATAATTGACAGAGATAAAAAATTATCTGCAACTCAAACAAAAATTTGACGTTTGTCTTGATACAAATTTCTCTAATATAGACTCGACGTTATTGACAAAGATAAAAAATTATCTGCAACTCAAACAAAAATTTGACGTTTGTCTTGATACAAATTTGTCTAATGTAGACTCAAAGTTACAAACAAAAATACATTTGAAATTTCATGTAATAAAAAAAAGAGGAGAAAGATGCAACAACACAAAAGTAAACAAAAAATGCCCAAAAAAAATGTAAACATAAACAATTCCTACTACTATTTAAACTACTTAATATTTTTTGATGGAACGGACTTAAGTTTCTCAATATATTGAGCCGCCGTTGATTAAGTTTAATTTGCGCCGCAGACGAAAATTATGCCTAGGCTTGTTTCTCTGCTCTATAGCTTCGGGTTCATTAAATCGGTTCGTCGGCGCGGCACTATTTAATCGGCGGCACAATAATAAAAAAATATTAAAAACAGAGATGGAGCCCCTGCATTAACTACTTTTGCTTTGAATTTCAATGAAAATTTAAAAATTTCGGCGGCTGATAAAGTAAATAATCAATAGGCGGCAGCGCGACTATTTACTTTGGGTTGTATCTCTGCTTTCGAATAATCGATTTTTTATTGAAAAAAGTTAAGATCAAAGAGTAACAAGAGACGAAACTAATTGTCAAAAACCTAACTCATGCAACAACAAAATACATGTAATCAAATACATTTTGTTTTTGCAAAATAAAATAAAAACACATTTTTGTTTACAAAACAACAATTTTGTTTAAATGTCAATCGAGAATTTCGTCTCTATATGCTACTCTATGGTTAAGATCGACGTCTCACAGTGGTCCCAAAACAATTTTTTTGGAAATAATTCTGTAACTTTAGAACTGCTGGATGTATTTAAATGAAATTTCACATGTACAATCACAAAGTGTATACCAATTGATTTGGAGGAGCAAAGGCTCTTTGCGGGTCTAAGGGACGAGGGTGTGGACCTCCAAAGTTGTCACCTCGGATATGAAAATTTAAAAAAAATCACCAAAAATACATTTATGATTTGATTGAAAAAAAAGCCCTTATAATTCTCTACAAAAAATATCCTTACATATGTGGGATATCTCTTTTACTTTAAGAAATATTTGGACGAAAATTTGGACCCATTTTTGGACATGTTTTTGTTTTTAGTTTGGCGGGCTCAATTTGAGTCGTAAAATTTTTCTATATATTCTCTAGATTCTGTACAAAATTCTAAATAATTTTCGCGCAAGGATCATACACCCATGTGGCCTAAATGAAATCGCGTCGAAACAAAATGAAAAAGTAAGCGTTGCTTTGCCGACGTTTTGTAGTTTTACAAACAGGAAAAATGCTCTTATGACGTAGAGTAAGAGGATATGCTTTCTGCACCGAGTACTTATCGATCAACTACTCAAAAATCTTAAAACACTAACACAAACAATTGTTTTTCTCATTTTTATATAAATTTCATTGTTTCATCAAATAAAATTATATTTTAACAGCATGAAAAGATGTTTGATATGTTTATCCATGGGCGAGTTATTTTTAAATGTTAATTCATTAGAATGGAACGAATTACATGTTAAATATTTAATAGACAAGCACTTGTGGCCGATGGTAAGTGATTGGTGGATTAAACATTCTACAGTACTCCATCAGTGAATTTTGACCAAAAGAAACTGAATGGTGTTTATATCGGGATGGTTAAAAGGGAGTGTTAAAGTAACACCTGGACAATTTTTTTAGTACTTTTAAAGATGGGATATGCGCCAGAATACTTGACTCAATACTATCATATTCCAGCAAAAAAAGTGAGGAAAAAGATGTAATAAAATCACCACAACTAGTAACCAGTACCACTTCAAATTAGGGTGAAAAAACAATGAATTTAACATTAGCGTGTCATTGGTTGAATGTTGTTCATTTTTGCCAACTTGGATGTTATTTGTAACTAATATAATTACTTATATTAACTTTGTATTTAAGATGTGAGGAAAAAACAACTACTACAAAGTGAAGAAAATCCAGAATAAATAATTATAATTCAGTTTTTATTTATGGAAAAGCAAAAAGATGAAATTGAAATGTAAAATTATTGAAAATTGTTATTATTATTTTTTTTAATATTTATCCAAGTGTCTTTTGTTTCTTAGACTTTTCTGAACTTCTGAATAAATGTTTAAGACGTGTTAAAAACCAAGCAAAATTTTGATCAAAGAAGTAATTTAATACCGTAATTTTTATAACGATATTAAAAATAACGACTAGAATAGTTGAAAAAATTCATTGGATACTTTTGATGTGAATTAGATGTCATTTGTAAAGAATTACTTTCATTATTTTTTGTTGGGATGTGAATGAAATCCAGCCATATAACTTAAAGAATGGAAATGATTTCGGAATACACAGAGTAGCAGCTAGTAAAATTAAGAGATGTTTGTTGTACAAAGGACTGCAATTTTTTAACCAACTCCCAAATTATGTTAGAAATGAAACAAATATTACTGCTTTTAAAAGAAATTGTGTAAATTATATAAAAAATGGTGTTTATAAGAGTATTTAAAAAAATATAAAATTTAATGTATTATAGTTGTAAGAAAGTATTTAAAATACAGTAGTTTTCCGATTTAACGAACCTAATTGTTGTCAAGCCTGTTCGTTAAACCGAAAAGTTCGTAATATGCAGCACTAACTTAAAGTACATTTTTTGCATCAAATTTATTAAAAATTTGCAAAATTTTGGTTTTTTAAAAAATGTAATTTATAAAAATAGTTATTATCATTTATTTTGCACAAATATGTCACGTGTAAGCCTTCTTGGAGATCATTAACAATTTTAAGTTTTTCTTTTAAAACGCTCTTTCTTGTACAGATTTTTTTGTCCACTCAATAAAATAATGCAAAATGACAAGAGAAAGAATAACGGTACATATATTTTTTTTACTCCTTAGGATTTACAATATTTTTTAAAATAAATTAATTTGCTTTCGAATAATTTTACTCATTTGTTCGTTAAACTGAGTACATTATGAATTTTTTGTTTACTATATAAGATACTCAATAGAAAAATATTGCCCGTTCGTTTAATGCGATGTCTGTTAAAACGAATGTTCGTTAAACCGGAAAACAACTGTACTACTAAATACAGTAGTTTTCCGGTTTAAGGAACATTCGTTTTTACAAACATCGCATTTAACGAACGAGCAAAATGTTTCTATTTAGTATCTTATATAGCGAACAAAAAATTCATTATGAACCCAGTTTAACGAACAAATAAATATATAATTATTCGAAAGCAAATTAATTTCTTTTAAGAAATATTGTAAATTCTAGGGAGTAAAAAAAGTACCATTATTCATTTCTTTTGTCATTTCACATTATTTTGAGTAATCATAAAAAATATGTACAATAATTTTTTAAAAGATAGACTACAAATTGTTGATAATCACAAAAAAGACACTCGTGACAGATTTGTGCCAAATGTTTATAAGATTTTAAAATTAAAGATAATCTAAAAAAAAATAAGATAAATTTTTGAATACCCATAATGTAGTTACAAAGCGAGGGCGAATATTTAAGAATCGCATATAAACTTTTTTCTTCAAACTTGCCACTACCGTATAAGGCAAAATAAATAGATTTAATTGTTTATTTATTGTTCCATTTTTAAGATATTTTGTTTAAAATAACTATTTTTAAATAAAATATGTATGTTTTAATAAGCCAACATTATCAAATTTTTAAATTTTATGCAACAAATGTACTTTAAGTTAGTGCTGTATATTACGAACTTTTCAGTTTAACGAACAGGCCTGACTACAATTAGGTTCGTTAAATCAGAAAACTGTGTACATAAAGACAGAAAAATTAAAATTCGCTTGGTCGAAGGTCGGCTAGTAAGAAAAGAAGTTTCTCCAAAAAAAGTTTTTTATGAACATCAAAATATTTAGAAAAATTGCGTTAATGACACAGCGAACCTTCACTTACGGCTTGTCCCACGATGTCGAACGAAAATTTCGTTCGTCAAAGTATATGGGAGACAAAAAAAATAATTTGGTATTTATTTTTTGTCTCCATATAAATTGTCGAAACGAATTTTATATTTTATTTATAAATCATTTTTGGATTTTTTATTAAAATTATTAATTCATAAAAAGTTCGAAAAATATTCATCAATTACAAAAATTAATATTTTATTTATATTTATAAATGCACCATTAGTAGCTTACAATTGATGCCTTAGTTTTTGCAATCGAATAAATAGTACACAATTTTTTTATGTTATTGAGTTGGGGAGTTCAATGAGTAACTTATCCTATTTAACATTTTGCATTAATACAGTAGAACTTTAACTAATTTCGATATTTAAAAAAAGTTTATTCAGCTAAGTTAGTGTTTGACTTAACCCAGAGGACAGAAGTATTGATCCCGGCAGTGCCAATGATGCTAATAGTTAATATATGATTTATTTTTCTCTTTCAAACTATGAAGGATAACCATATGATAACACCATCGGGAGTTTGTAATACATGTTGGCAAGAAATTTCAAGGTTTCACAAATTTTTCCTGGATATACAAGAGATTCACAACAAACTTGTTAAGACAGTAAATAGTGTAAAATTTCCTGAATCTATAGAAGAAATTAAAAATATTAACATCAATGTAGTACCAAAGGAATTAGATATAATACAAAACTCAAATGATGTAGTAGAAGAAATAAAAACTGAAATGGATTATTATCCGTATGATAAAACCGAATCAGATCCCTTCAAAGAACTTGAAGAGGTGAAAAAATTGGATGAAATTGACAACAAATTGCCAAAAGAATATCCGAAAACCGAAAAAAATAATTATAAAATCGAACTGGTAAAATCTGACTCTGATTCGGAATCCTTGCCAAATGACGAAATAGCTACAAAATTAAAATTAGATGGCAATAAAGTTGATGAAAAAGATGAATTCATTGCAGAACACTATAAAATTAAATGTTGTTTATGCGAAACTGATATGAAAACATTCCATGATATGTGTCAGCATTTCAAAATACAACACAAAGTGCGAGGATATGTTACGTGTTGCAAGAAAAAAATCTTTAGACGTTGTTATCTAATCGATCATATAAATTTCCATTTAAATCCTAAGTATTTTCAATGCTCTCAGTGTAATAAAGTTTTAGCCGATCGTATATGCTTGAAATCTCATCTGAAAACCCATCAGGAAAATGTGGCGAAAAATCATTGCTGTGATATTTGTGGGAAAAACTTTATGTGTCAATCTAAATTAAAAATACACATAACAACACATTTACCCGAAGAGGATAAACAATTTTCTTGTACGGAGTGTGAAAAAAAGTAAGCAGAAAACTTTATAAACTATAAAATTAATCGAAAATCAAAATTGTATTGATTTTTATTTATTTTTTATTATCAATATTCAATAACCTAGCCTCTGGGCCATAAGCGGTTACATATTTCAACTTAAAATTAATTTTGATGATTTAATGATTTTATCTTGATTATTTGATAGATTTGCCAACAAATATTTACTCTCAAATCATGTACATGCAGTCCATTTAAAAGTTAATGCCAAAATATGTGAGATTTGTGGAAAATCTTTATGTTCAGCAGGCTATCTTGAACGTCATATGCTGGAGCATAAAGGAAAACCGGCACCTACTTTTAGTTGTGATATTTGTGGCCTAATAGTGACTAGTATAAAAGGTTTAAAACGTCACAAAATCTCTATACATCCAGTAAGTGGACATAAGGAATATACCTGTACAATATGTTCAAAAGTATCACCAAATATTAATGCACATAAATCACATATAAAATTTTCACATGTTATGGGCTACGATCACAAGTGTAAAATATGTGAAAAGGCCTTTAAGAAAGCAAGAACATTAAAGGTAATAAATAAAAAATGAAAATAATAACGAATACTTCAATATGTACACTATTTTGTATTTAGGAGCATATGGCCACACATACGGGCAAAATTTTATATACATGTACTTGGTGTCCAAAAACATTTAATTCAAATGCTAACATGCATAGTCATCGCAAAAAAAAGCATTACATGGAATGGCTGGAGACAACGCGTAAAAAGTATTCGGGGAAATTACCTCCTGAAAAATTTTTTAACAAAAATAATTTAAATAATTAATTAGAATTATAAATAAACATAGCAAACGTGATATGATATAATTGTAATAGGTTCGTTCAAATTTTGTTCTATAACATTTTACCTATTGCACTCAATTAGCTTATTTTAAGTAGCAAATTGCTTAAGATGATTTTTTTTTAATGTGAGAACGTTTCTCACTAACAGACGTACATACAAAAAAGGATTTTCAAAAATCGCACTAAGTGCGCTCTTTTGGGAGTATACATATATATATATATATATATATATATATATATATATATATATATATATATATATATATATATATATATATATATATATATATATACAGTTAGGGACAAAACTATTTGTACACCTCATATATTTCGTATACCATCACGCACATTTTCAACAGATCCGCTGTTTTTATACTTGCTTACAATGTATTGTACTGTGGAATGTTGCAAATTTACTAAATTACTTATATTCCGGAGAGATTTTCTTTTTTATGTTCATCAATAATTAAATTTTTAATATCCAAACTCAACTCTTTTCGCTTTCCCATTTTTGATGTGCTTATTATTCAAAACGTTAAAACCAACTTCTTATTTTGTAAAATAAAACTCGATTAACGAAGAAAATATAACGGTATTTAAAAAAAATCATCATACAAGAGTACAACGTACAAATAATTGTACAAAGTACTGATGTACAAATACTTTTGTCCCAAAGATTTTTACTTAAATTGTACTTTTTTTTAACAATGTGTTATATATTAATTTATTTTTTATCAAATAATTCAATAAAAATGGACCTGAATTAAAACTACATATAATAATTTTTTATTCTTTATAAATTATTGAAGATATACGAAATGCATGGGTGTACAAATAGTTTTGTCCCTAACTGTATATATATATATATATATATATATATATATATTTCCCATATTTTATAAAAATAAAAAATAAGTAAATCTAAAATTAAACATCGTAATTCAAATAAAATACTCAAACAGATTGAATACACAAGAAATTCCCTGTGCAAAATAATAGTAGCATCGATTAAAAATACCTGTAAAAATAAAAATGCTTGATTAAGTTTTTCTTTTTTGGCATATTTTGTTTATACACATTAATATTTTGTGGAATAACCCTTGAGCGGCGCAGCGGCGGACACTGAGTCCACTAATAAATCCTGGTCCTCTCAATGGGAATATTTTTCCTTGCTCACTGCACTGGCGTTCACAATTCCTGCAAATTTCCCGGTTTCTTTCTAAAAAAAAAAGCATCATTGACATCGCCCCAAAGGTATTCAATGTAGATCAGATATGGAGACTAAGTCGATAAGACTAAGACAATTTACTCGTTTCTTAAGAAAATTTTCCTGCAAAAACACCCATTTGAGTGGCATATTCTTCTCTGAATAAGACAACATGACTGTTCTTACTATTTCCACATGCATTGGGGCATCCATATTACCCCTTATCCAAACTATGGACCTTGATATGAAGAATATCCCCAAATGTTTCGTAAAGTATGGCGAAATAAGGGTGATTGCGTACCTGTCTGTAGTTTAGTATTGGGACTTTCCTTTGGAATCTTGCTTACAGATTTTGTATTTGGAGATGTCAAAAAGTAGTTTACGCATCAACTTTCAGCTCTAAGTCCCCTTTTGCCTTAGTGGACGTCACAAATGTGTGTGGGTTAACCATTCGTTTTTTAAGCGTAAAGTCACTTAGACGACTTTTTTACATGCGAGTTCATGTTTATTGGTTTGGATTATATTTTTTTAAGTTTTTAATAACTGCGGGAGAAAATTACACAAAAATTTTGGAGAAATTTGTATGTTTTACCTTCAGGAAGTATTTTTACAAATAAGGTACCGGTGCTAGGAATACAGTGCTTGCCGCCATTTCACTGTATATACAGTACACGGCTATATAATTTACTTAAAAACCAAAATTATCTAAAATAATAAAACAATAATATTATTTGTGTTGGTTTGAAAATTTGAAGTTCAATATGTTTTATTGTATTTAATCTAGTATACTATGTGTAGTAAATTATTTTATACTTTGTTTTATAAACTTTTTTACCTTTTCAAATAAACCTCAACACATTAGGTTATGGGCCCAGAAGCTCGTTGATAAAATTGTCAAAAAAATTATAAAATAAAATTATTAACAAATTCTTTTTGAACAATTACTGTGAAAATGTCTTTTTCTGGTTTGCCACAAATTGAACGGTTAAAAGGCCGTGATAATTGGGAGCAATGGAAATTTGCTGTGGAGGCTTATCTAGAAATGGAAGGATTATGGGATGCTGTACTAGGAACAGAGCAAGATATCAAGAAAATTGTTATGGCTCGTTCAAAGCTTGTTTTGCTAGTGGATCCCTTATTATTTGTGCATATTCAAGATGCTACAACAGCTAAGGAAATATGGAACAATTTTGTTAAGGCATTTGATGATTCTGGTCTTACACGCAGAGTAAGTTTGTTGAGGAAGTTAATTACAACAAGGATGGAAGACTGCGATTCAATGGAAGATTTTGTAAATGTTATTATGTCAACATCAAATAAGCTATCTAGTGTTGGAATGAAAGTTTCTGATGAATGGATCGGTACGTTAATGTTGGCGGGTCTACCAGATTATTATCAACCAATGATAATGGGAATAGAAAGTTCTGGAGTCCAAATATCAGGTGATTACGTGAAAACTAAGCTGCTACAAGATATGAAATCTACAAATTCAAAATGTTCAGCCCACGTTGGTAAGCCACATGTAACAATAAAGACTCAAAACAAGAAAAGCTTCAAGAAAACACAATGTTATGGTTGTCGTGAGTATGGTCATATTAAAACTAATTGTCCTAAAAATAAAGTCAATGATAAATATGTTTCAAAGAAAACCATGTTAGCATTGTCAGCTACAAATATGTTATCAAATGATTGGTATTTTGATTCAGGGGCAACTTCTCACATGTGTAATAATAAAATATTATTCAATAAATTAAAGCAGTGTTCTGAATTTGAAATTATGACAGCGAATAATTCTATAATGAAGGGGAATTTAATGGGTGATATCAACATGGAGGTCAAAATTGGTGAAAATAACTGTGATATAGTTTTACGCGATGTTTTATATCTTCCCGAATCTCATACAAATTTATTATCAATTTCAAAAATGGTTCAGCATGGACACAAGATAATCTTTGATTCAGATGGGTGCAAGGTTATTAGCTCTGACAATGAGATAATTGCAAAAGGATTATTAATAAATGATATGTTTAAATTAAATAAAACTAATTTTGCAAATTATTCTGCAAAAAGTATTGGTTTTGAAAAATGGCATTTAAGACTTGGTCACCCATGCAATGAAAATTTAAAAAAGGTTGTTAATATGGTTCATGGTATGGAAGATGTTTGTTTAAAAAATGAAGGTTGTTCAGTATGTCTGAAAGGAAAAATTAGTAGAATGCCATTTAAAGATTGTGGATCTAGATCGAAAGAGCTGTTAGGCATTATCCATTCCGACTTATGTGGTCCAATGGAGGTTACTTCATTTAGTGGCTCGCGCTATATATTAACTTTCATAGATGATTACAGTAGAAAGGTTTTTGGGTACTTTTTAAAATCAAAAGACCAAGTGGGAAAAATATTCGAAGAATTTAAAACACTTGTAGAAAACCAAACAGGTCGGACTATAAAAGTCCTTCGTACGGATAATGGTACCGAATTTTGTAATAGACGTATGAATGAGATTATTACATCTTCTGGTATGATACACCAAACAACCTGTCCATATACTCCAGAACAGAACGGTTTAGCTGAAAGGATGAACCGAACAATTGTTGAAAAGGCGAGGTGTTTATTAATTCAAGCTAATTTAAATAAAAAATATTGGGCGGAAGCAGTTAACACAGCTATTTATTTAGTTAATCGTTTACCTTGCAAAGGTCATGAAAGTTGTACTCCTGAGGAGGCTTGGTCAGGGCGTAAGCCTACATTAAAACATTTAAAAGTTTTTGGTTGTAAAGCAGTAGTGCAAATCCCAAAAGAAAAACGAAAGAAACTTGATGCTAAAGGTAAAGAATTGTTATTTGTTGGATACTCTGATACATCTAAAGCGTACAGATTTCTTGATACAAAAACAAATGAAATAACAATTAGCAGAAATGTTGTATTTTTTGAAAACAAATTTCTTGAAGATATCGATGAAAAGGATAATAATGTATTTTACATTCCATTTGATAAATATTTAAATAATATTGTTCATCCAATTGATTCAAATAATAATTTAAGTAATGATGAAAACAATTCAGATTCAGAAACATATTATTCAGAAGAAGACATTGTTACTACACCTAATATAAGTTCAAGAAATACTCCTATTATATCACTAAGTGATAGTTCAGAAAACATAATAAGTGATGATGTATCGTTGGAAGAAGTAGACTCGAATATACCTACTGAAAATTTAAGACGTTCAAATAGGATTCGTAAAGCCCCAAGTCGTTTTGCCAATATGGTATCAATTCACAACTTAAAAGAACCAACTACAGTCCAAGAAGCACTTAATGGTCCTGAAGGCAAATTTTGGAAAAGTGCAATGGAAGAGGAGTACAATGCTTTGCTTGAAAATGATACGTGGATAGAATCCAATTTACCAAAAGGCAAGAAACCAATATCAAACAAGTGGTGTTTTAAAATTAAACGGGACTCTACAGGAAAAGTAGTAAGGTATAAGGCTCGTTTAGTTATTAAAGGGTATTCACAAAAGAAGGGGATTGATTATGAGGAAACATTCTCACCAGTTGTGAGATATTCATCAATTCGTTTACTACTTGCTCTAGCTGTTAAACATAACTTAGACATCGATCAAATGGATGTCGTAACTGCTTTTTTACAAAGTGACTTACAAGAAGATATATATATGCAATTCCCTGAATGTTTTAAAAAGGAAGATGGAAAAGTCTGTAAACTGAAAAAATCGTTATATGGATTGAAGCAGGCAAGCAGATGTTGGAATCAGAAATTAAGTAAAACTTTAATTAATTTTGGTTTGAATCAATCCAATACTGATCCGTGCATATATTACTATGTAGAAGGGGAAATAAGGCTATACATTGCAATATATGTTGATGATATCTTGATTTTTTCAAATAATTCGTCCTTGAAAAATAGGATCAAACAATATTTAATGTCAAATTTCAAAATGAAAGACATCGGTAATGCTGATTTTATACTTGGTATGAAAATAACACGAGATAGAGAAAATGGCAAGCTATGGATTGATCAAGAGTTATATTTGCAAGATATAATCAAAAGATTTAATATGACAGAAAGCAAAGGAGTTAGTACACCACTCGACTGTAATCAAAAATTGTCGTTAGAATTGTCTCCAAGTTCTGAAGAAGATATTAATGAAATGAAGAAGATTCCATATCAAGAAGCCGTGGGAAGTCTTCTATACGCAGCACAGATAAGTAGGCCAGACATTGCATATGCAGTGGGGGCTCTTTCTAGGTTTAACAAAAATCCTGGAAAGGCTCATTGGGTTGTTGTTAAGCGTGTGTTCAGGTATTTAAAGAATACGATAAACTTAAAACTTGAATTTTCTCAACAGTCAGATGGTGAAATAGTTGGATACACAGATGCTGACTGGGCAAACGATTTAGATAATCGACGTTCAACAACAGGATATGCATTCCTATTTCAAGGCTCTGTAATATCCTGGAACTCAAAGCGTCAATCTACTGTGGCACTCTCTACAACTGAGGCTGAATATATGGCAGTATCGGCAGCAAGTCAAGAAATAGTTTGGTTAAAATCTTTATATTATGAAATTTATAATAAAAACGAGAAACCTTGGAAACTATATTCAGACAACAAAGGCGCTATAGCATTAGCACATAACAATGTATATCATGCTAGATCAAAACATATCGACATTCGACATCATTTTGTTCGTGAGTTGGTACAAAATAATTATATACAAATAAATCATATTGGTACTGAAGATATGGTAGCAGACATCCTGACTAAAGCGTTACCTGCTGGAAAGTTTAATGAATGCCGTAAACATCTAGGTTTAAGAGACTTCAATTCTAGTGGGGGTGTTGGTTTGAAAATTTGAAGTTCAATATGTTTTATTGTATTTAATCTAGTATACTATGTGTAGTAAATTATTTTATACTTTGTTTTATAAACTTTTTTACCTTTTCAAATAAACCTCAACACATTAATTTGCCAATGTTTATCATTTTGCTACTATTATTTTGCACAGGCAAAAACCAAGCAGCTTAAGTAAAATAACGGTAACTTCCGAAGATGCATAGAAAAATAAAAATAATTTTTCTTATAATTATTGTCCCTGTTTAAGGCTTTCATATAAACAAATTGTTTTTGAATTCCTTGACTAGGCATTGAGCAGCAACAGAAATTTTTTTGCACACAGCTGTATATATATATATATATATATATATATATATATATATATATATATATATATATATATATATATATATATATATATATATATATAATATATATATACATATTCACTACATTTAAACTTCTTTAGTTAGAATGAAGAATTTTATATATTTGATACATCCATGTGTAAGTTAATTAATGGCCATTAATATATCCCAAAAATATCACGAAAGATACCAAAAATTAATACGTCTCAATATATGATTTTAAAGGGTATATTTATATCAAAATCGTTCAAAAATTAATAAAGTTAATAAAAGAAGTTACCACGCCCTTATAAGCATTTTAAAATTTTGAAAATGTTAAGGATTTCGACGAAAAACAGGGTTTCCAATAGAACTCAATATAAACGAACAGCATTTCAATTATGTAGTAAAGAATTAGTAAAAAATACTTTTTACTGAAAGTTCACATCCTAAAAAAATATTTGATAATAATATAATCCCAATATCTGAGCGGAACAGTTTGAAAATAGCTGGGTATAAATCAGGAGTTTTTAATAAATAAATTCCCATACAAAAAACTATAAAATGTATTAAAATCAATGTACGTGAAATATACCCAGTATTATTTAAAGATATTTACACCCATATTGGGATTCAACCAGAGTTAAAAACTTTTTTAGTATCCCAACTTTCCATACAAAGGTTGTGATTTGTTAATTATTCATTACATCATTGAAATGATGCTATTTGTTTATATTGAGTTGTATTGGAAACCTTGTTTTTCAGCGAAATCGTTTACATTTTGGAAATTTTAAAATGCTTCTAAGGGTGTAGTGCTTTTTTTTATCAACTGTATTAGTTTTTGACCGATTTTGATATTAATAGACCTTTAAAATCATACTGTATTGAGACGTATTAATTTTGGGCATCCTTCGTGATATTTTTGGAATAAATTTAATGAAATTTAGATAAAAAGGCTCTAAACTGAATAATATATTAAAGCTGCAGTATATGATGCGAAATTTAAATGCATTTTACTTTCCTGTGCCAATACTTTTTTCCTTAAAATATTAAGAAATAATTATAATTTATACAAATTTTATTCATACAAATGATTTGCATTACCGCAGAAGTTTAGTGGTCATAAATAAACTTACACACTTATGTATGTATAAACGAGAGAAAAAGATATAGTCGGTCAAGCCCGACCATATAATACCCTACACCATTGTGTACATTATAATTCGGGGAGGGGTATTTTATTAGACTTGGAGCCAAATGTGGACCAATACTCATATTAAGTGTAAAAGAAAACATGCGAATACAGAATATTACCTCGATGTTAACATTTATATGAATTTATTCACTTTTGGGTGATTCCCGAAAGAGGGTATTATATGGGTGCTATGGTAAATTATGGACCGATCTTTCCAAAATTTGGAACTATCATTTATGTTTATATAAAACTTATTTGTGTCAAATATTAACTTGATACTAACATTTTAATGGGATTTTTGTCCGTTAAAGTGATTTTCTGAAGAGGGGTTTATATAGGAGCTATGGTCAATTATGGACCGATCTTTATAAAAATCGGCACACTTATTTAGACTTATGTGAAACTTATATGGGCCAAATTTCATTAAAATATTGCTATATTTGAGGGATTTATAATCGTTATAATTCTAAGCCGATTGGTATAAATTAAAGTGGGTCTTAGACCAATATTTTTGGGTGTTACAAACATCAGCACAAACGCATTATACCCTCCCCACCTATGGTGGTGTAGGGTATGAATACCTAACACTCACATTTCTTACTGCAGAAGTTTGAATACAGTGACCAATTTTGTAAAAATGTGTGTACTGTGCCAATACTTTTTTCGGGCTGTGTATATACAGTGCTGTGCAGAACAAAAGCGACAAAATTAGGGTAAACCTAAGAATATTTTTATTATTTACAATATTTGGTTTACAACAAAAATAATTTTACGAAATTATATACATATTTAAAGATTAACAAAAACACAAACATTTAAAGAACTTTAACTTTATCTCTTAACAAAAACTGAAAAAAAAAACACTACAATCTTCATATAGGAGCGTGCACAACAATAGCAACATATTCATATCTTCAGTTTGTTCTATAGTTTACATTTTCCGTAAAATTTAGTAGTTTTAATGCGATTAAATTGTTAATTGATTTCTCTGGAATGATTTCCATTTGAATTTGTTGACTAAACAACATTTTGGACTGCACTAAAAAAATTAAGCTGTATAAAAAATCTTCCACAGATCTTGCGTCTGAGTATTAGACCACATGGTTAAAAAATGTTAAGCGAAAATTTTAAGCATTGACGTTTAATCCAATCCTTCAAAAGTTTTAAAATATATTTCGCATTTTTTCCATGCAAAAACGTTGAATTAAAGAATATATTTCTCTATGTATAACGAAAATATAAAAATATCAACATTTCATTAGATTTCTAACATACTGTCTCCACGTTGATATAATATGTAAGATAACGCCGGCAGAAGAGAGTATACATTTTGTTTATATTATGTTAAATTTAAAGAAGGGGTAAATGTATTCTAATAAATCTCATAATATTTCATTATTTTCATTCAGTCACAGAGTAAACATGTACTTTATATTTAAGAAATTCGAAATTTTTTAGCACAATTTTAATAAAAATATGTTTCAAAATGTAGAATAACCATTAAAATAAAACAATTTTATAAAAAACATTGTGTTTAAGTACTTTTAAAAATACACATTCACACACACAAACAAACTTTCGTATATGTGTATTTTTTTGAAAGTAAATCTTATAAGATAGTTGTGTAGAAAAATCTTATCACAACATATTTCTTATAATATTAATATTTTAGTTATGGTGGGAAGTCAAACTTGATCTTACTAATCTGAAATATTTGAATAGTAATAATTTAATTTATAAAATATATATGATTCATTTTTTATTTAAATTACCTTCCAATATCTTTAATAAAAACGTAGTGACACCATTCTTCGTCCATAAGAAGAAGATTTATGTGATGATTCTTTACCGCAGATGTGAGGTAATATGGTCCAACAATAGTATTACCTTCGCTACCAAATACATTAATGCTAATATTTTCATTCATAGCTTCAAATATTTTGATATCTTTTAATTTCATTAGAAATTCTAGTTTTTCAAAATTTAACAATTGATTTTCCACACATATTTTCTCATGTATTGGAATATTTAAAAATCCATTACAATTCACAAATCCATTTGCTTCATTGTATAAGAATTAGTCTCCTGCGCAAGATGATTTGAAAAGCAAACACACTTGAATTTCAAGTGTATGTTTCATAGCCAACATGTGCAAAAACAACAATAAATACTGTTCGTACTGTTCGCTGCCCGAAGCAAAGCAAGTGTGTACTGTGTATGAGCGACTGCAAATCCGTGCGTTCAAATCATTTATCGTAAACAAGTGGTGCAAGTGGTGTGGCAAAAAAAAGCAAATCATACAAGACGTTGAGAAATGATTTAAAGATTTCAAGTGGGCTTAATGATTTGTTTGTTTTTTGTAATACGTAGTTGCTGTGTGTGGCAAAAAATCTTCATAATGTGTAAAAAGTGGTTGTTTATAAATATTCTTGCATACACACACATATATACAGTATGTCTATATTTTATTGTTGGTTCTTCTTTTCTAAATAAATGTAAAAGGGTGAATTCATAAAGTTATTAAAAAATACTCTTTATTAAGAGTTAAAAAAGTAAAAAAATTAAAGTTGACATTTGAAACTGTCAGTTACATATGTAAGTTAGAAAATTTTTATCTTTAGTATTTATTTATATTTTAAATAAAGTTAGTCTTATAATTAATTGTATGTTTATAAAAAATTTTAAAATTGTACTTATTTATATTATGATAGATTTTATTGCATTTAATTTATATTTACTAAGTAATCATTCTATTTTAAAACTAAAAGGAAATAATATAGAACAATGTCTTTTCATTTTTCAAATTCGTTTCCATATACGTTTACTCCTTGACTAATAAATTTTCCCAAATGTTAAGAATACGATGGAACATCTGCACTGTAATAAAATTATAAATGAAATATTTTAAGACGTTTACCTAAATTGTGTGTCCCGTCATATGTACATGTTCAATATATAATCAAGTAAAGGATGCTGTTTTACCTGATTGTAAGCGAACTCAATTCGTGGTTTTATAAAAAATAAATTTACATTTTTTACAGTGCAGAACATATGTACCTGTTTCTTATTGATCTATTTAGGTGCTTCTACAGATTTTATTGCCAAATTCTTGCTGTTTTAAATAAATTTTTTACACTAAGAAATATACCTGTTTTTATTGGACTAAAGTTATTTTTAGAA
Source organism: Protophormia terraenovae (assembly GCA_951394005.1). Taxonomy (NCBI): domain Eukaryota; kingdom Metazoa; phylum Arthropoda; class Insecta; order Diptera; family Calliphoridae; genus Protophormia; species Protophormia terraenovae. The sequence goes on along the minus strand of OX596077.1, from coordinate 35,175,765 downwards.
AAGGCTTATACATATTATTACCTAATGTAAAAATGAGTTTATAAATAAAATTATAATATTATTACCTAATATATTTCATAAAATTTTGAAAATGTTAAGGATTTCGACGAAAAACAGGGTTTCCAATAGAACTCAATATAAACGAACAGCATTTCAATTATGTAGTAAAGAATTAGTAAAAAATACTTTTTACTGAAAGTTCACATCCTAAAAAAATATTTGATAATAATATAATCCCAATATCTGAGCGGAACAGTTTGAAAATAGCTGGGTATAAATCAGGAGTTTTTAATAAATAAATTCCCATACAAAAAACTATAAAATGTATTAAAATCAATGTACGTGAAATATACCCAGTATTATTTAAAGATATTTACACCCATATTGGGATTCAACCAGAGTTAAAAACTTTTTTAGTATCCCAACTTTCCATACAAAGGTTGTGATTTGTTAATTATTCATTACATCATTGAAATGATGCTATTTGTTTATATTGAGTTGTATTGGAAACCTTGTTTTTCAGCGAAATCGTTTACATTTTGGAAATTTTAAAATGCTTCTAAGGGTGTAGTGCTTTTTTTTATCAACTGTATTAGTTTTTGACCGATTTTGATATTAATAGACCTTTAAAATCATACTGTATTGAGACGTATTAATTTTGGGCATCCTTCGTGATATTTTTGGAATAAATTTAATGAAATTTAGATAAAAAGGCTCTAAACTGAATAATATATTAAAGCTGCAGTATATGATGCGAAATTTAAATGCATTTTACTTTCCTGTGCCAATACTTTTTTCCTTAAAATATTAAGAAATAATTATAATTTATACAAATTTTATTCATACAAATGATTTGCATTACCGCAGAAGTTTAGTGGTCATAAATAAACTTACACACTTATGTATGTATAAACGAGAGAAAAAGATATAGTCGGTCAAGCCCGACCATATAATACCCTACACCATTGTGTACATTATAATTCGGGGAGGGGTATTTTATTAGACTTGGAGCCAAATGTGGACCAATACTCATATTAAGTGTAAAAGAAAACATGCGAATACAGAATATTACCTCGATGTTAACATTTATATGAATTTATTCACTTTTGGGTGATTCCCGAAAGAGGGTATTATATGGGTGCTATGGTAAATTATGGACCGATCTTTCCAAAATTTGGAACTATCATTTATGTTTATATAAAACTTATTTGTGTCAAATATTAACTTGATACTAACATTTTAATGGGATTTTTGTCCGTTAAAGTGATTTTCTGAAGAGGGGTTTATATAGGAGCTATGGTCAATTATGGACCGATCTTTATAAAAATCGGCACACTTATTTAGACTTATGTGAAACTTATATGGGCCAAATTTCATTAAAATATTGCTATATTTGAGGGATTTATAATCGTTATAATTCTAAGCCGATTGGTATAAATTAAAGTGGGTCTTAGACCAATATTTTTGGGTGTTACAAACATCAGCACAAACGCATTATACCCTCCCCACCTATGGTGGTGTAGGGTATGAATACCTAACACTCACATTTCTTACTGCAGAAGTTTGAATACAGTGACCAATTTTGTAAAAATGTGTGTACTGTGCCAATACTTTTTTCGGGCTGTGTATATACAGTGCTGTGCAGAACAAAAGCGACAAAATTAGGGTAAACCTAAGAATATTTTTATTATTTACAATATTTGGTTTACAACAAAAATAATTTTACGAAATTATATACATATTTAAAGATTAACAAAAACACAAACATTTAAAGAACTTTAACTTTATCTCTTAACAAAAACTGAAAAAAAAAACACTACAATCTTCATATAGGAGCGTGCACAACAATAGCAACATATTCATATCTTCAGTTTGTTCTATAGTTTACATTTTCCGTAAAATTTAGTAGTTTTAATGCGATTAAATTGTTAATTGATTTCTCTGGAATGATTTCCATTTGAATTTGTTGACTAAACAACATTTTGGACTGCACTAAAAAAATTAAGCTGTATAAAAAATCTTCCACAGATCTTGCGTCTGAGTATTAGACCACATGGTTAAAAAATGTTAAGCGAAAATTTTAAGCATTGACGTTTAATCCAATCCTTCAAAAGTTTTAAAATATATTTCGCATTTTTTCCATGCAAAAACGTTGAATTAAAGAATATATTTCTCTATGTATAACGAAAATATAAAAATATCAACATTTCATTAGATTTCTAACATACTGTCTCCACGTTGATATAATATGTAAGATAACGCCGGCAGAAGAGAGTATACATTTTGTTTATATTATGTTAAATTTAAAGAAGGGGTAAATGTATTCTAATAAATCTCATAATATTTCATTATTTTCATTCAGTCACAGAGTAAACATGTACTTTATATTTAAGAAATTCGAAATTTTTTAGCACAATTTTAATAAAAATATGTTTCAAAATGTAGAATAACCATTAAAATAAAACAATTTTATAAAAAACATTGTGTTTAAGTACTTTTAAAAATACACATTCACACACACAAACAAACTTTCGTATATGTGTATTTTTTTGAAAGTAAATCTTATAAGATAGTTGTGTAGAAAAATCTTATCACAACATATTTCTTATAATATTAATATTTTAGTTATGGTGGGAAGTCAAACTTGATCTTACTAATCTGAAATATTTGAATAGTAATAATTTAATTTATAAAATATATATGATTCATTTTTTATTTAAATTACCTTCCAATATCTTTAATAAAAACGTAGTGACACCATTCTTCGTCCATAAGAAGAAGATTTATGTGATGATTCTTTACCGCAGATGTGAGGTAATATGGTCCAACAATAGTATTACCTTCGCTACCAAATACATTAATGCTAATATTTTCATTCATAGCTTCAAATATTTTGATATCTTTTAATTTCATTAGAAATTCTAGTTTTTCAAAATTTAACAATTGATTTTCCACACATATTTTCTCATGTATTGGAATATTTAAAAATCCATTACAATTCACAAATCCATTTGCTTCATTGTATAAGAATTAGTCTCCTGCGCAAGATGATTTGAAAAGCAAACACACTTGAATTTCAAGTGTATGTTTCATAGCCAACATGTGCAAAAACAACAATAAATACTGTTCGTACTGTTCGCTGCCCGAAGCAAAGCAAGTGTGTACTGTGTATGAGCGACTGCAAATCCGTGCGTTCAAATCATTTATCGTAAACAAGTGGTGCAAGTGGTGTGGCAAAAAAAAGCAAATCATACAAGACGTTGAGAAATGATTTAAAGATTTCAAGTGGGCTTAATGATTTGTTTGTTTTTTGTAATACGTAGTTGCTGTGTGTGGCAAAAAATCTTCATAATGTGTAAAAAGTGGTTGTTTATAAATATTCTTGCATACACACACATATATACAGTATGTCTATATTTTATTGTTGGTTCTTCTTTTCTAAATAAATGTAAAAGGGTGAATTCATAAAGTTATTAAAAAATACTCTTTATTAAGAGTTAAAAAAGTAAAAAAATTAAAGTTGACATTTGAAACTGTCAGTTACATATGTAAGTTAGAAAATTTTTATCTTTAGTATTTATTTATATTTTAAATAAAGTTAGTCTTATAATTAATTGTATGTTTATAAAAAATTTTAAAATTGTACTTATTTATATTATGATAGATTTTATTGCATTTAATTTATATTTACTAAGTAATCATTCTATTTTAAAACTAAAAGGAAATAATATAGAACAATGTCTTTTCATTTTTCAAATTCGTTTCCATATACGTTTACTCCTTGACTAATAAATTTTCCCAAATGTTAAGAATACGATGGAACATCTGCACTGTAATAAAATTATAAATGAAATATTTTAAGACGTTTACCTAAATTGTGTGTCCCGTCATATGTACATGTTCAATATATAATCAAGTAAAGGATGCTGTTTTACCTGATTGTAAGCGAACTCAATTCGTGGTTTTATAAAAAATAAATTTACATTTTTTACAGTGCAGAACATATGTACCTGTTTCTTATTGATCTATTTAGGTGCTTCTACAGATTTTATTGCCAAATTCTTGCTGTTTTAAATAAATTTTTTACACTAAGAAATATACCTGTTTTTATTGGACTAAAGTTATTTTTAGAAAAGGCTTATACATATTATTACCTAATGTAAAAATGAGTTTATAAATAAAATTATAATATTATTACCTAATATATTTCATATATGCTATAAAAGAACGAATCTTTCCTCCAACTCAACCATCTTTTCACAGATTATGTTTCTTCACATGAATACAGACAACATTATTATCTGTAATATAGTTTAAGTATTTATATACATATGTATAAGAAAGTAGTATATAAGTAATTAAGTATATATTTGTTTTAAGTAATAATATAAAAAAACCTTGTAAAAAACTTTAAATATTTAATAAAATCTGTTTACTAATAAAACTTAATGCATGTTTCTTTAAATTGTTATAACTAGTAACATTAATAATTTATTTGATCGTAAATAACAATAAGTTTATAAACAATACTTTTAAACGACTGTTTTACTTACGAAATTACTTTATACAGTCATGAACGCACACACACATATATAATTTTAATAAAAAAGAAAACACAATTTTTTTCCTTATTGAAGCAAACAAGTGGTCAAAAGGCTTGTATTTTTTTATACAAGCCTTTGAGAGGCTTGTTTGGTCGCTATCATAGCACACTCATGATTTGTTCATAAAGTTGAAGCACACACGTAGTATTTGTATGGTTTTAAGTGCCTGCAAGACAGTATTTATTACTCCGCACACACACTGATAACAACACTTGAAAAATATCAAGTGGCTTGTACAGCCTTATAAGACACAGTTTGCAGGGCTCTAATAAGAATGAGGCGATGATACACCACTTGAAACAATATTCATCATCATTTGGATAATTGAAACACGCATCTTTTTTCTTTATTCAATGTGGTAATGGTATATATTTGGAGCCTCTAATGAATGAAGCCTTATTTATATTTATTTCCAAATGCTTCATTCGTATTAGGGACCATCCACCATCCCTCTCCTGGAATTCTGACATTTTTTTACATATATAAGCATATTGTGCTTTCAAAGATTCTTCAATACAATCACTTATGGTTATAAGTGACATTTTTGTTCTATGTGTTATGGTGGTTAGCACTATTTCATCTTCTATAATTTTGATATATTCACATTCTAATTCCAAATTATATTTCAATGAAATATTTTTATTTATAGCATTCTCCAAAATTTCAACAATATCAGGGTTTACATCTTCTAAAAACTCTTGAGGATGTAAAATTTCCACTTTTTGGTTTCTGTAGAGGTATGTCAGAATTCTTTTTTTTTAAAGCACTTTTAATGCAAGTGAATTTATTAGAAGTGGAAGGCTCAGTTCTACCGCTGACATGGAATGTACTGGCATGAGTCTTTTCATGCTCCTTTAGATGTTTTTCTTGTGAGAACCATTTCCAATATTCCGAACAATGAAGGATCTCATGTCCTTCAAGCATCTCTCTTTCCACAAAAATTGATTATCAATATTTACATTTATAAGCTGGCATATTGTTTAAAATTAACGTGTAATCACTTTTAATTAAGTCAACAGACTAATGGAAAATATATTTAAATATTGTCCAAGGTCTGCCATTTTTTATACACTTACACATACTTATGTATGCATATTCCCACCAAAATATTTATTTTTTTATTTTTTTGAACGGAAAAGTATGTTGCTTCGTTAAGCACTTTTAATTTATTAGGAATTATTAAATTGAATGAATAATTATTATTGCAGAGGTGTATTAATAAAGTAATTATTAATTAAAAATTATTTTAAACATGGACAGACAACGCTTTAGATGTGAATTTTGTCCACATACAAGCTTTTTCACAAAAAATAATAAGAAGAGGCATTTTATGAAATATCACTATTTTCATTAAAATAAAGCAAGAAATTTTTCGGATGAGGATCGCCTCCGAAATTTACATATTGAATAAATAATAATTATAGTTTAATAATTAAATATTATGTAATAGAATAATAAACACAATATAAATTTAATTATTTATATTTTTTTATTTTTTATTAAATAAAGAAATAAAAAAAATTAAATAACATTAAAAATAAATAAAACTGTTTTATTTAAAAATTTTAGCTATAATTAAGTTAAAATAATGCGAGCACATTTGAAGATAAATAATTGTCCAGTTTTTATCATAAAATTTTGTTAAATAGGGATCCTTCTTGTTTAAAAACTTCACAAAACTTTGCGGAAGGTAAAACCATTTATTGCTATCTAAATATGCGATAACTTTTGATCCATATTGTGTGCCATTAAAAATTTTAAAATTTTTAATGGCTTGTGTAAGGGAATATCCTTTCCCAAGTTTTTTCTGTCAAGTTTTCTGAAAAGAGCAATTTAAGGGCCATTATTGATTTATGTGTGCATATTTATGTAAATTTAAGTCAGTTTGTTGAAAAAGAAAAAAAAAATAACAATAATTTTAATATTTTTATCTTGAAGTTGTTTCCAAATGTTTGTATTTTTTATTTATTGGATATTGAATATCGTTTGCAGCCATACGATATAATATCATAACTGGAACCTAAGATGAAAACGTTTTCGCTATCTTATCGTTCTTTGGTTTATATTTTATTGAAAGCAATGAAAAAATTTTAATTTATCACGCTCCCTCTTTTTTAATGCTCTATAACGCTATACATAGTTATATATACTATGAATTATAATGTATATACAGAGCTTGGAAAGAATTAATTATATTTAAAATTAATTCACGTATAAATTTAATTCAGCATTCTTTAAAATCATTCCTCAAAAAATAATTCTTAGGCTTAACTTTATATTGAATTAACTTCCTAGAGAATTAATTCCTTAGAGAATGGAAATTCAATTTGAATAATTAAATTCTGCTTTAATTCCATTCTTTTACAAAATAAATGAAAAATATTAAATTCAATTGAATGATATATTTTTTTTCTTTCATTCCCTTCTACTACTAATTGAATGACATTTTTCTTTAATTCTACTTTTATATATATTTCGAAAATAAATATTAAATGTAAAGCTAGTGGTATTTATCTAAAATCAATACAAAATCAACATGTTACTACTATCCAGCTAAACTCCACTCAAAATAAAATATTATTGTATCCAAATAAACTTTGTAAAGAAGCTGCACTTCACAGTTTTAAAGACAAATAATACTCGGAATACGTTCTCTGTGAGATCTAGGGATAAATCCTATGATTCAGAATAACCTAACTGCATATAACAGATGAAATTTATTATACGTTCAATACAGAACTAATAAAAATACTACAGTGAAGCACACGCCGAAACATGTATGTACATTAGGGATATAACCAAATTTTGGTCCTATCACCGCGCGATGGCGAATGTTGTGTTATATACGAAAACAATTTTTTCGGGTCATTTTGGAATAAAAACCTCACCCACAAAAACGATTTTTTGAAATCTCCCCAAAAAAAGAACATATATTTTAAATAAAAAATTTTAATTTTTAATAAAGTAAAATAGTAAAGTGAAAAATGTTGTTTTTAATTATTAAAAGACATAAACTTTAAATTTAATGTGGACATTATTTTGCATAATTGATAAATGTTCTGTGCTACTTTAATTCCACGTTGTGTGCATATGTTGCTTCGCTGTTGCATTGGGATTATTGATTTCCAAACTTTACCGCGTTTTGTGGGTGAACTTTTTTGACAACCGCGAAAAAGTAATACCATTTTTTTAAAATATTTTTCAATGGCCTATTCGACTATGTTAGGGCCATTGTGATATTTGCAAAAAATGTGAAAAAGTTATAGCCCTAATGTACATACATAAATGTGGCTTAGCATAAATCTTGTTTGCAATTATATAAAAATGCTTAAAACCTAAATAATTAAATAATATCAGCCGTATTCACAAAAAATAATGTATGCCTGATAATGAGTTACTAACTTTTTGTATGTAAATTTCCATAAGAAAAAGTTAGTAACTCGTTATCAAACCTACATTAATTTTTTTGAATACGGCTGTAAGACTTTAATTCAATCTAGTACAAACTGAATGGTTGAAAAATTGTTTAACTCAATTTGTAATAGTTTGAATTTAAACAAAATTGAATGAAATCAAAAGAATTAAGCATTCCGAAAGAATTAATTCATAAATGAATTAATTCCATTGCACAGTGGGGCAGAATCGAAATTTTTTGGAAATAAATCTGTAACTTCTGATCGGCTGATTGGATTTGCATGAAATTTGGTATATGTATAGCAGAGGAGTGTAAAAGGTTATACCCCTCAGGGGCGGAGCTAAAGGGGCTCAAAGTTGGGTATCTCTGACAGAAATTTTTTAATCGCTTGTCAAATTTTTGTTTCTCGTCCAATTTCAAATATTCTTATACATTATTATAGGCACTGATAAGAGCAAACAAAAAAAAACATGCTTACATGTCCTATTTATCTCTTATAGTTTTTGAGTTATTTCCATTTGAATTTTTAAGTACCTCAATTTTGCATGTTCTTGCCCAGTTTTATTCATATATATCCTAGTGTTTCCGACTGATTTAATTTGTTTTTTCTTTCACTAATTAAAGAACAAAATTATCTATCGAATAAAAAAAATTTGTCGATATCTTTACCGAGTCCAAAGATAAACGATTTTGAAAATTGCAAAAATTACGATTTTTTTTTTTTTTTTTTTGCCTTTTTTCTCTACAATCAAATTTTCTTTAACAACATATAATAATTTTATTATTTTCTGAAAGTTATCTTCACTGAGATGCCTTTAAAATAAAAAACAAGCCAAATAAATCAAATGCTCAAGGTACACACCCTCCCGAATTCGACCCATTTTAAATGAAGGTTTTGACTTTAGACTATATTTTCTCAAATCCAAGGTTGGAAACCGATACCGTTATGAATACCGATACCGATTACATACCGTTTAAATTTGGTTACCGTAACTAATACTGATACCCATACTGAAATTATTATTTTGTTAAAAATACCGGTATTCAAATACCGTTTCCCTCTGTACCGGTATATACCGGTATTTTAGTTACGGAATTTTAAAAATACAAATTTTCAACATAATATTATTTTTAATAATAAGAGTTTATTTAATGTAATATTTATAGAATATTGTTTTAAAGAGGACATTTATTGTTCACTTCTTTGTTATATAGATTGCAATAAATATATTTTTAAAGAGGTTTCAATGTCTTAAACCTAATGCGAATTCTATTTGATAAAAAGTCTTACTACATTTGATCATACTATTGAAAGAAGAAAGAAAGATTACATACCGTTTAAATTTGGTTACCGTAACTGATACTGATACCGATACCGAAATTATTATTTTGTTAAAAATACCGGTATTCAAATACCGTTTCCCTCTGTACCGGTATATACCGGTATTTTAGTTACGGCATTTTAAAAATACAAATTTTCAACATAATATTATTTTTAATAATAAGAGTTTATTTAATGTAATATTTATAGAATATTGTTTTAAAGAGGACATTTATTGTTCACTTCTTTGTTATATAGATTGCAATAAATATATTTTTAAAGAGGTTTCAATGTCTTAAACCTAATGCGAATTCTATTTGATAAAAAGTCTTACTACATTTGATCATACTATTGAAAGAATTGATAGGTTCTTGATATTTGCATCTATGAAGATTCTTTCCTTAATTTTGGAGTCTCCAAAAGACCGACAAATGTTCTTCAGAAGGTTACAACTTGGGCTATCTTTAAAGAATGAATATCAAGAATTCTCGGGAAGTTTGCGATTTTTCATGTCTTCCTCTGATGTAATTTTGTCCGTGATTTCCAGGAATTTTAAAAGCACTTAAGTGAAAAAAACTGCATGAATATCAACAATAGTTAATATATTTTCGAAATTTGTTTAACGAATATAATATAACATGCTAAATCCAGCTGGAAACTATGTATACATATAATTTCATTACTCTTTGAATTTCTTATATAGGATGAATCTTAGGTATGGATTCAAATAAATACTAAGAAGCATCAAGAAAAAAACTTAAACTTATTGAAAGGATCTTGTAGGCATCTTAAATATACGATATACATTTTTCATTGGTATGGACAACATCCGGAATTAATCTCTAGAAATTTTGAAAAAAACATTTAGAATGTTAAGAGAAAAAGATAGTCATGTTAGACCTTATAGCATTATGTTCCAATTATTATAAGAAGTTGTCATTTTAAAAATATTTTATTCGATCACTTTCACAATTTAGGTAAGTACGTTTCAATATGTCATACACTTTAATTATTTTCAATAATGTTGATGGAACAGCCTATTGAATCTACAGACAATTTTATACCATTTGAACTAACATTTAAATTACCTCAAACGGTTTCGGTTAAGACGTTCATCAGCCACTACTTTAAAAATTATTAAACCCCAGGAAAAATTGTATTAGTTCCACAACTAGTTAAAGAACACATGAAAATAGACTGTACTTGTTCTACATTGGCGTTACGACCAATGTTTTTTGTTTGAAATTGTCACCTCCAGAACTAATTCTGTGGAAGTGTTAGCTTGCCAGTACCCATTCTATGGAACGGTTCTAGAACTAGTTCTTTTAGTTCTTTAATCAGTGATTTTTGTTCGAAATTGTCACATTCGGAACTAGTTCCATAGAAGCGTTAGGGAACGGTTTCAGAATCTGTTTTTTTATTTTTTATTCTAATGGGCTATTTCCTAAAGGCCACTTTTGAAATCAATTTAATTTTGTAAATACTCTTTTTTAATTTTTGAAATTTTTTATACAAGTATTTTAAACAGTTTTATGAAGTCATTCGAGAACCAGTAATTTGTTCTCAGAAGTGATGCAGAAGTCATACAGAATTAGTTCTTAAGCACTAGTTCTCTAAAACATTTTTTAAAACGAATTTAGAATCAGAATAAGGTTCTACTCCATTAGTGACAGAATTAGTTGTGATACCACTAGTTCTGAGGATGTTATTAAAGAATTTGAAGTGGTTCTGATTACACCAGTTCTAGAACTAATGATTTTAGAACATGTTCTAAAATGTTTCCTGGGAACTCTATATTTTTAAGTGAATATTTAATAAATTCATTAATAACGTGTTTCGAAGTTTGTGTAAAAATGTTTAAATAAAGTATATGAGATGTCTTTAATTTTCTGGCTCAAATACGACATTTTTTGATATATGTATGAATAACGATTCTGCGGAAAACCAAAAACGCGTTTCACAATATATAAGTCAGAATTCATTTAATTTGAAAAATCAGTACAATAGCAATTGTTTAAATTTCTTTTTTTCATCGCGATACCGGGGAGAGCAAAAAGTCCGGGAAATTTTCTCCTGAGCGTTTTCAGAGTTTAAATTACATTTAAATTTCTTACTTTCATTCAATCCTGCAACTTCAAAAACTTCTAGGGAGTAAATGGAACATAATTAGTACTTTCTTGCTAGAGCACTATTTCTTCTCTACAAAATCTCTCGTCCAAAATTCCTTTTCATGGTATTCTGTTTTTTGTGCTACTCCACAGATCTTTTGCACAATTTTACATTTTGCTATTTTATAATAAAATTAGCCTTTTTTGAAAAAATTTTTGCATAATGAATTGAACGATTTTTGTCTTTATTAAAATTTGTGGTAAATACAAATTTTGTCCAAATTTTTAATATTCCTAAATGCTTTGTTGCCATAAAACAAGCAATTGTAAAAATTTTATGAAGTTCTCTAACGAAAAATATTCATATTTCAAAAATTTCAAGAGAAAATTATTAAATTAAATATACAAATATGTAATTTAATCATTTTTTCACGAAATTTAATTAAAAATTATTTAAAAATTTAACTTTTTTAGATTTTTCCAGTTTTTTTAATAATAACGGTATTTACCGGTATTTTTGTTTCGGTAACGGTATACCGATACCGATATGATTTAAAATACCGTTATCGATACCGTTACCGAAATAAAAATAAATTGAATACCGATACCGTTATTCGTTTCGGTTTCCAACCTTGCTCAAATCAAGCACCCGAAAACGTTTTATTTTTATTTTTCAATCATGTGAGGGATTTTTATTTTTAAAATAAATATCCATCAATAATGAAAAAAATAAATATCTTTAACGATAAATATCAGTTCGAAAAAATTTCAAATGATTGTTTTTTTATTCATACTTTTGTTTTGTTTTCAAAATATTTTTTTTATTCAAATGAAATTGTTGTTGTTTAGAATTTTTTCCATCCGATGAAAAAAGTTCAAAATAATTTTCAACTTTTGAAATAAATATCACAAAAGATATTTATATTTTTATTTCCATCATGATGAAAAAAATTAAAATATTGATGAAAATAAAAAAATCATGATGGATTTTTATAATTTTTTGGACATTAAAGATTGTTTTTCGATTGAAATAAATATAAAAGATTGTTTTAGTATTAAAATCCGGTCTCTGGATCAAATCCCAAAGCATGAATCGGCAAAGGAAATGCAGTTCAAGAATCTGCAATAGGGTGTTAAAAGTTTTCAATCAAAATCTACGGGACTTCGGAAAAATGTGGATTTTATAGACGAAAATGTGAAAAAAAACATTTTTGGGATTTTTGGCGTTGTTTTGGGAATTGTGGGATTCCTTTTAGTAAAATCCAAATTTTTTTCCCTTTCTCATTTATTTTCACGATAAAGTCTACATCCACCAAAAATTTCGTTAAGATATCTTTAATAACAAAGATTTTATTACAAATAAAATATTTAGAGTTTCTCAAAAAAAACACTTTTTCACAAAAATTTTACTTTAATTTCAAAAATCAGAAATATATAAACTCGATTTTTTTCCATCTGAATTACATTGCATAGCTGACGTAATTCTTTGTTATACAGAAAAAAATTTAAATCAATATCTTTTACAGAACCAAAACTATGCCACTAAAGTTTATTAAGTCACGGAAATTTTTTTTATTCGATAGATAATTTTGTTCTTTAATTAGTGAAAGAAAAAACGAATGAAATCGGTCGGAAACACTATATATGAATAAAACTGGACCAAGAACATGCAAAATTGAGGTACTTAAAAATTCAAATGGAAATAACTCAAAAACTATAAAAATTTCTATGTCAGAGATACCCAACTTTGAGCCTCTGAGCGGAGCCCCTGAGGGGTCTGTTCCGTCCCCCTTCCAAACTTAACATTTTTCACTCCTCTGCTATAATATACCAAATTTCATGCAAATCCAAATGTGCATTGTATCAAAAGCTTTAGGAATTAAGCTACAGAATTATATACCATTTAATTCAATTTTAAAAAGTAAATGAATTAATTAATTATTTAGAACTTTTGTTTACATACCCAGCAAAAAAACGATCAACAGCTTCCAAAAAAGAACATTTTCACCACTTCAAAAGTAGAACAAAGTGCATATTTTAAACTTTTTTTGGAAGTTCTTAATAATTACTTCCAAACAAGTGAAATTTTAGCTGGAAAAAAGGTTAATAATTTCTAAGAAAATTAAAATTTTATAAATTTTAATGCATTTTTATTATCTTTTAATAAGGCTAAAACTGAATTTTTGTAAAAAAAAATTCATAAAAATAGTTTTAAAGGAAGTACAGTAAAAGCTCCCTTAACGGACAGCTCCCATAAGCGGACATCTCCGGTAGGCGGACAATTTTTTAGGTCCCATGGTTTAGGTGGCATTTTTAGAATAAATTAATCTCCGTTAGGCGGACGCTCTCTTGGGCGGACGCGGACACCTGTTTTTAGAGAAAAGATCTCTAGTAGGCGGACAAAATCCTAAACCGTATAAGAAATGTACCGAATATTTTTTAATAAGATACTATTTATTATCATTTTAGTCCGAGTTTGCATTCATATTTCATATGAATGCTGTTGGAAGAAGTCTGACCTTACGAAAAATGAAAACGGAGAGAAGCATAAATTCTATAAAATAAATATCATGAAATCATAATTTATTGCAAATAATGTCTAAATGAAAAACGTCGTTTGCCGCAGAAGCGAAAGAAAAAACAAAAACAATTTTTAGTTTTTTGTTTTAAAATTGAGCTATTAAGTAAAATTTTTCAAACGTTAACTTAATGCAAAACTGTATAAATCATAAAACACTTTTCAAATAAAATTTTTCTTAAATGGAACACATTTTATGACTGTTTCGTTTTTGAAATAAATGTTTTGATCTTTTGACTTTTGTCAATATTGATATAATTTTTGAAGATATGAGCATGAAATTTTTTGTATAAATGTAGTTTTGCGCCAGTACATTATAATTCAGTAATTAAAACCAACATTTGATTTTTAAGTGGTTACGGCCTTTTGCATTTTAATTGACGATACATATGTGTATCGACCGGCTTATTAAAAAAGTAATCATCTGACAATTTTGGGCTACCAGACTGAGCGTCGCTGGTATCTGGCGGAAGCCGGGCTAAAACTCGTCGGATGGGGTGGAGTTCTTGCTCAGCCGGTAGCCAATAACCGGTACACAAAAAAATAATACCAACTGAAAGAAAAAATTATATATATAAAAAATAACATTCTGTAGAGACCCGAAGTGAGCTTACACTCTTGTTTAAGATTTTAGGAAATAATTTTGCAGGATTTGCCTTCCTTCCAGCAGATGTTGTGCCGGGAAAATTTTGCCCTCCCACAAGGGTACTAAACTGCCCTATCCATGGTAACTTACATGCAACTTTGTTATCCCTAACGCTACCCTATCTCATCCAACACTACACGTTCCAATCACTTACCTTACTATTTTGTTTACCACATATTTAAAAATTATAACTCATTTTCAAAAACGTTATAAAAATATTTATTTTTATTTATAATATAAAAATTAAATAAAATATAAAGCGACGGAATCTTATTTACATTATAAAAAAATAAAAAAATTGAAGCCAAATTATACAAAATTCAAAGGAAAAAAAAACAAAGGTAAGTATAACTAATTATAAAATTATTTAAAAATTAAAAAGGATTTAAACAATAAATATATACAGTGGCTCACAGCTTATTTCAACCAGCACCTATTCAAATATTTAACTGACTGAGGCTCTCGAACCAAATAATATATACAGATTCTTTAAAAGCAAATTCATAGATAGAAAGGATCTAACATCAAGTTTAAAAAAAAAATCAAAAAATTCTTTATAACTGACCTGCAATGATAAAAAAATATATTGTGTTGCATAAATTTGCCTCACAGCTTATTTCAACCACATTTAAAAATTAGATTTCTTTTGTTTTTGCATAAAAAAAAATAAAATTATAAGAAAAAGGCAGATTCCGATGACTCAACAAATATTCTGGATCGCCATTTTAATTCGCCAACGGATCACAGGTACGTGTTATTTTAAACATTAAAAAAAATCACATATAGTTTTTTATTAAAAAAATTTATTCTTCTTTTTTTATTGTTTTTCTAATTTTTCCTTTTTTTATAGGAACTATAAATAAAGAATTCTAGGGCTTTCCTATTTACCCCCACAAAAACTACGATGCCTACGGACCTAAAAGGAGCTCTCTTTAGTTCCTACGACGCGCACCTTTAGCCATTATGCTAAAGGACTGGGAAAAAGGTAAATTACACCCTATCTACAGTGGCTCACAGCTTATTTCGTGTTCATAGTTTTCATTAAAATTTTACTTGGTAATATTCTTACTTATTGAAATAAATGAAAAGAAACATATATATTTTTTTGCAATTACAATAAAACAACATTAAATAGTTCAATCATAGCAATAATTCAGTACAAAATCACCATATAAAGTAAAATAGCCTCACAGCTTATTTCGTGTTTAAATTTTATCGTTACTTATTATCGTTCCAATAATAAGAATTTGCATAGAATGGAGTAATAAAAAAAAGCACCAAATAAAATATTTACTGAGGCTGACGAACTTTGGATACTAAGAAAAATTAAGCAGAATCCCAGATTGAGCGCAACAGCATTGGCAAAAGAAGCAGAAAATTTCCTTGGAAAGTCATGTAATCCAGAGACAATTAGAAGAATTCTCCGTCGTGCTGATTTCCACGGAAGAACCGCCCGTAATAAACCATTTATTAGCCCAACGAATCTCAAGAGTAGATTGCAGTTCGCCAGAGATCACGTCAACAAAGACCAATAATTTTAGGGCAAGGTTATTTTCGCTGACGAAAGCAAATTTAATATTTTTGGGTCAGATGGTAAGTTATACATTTGGCGAAAACCAAATACAGAACTCCACCCTCAAAATCTAAGAGGCACTGTGAAACATGGTGGTGGTCATGTAATGGTGTGGGGGTACATGTCATCATCTGACGTTGGTAACCTCGTGTTTATTAATGACACGATGGACAAAACCGTTTATTTAAATTTATTTCAAAATAATTTACTCCAAAGTGCAGAAAAATTGGGTATTGCAGATGATTTTTGGTTTTATCAAGATAATGACCCCAAACACAAATCGAACATTGTACAAGCATGGCTATCAAGAAACTGTCCTCTCGTCGTTAAAACACTAGCCCAATCACCAAATTTAAACTTTGTTGAAAATCTGTGGAGTTTACTAGAGAAAAACATCAGAAATCACCAAATTAGTAATCACGAGGACTTAAAAATGGCTCTTCGAATAGAATGGGAAAAAATATCAACGGTATACACAAAAAAACTTGTAAGTTTTATGCAATCTAGACTGAAAGATGTTTTAAAGCAAAAAGGTTACCCAACCAAATATTAGTTATTTTTTAAACCTAAAAAAAAAACATGTAAACTTCTTCATTTTAATACGTACACGAAATAAGCTGTGAAGTGACTTTTTGTTATAATTGTTTTTTCTGTTAATTTTTTTATTTTAAGGATGAATTACTTTTATGTTTTTGTTCATGTTATTAATAAAAAACAGTTTATATTTAACTATCTGGTGTTGTTTTTTTAATTTCATACAAAAATAAAGTAATTATTAACAATTATGTTATTAAATTGTAAATAAGCTGCGAGCCACTGTATATTTTCTATTTTTTTATTTTTTTTCTATTTATAATTATTTTTTATAAAGTACTTTTTTTTAATATATGTGTTTTTTTTTTATACCCTTCACCAAAGGTGTAAAGGGTATATATAAGTTTGTCATTCCGTTTGTAATTCCCACAATTTTCGTCGGAGAGCAAAAAAGTTGACATTTTCGGGATCCTTGTAAGAAATGATGACGATAGGACCATATCCGTCCGTCCGTCCGTGTGTCGGTTGAAATGGCGTTTATGAAGCCCACCGATAACTGACATATATAATATATATATCAAACGATCGGAAATACTTTCGAGAATTTTGCTATTGAAATTCAGCAAGATCGGTTCATACAATGCGGAAATATGTTAAAAAACCCGGTTTTAGAACCGGTTTTCCAGTTTCTGAAGCCTCTGTATATACTAGGGACTTCGTTTTTACAAAGAAGTCTCGGACATTTTTTTCTGAATTTTTGTTCTGAAAAAATGAAATAAATCGGTTCAATAATAACTGAGATATCGGACAAAACGCATTTTTTATTTTTTGAAGCCCTGGTTTAAGCTATAGATTTTTATTTTTATACAGATCGGTCACAAATATTTTTTTAAAATTTCGGTTTTTTGAATCAGCAGGATCGGTTTGTAAATGGCGGAGATATGCTTTAAAAACCGGTTTTTGGAACCGGCTTTTCAGTTTCTGAAGCCTCTGCATATACCAGGGACTTCGAATTTTTAAAGGGGGCTCGGAAATTATTTTCTGAATTTTTGTTCTGAAAAAATGAAATAAATCGGTTCAGTAATAACTGAGATATCGGGCAAAACGATTTTTTTATTTTTGAAGCCCTTGTTCAAGCTACAGATTTTTATTTTTATATAGATCAGTCATAAATGTTTTTATAAAATTTCGCTTTTTTAATAAACCAAATTCGTTCAGAATCAACAGAGTTATGGACCAAAAACAAATCTGTTAAGAATATAAATACACACACAAACATGTATATTTAAGCATTGTAATGACTATTAGTGACGTTTTTTGTTTTTTGTATAGACAAGTAGTTTAGTTAGAAACAGCAGTCATATAATGAATAACAGTGTTGTTGTTGTTCTTTGTATATGCAGTCTGTACAAAAATAAATAGATATGGAATTGTTGTTGTTTATTTTTTAAAACTAAAACATATCTGTTAAGAATATACATAAATACATACACAAACATGTATATTAAGCATTGTAATGACTATTAGTGACGTTTTTGCCTATAAGACAAGTAGTTTAGTTAGCAACAGAAGTAATATAATGAATAACAGTGTTGTTGTTGTTCTTTGTATATGCAGTCAGTTTGTATATACACACATAAAAAAATAAATAAATATGGAATTGTTGTTGTTTATTTTTTAAAAGCAAAGCCTGCTATGATTGTTTTTTTTTTTTTTTTTTTTTTTTTCATATTCAAATTTTCGTAGTTTGAAAAAAATTTATATTTAAATATGTGAAAATATGAAAGCATACGTTAAGGCGTAAATTTTATTATTTGTCGGTAATATGGTAATATGATGTCGATAAGATAGTAAGATGGTAATATGGTGAAGGGTATCAAAGATTCGGCACAGCTGAATCTTTTTTCAATTTCATTTATTTCTAGTCAGTGTTTCGAATGGCTGCTTAAAGCAGTCGTAATTTTCTAAACAGTTGCTGTTTTTACAGCATCTTGCTGAAACAAGTTTACTTGATTTAGTTATCCACCACATACTAACTAAACACATTTTGCTGCTCACACACAAAACTGATTTAAGCAGCATCCAGTTTTTATTTTGTTCAGCAGTCAAATTAAATAAGCAGCGCACACACTCAGTTTTTTACTCAGCCAGTTTATTTTACGTCTTAGTCGTGTGCGCTCAGCACAACGTAGAAACCTTTTTCAGCAACGTAAGAACAACTGGATAGTAAGACTGTACAGTTCTGCGCAGTCAATATGCAAAGTTGTTTGGTTATGGTTTTTACATTTAAGAAGTAAAATGAAGTGGTATAGTTTTTAAATGAAAACAAATAGAAAACGGTACAATAAAATACTATGAATTGTATTAAAGATATTTATATGTAGATTTATTAATTTTAATTAAAAAAACAAACATTTTTTGTATAATATATTTATTTGCAATTTATTTAAAATTTTTGTAGAACTTTTATAAACATATTAGATAATATTTAATATTAGTAGATGAAAAATTATTAACTAAATATTAAATATTGTTTAAATTAAAGAAAAAAATTAAAAAAAAATGTTCTTTTGAATAAGAAGAAAATTTTGTTATTTTGTATAATTTTCTTTGTTTTGATCTATTAAAGAAATTGTAGTTAAGCTTAACTTTTGGACCCAATAAAAGCAATGTTTAATTGAATTAAAACGTTAAATTGTAATACGAAACTCTTTTTTTTTTAAATAAAGGGTGGTTCAAAGAGCTTTTTGTCATTTTTAAAATGCAATAACTGAGAAACTAATAAATATATGTTCATAACCTGATATAAGTCCTAATAATATGTATATGTATACAATATTATACTGGTCAGAATCGTATATTATAACGAAGTAATAAAAAAAAAATTTGGACACTTTCGGTAAAAATTATGGCTTAGTTGAAGATGGAGGCGTACGTGTACATTTGGAAGAAAAATTATATATTTTAAATTTGCAATACATATGACTATTAAATGGATAAAAGTAGTTCTAACAATTGTATATTTGACTCATTGATTATACAAGTATGTAAAATTTATGTTGAATTTTATGTGTTTTTTCATCGATATTGTTAGTAAGTTAGAATTTGCGAATAGATCATTAATACAAATAAGAGTAAATTGTCTCAAAAATTGTTTATATTTGTAAATAAATTGTCGCCTTTTTTAAATATTGAACAAAATTAATCAAAAAATTACAAAGTACTATAAAACCTGGGGGATTATTTTGTAACTAAATTCGAAAGGAAAATCTTTCGAATATGTATACTTTATACATTGAAATTCGAAAGTGTTTTCTTTCGAATCGAATTACACAATAACCCCCCTGGTGGACAGAAATTATTCTGAGCATAATGGCCCAAGTTTTTTTTATTATTTAGGGAATTTCAAGTCTCAAAATATATATTATTAAATATTAATAATCACAGAATTGAAAATATCTTAACTTTTATTAAATTGATTAAGGATCATATTTAGTAGAAAAAATAAAAATTTTAATTTTAGAGTAGATCCGTGTGAGTGAAAAAAAAAACTATATGAAATTTAAAAATTGTTCCTAACATATGGACCTACTATTCCGAAAGATATAACATGGAATGTAGCACCCCAACAAAAAAGGAACTAATAAAGAGCTGAAGGAAGTACTTAGTGGTGAAAAAGAGCTGCAGAAGTTCTTTTTCTAACCCATGATCGTTATTGATAAGATGTTCTTCTTCTATATTTCTAGTTCATTTCTTTTGAAGTACTTCCTTTAAAACAATGTTTATAAAATTTTATAACAAAAAGTCTGTTTTAGAGCTATCAAAATACAATGAATATGATTTTTTTTTTTTTTTTTGCTGGGACTTTTTAATAAAAGTTAGCGCATTATAATTTGATTTGTTAATGTTTTAGAATATTTAAATTTTGAAATAAATAGAATATTTCTTTGATAAATTGTTTAATTGACTATATTTTTCCGTTTAAAACCACATTCAACTTTTATTTATTAGCAGATGATCTGCTTAATTTTGATTCGTTTGTTATTATTAAAAATATTTCGTTACTCAACAACCCTTCAACTTCAATTCCAATTTGTAAATAGAGACATAATTTTACTAAAAAAGAGTTACATATGTATATAATTTTCCAGCAATTGGTTATATTTTATAAAGCGGATAATTTATTATAACTTACGTAAATCTTAAATATTATATAAATGTTACTTACAGTGCTATTCTCTAATTCATGACAATTATCATTAATTAATAATTACTTATTATATGCTTTTATGAGTGTGACAACTATCACCAAAAATATATAAACAATTTTTTTTTTCAAAGCCAGCATAATAAAAAAATTTATTGTCATGTTTTTTTACTATCACAATAATTTTTTTTTTTTTTTTTTTTGTCACTCGGTCGAGAATTGCACTGTTATTATAATAAATGAAAAACTTTTTTTATTTAAAATTAAAAAAATAAAGATATATGTATGTAATATCTTCAATAAAATTCATATTATTTTATTGGACCGTTTTCTATTTGTTTTCATTTATAATAATCAACTTCATTTTCCTTCTAAAATTTAAAAACAAAAACCAAACAACTTTGTGTAATAGACCAAAACAAAGAAAGTTGTACAAAATAACAAAATTTTCTTCTTTTTGCAAATAACAAAAATGTTTTTAATTTTTTTCTTTAATTCAAAAACAACATTTAATATTTAGTTAATATTTTTTCATCTACTAGTATTAAATATTATCTAATATTTTTATAAAAGTTCTATTATCTTAAATAAATTTTAAATAAATATATTATATAAAAAATGTTTGTTTTTTTTTTTTAATTAAAATTAATAAATCTACATATAAATATCTTTAATACAATTCGTAGTATTTTATTGCACCGTTTTCTATTTGTTTTCATTTAAAATAATCAACTTCATTTTCCTTCTTAAATGTATAAACAAAAACCAAACAACTTTGTAAATCAACTGTACAGAACTATACAGTCTTACTATCCAGTTGTTCTTACGTTGCTGAAAAATGATTCTACGTTGTGCTGAGCGCACACGACTAAGACGTAAAATCAACTTGGCTGAGCAAAAAACTGAGTGTGTGCGCTGCTTATTTAATTTGACTGCTGAACAAAATAAAAACTGGTTGCTGCTTATTTCAGTTTTGTGTTTGAGCAGCAAATTTTGTTAAGTAAGCATGTGATCGAAAATGAAAACTTAAACTGTTTTCAGCGCAGTCGCCAGTTGAAAAAAAATTTTGTGTGCTTAAAATCAAACGCTGTTTCTAGTTTCGTCCGTCAATAATTGTCCTAGTCTGGCGATACCTGGCTCTAATTCCTGGTGGATAGCCAATGTTGATTATCCCATGGATGTGGCAGAGGTGGCTGATATATTACTTTTTGTCTACTTTTTATTTTAGTTTTTTTAGTTTTGAAGTTTTATTTCAGTTTGTAGTTTTCTTTTCTAAGTTTTAGTTTTTGTTTTAGTTATTTTAGTTCAATTTGGTTTTAATATTTTTCAATATAGTTTTTTAACTTTTCTTTTTAGATTTTAGGCTTTATTTTAATAAACTTAAATATTTCTTTATTTTTTTTTTTTATTAGGTTTTAAAATTTTCTTTTTATAAAGTTTTAGTTTTAAGTTTTAGACTCTTTTTATTATTTTAGCTTTAAATTTTTAGCCCTTTTTTTTTAAAAAAAAAAAAAAAACTAGTTCTTCAGTTTTGACTATTTATTGTTTAAAGTTTTATCAGATAGTTTTTTAAGTTTCACATATATTTTGCAAAATTTATTTATTTTCTTTATTTTAGTTTTAAGTTCAATTTTTATATTTTTAATATTTCAATTTTTAGGTTTGTATATTTTTTGTATATTGTACCAAAGTTTTTTTCTTGTTTTGTTCCTTTTTTTTATTTGTAATAAATCTTAAAAAAAACTGGATTTTATTTTATTCCCACATGCCACATCTGCTGACCAAACCAAAAAGGAAGAGCTTTCCCTAGGGACCCTGACATTACACCTCTCCTTCGCCACAAAATGTCTTCCCTAGCGCCATAATAAAAATCTTTTCAGCAATTAGAAGAATGTATAATTTACAAATTCTCTTGTTTGTTATTTTTCTTTTGTTTGTTATTTTACTTTCCTTTCTCCCATCTGTCAAAATTTTAGCGTTGTCAATCATTAAATTTTCTCACCCACAGGGTGCACACGACATATGTACAAATATGTATAAGTTAATTCATTACAATCAAGCTTGGATGTTGAAATAAAAAGATATAGTAATGAATTACCCCTTGTAAAACAAAAATATGTACCATATCCCATAGACGGACATCTCCCGATAACGGACAAAATCAGCGTGACGTTCGCTGTCCGCTTATGGGAGCTTTCACTGCTTCAAAAGAAATGAATAAGAAGCATAAAAGAAGAAAATCCACGGGTTAAAAAAATAACTTCTGCAGCTCTTTTGCAGCAGTAAGTACTTCCTTCCAATGCCAACACAATGTTAAATTCATGACTTTTTCAGCTCTTTTTCAGTTCCTTTTTTGCTGGGATATTAATTTTTTTAATTTCCGTTGTTCACCTATAACATATCTGTTTCAAAAAATGAACTGTCAAGCGATAGATGTTTTTCTTTTTAAACAACTCTGTTTTAACTTTCATTATTTGTTTACATTTGGAATGTTGGACATAATTGTCCATAAAATCCTCAATCATTTAGAATAAATATTAACAATCCAACAATGGAAGGTTGTCTATTATGCCTGGAAATAAACAAGGAACTTGCAGACAGTATAACCATAAATTCTAAAGAATGGCACGAATTAAATATAAAAAAATTAATAGAAAAGCATTTATGGTCCATGGTATGTACCAAAGTTATGATGAATATTATGAAGAAACTATTAATACATTTTGTTTCCAAATGCGCTTTAGAATCATTACGAAACTTTTACATGGTTATGTAGCACTTGCTGGAAAGAACTACAAGAATTTCATAAATTTTATATGCGTATAGAAGAGACTCATATAGATTTTGGTTTGTTAACTAAAAATATAAGTGAAGCAAAGGATATTTTGCTTTGGAAGTCATTAGCAGAAACAAATGATATCTCAGACAAAAATGAAGAAAATACAGAGGAGATAATAGAAAACTTTGCAAACACTGAGGTAAATCCAATTGTTGCATACAGCGAAAGTGCGAGAGAAGAATTGAAAGATTTTTTAAATAATTTGGAAACTGAAATAACTACTGAAGAACACAAACCCTTAATAAAAGATGAAATAAATGATGAACCACCAGTTGATAGTACAAAATCACAGCAAAAACGAAAAAGAGGCCGACCCCGCAAAGACGGCATTAGTAATACTAATATAACTAAAGCCACCATAAATAAAACAAACAAATATAAATCACGCAAAAGCAAAGATCTTTATGATGTAATTAATAACACTATTATAAATACTGAAACTATAAAGAAAACTTTAAATCAAACCTCTTTATCTGAAATTAAACAAGAATCCGATTTTCTCTCTCTATCGGAGGAGCAGAGTATTTCACCTGATGTTAATAACGATAACGACTCTAACAATGAAAGCGATTCGGAACCCTTCGAGCCCATTAAAATAAAGTCAAATTCGATTGCCCCACAAAATGAACGCAATGAAAAAGACAAATTTCTTGCGGAAAATTTCAAAATAACTTGTTTCATATGCAACATTCCATTGGAAACATTTTTTGCCTTGCGTAAACATTTTGAAGTTAATCACAATGAAAAGGCCCATGTTAAGTGTTGTAATAAAAAAATCTACAGACGCAGTATTCTAGTCGATCATGTACATCGTCACTTGGATCCAAACTACTTTAAATGTAATCAATGCGGTAAAGTTATGGCAGATAGACGTTGTCTGGAGTTACATCTTGAAACGCATGAAAGTAATCAGGAAAAGAATCATTGTTGCGATATTTGCGGCAAAGGGTTTGCCAAAATATCTGTTTTAAAGAAACACAGAATGATACATATGTCAGAGGACGAGAAACGATTTCCTTGTTCGCAATGCGGTAAAAAGTAAGTTATTTTTTTATTAATATTTTTTTGATGTTTTTTTTTGACTTTATATTTTTGAAAATTTTAATATTTTATTTTTAATTTTTTTTTTAACAAAAAAAAACTTTTGGAAGATTGCAACTTTTTATGAAAGCTTTCATTATTTTTTAATTTATATTTTTTTTATGAAAATAAATATTTTTTTTATTCAATTAGTACTTGTTTAAAATTTAATATTTCTTTCAAGCACCCGAAAACGTTTTTAAATAAATATCTTTAATGTTCAAAATGTTTTTTCATTTGTTGAAAAAAATATGTGAGGGATTTTTATTTTTAAAATAAATATCCATCAATGATGAAAAAAATAAATATCTTTAACGATAAATATCAGTTCGAAAAAATTTTCAAATGATTGTTTTTTTATTCATACTTTTGTTTTGTTTTCAAAATATTTTTTTTATTCAATTGAAATTGTTGTTGTTTAGAATTTTTTCCATCCGATGAAAAAAAGTTCAAAATAATTTTCAACTTTTGAAATAAATATCACAAAAGATATTTATATTTTTATTTCCATCATGATGAAAAAAATTATAATATTGATGAAAATAAAAAAATCATGATGGATTTTTATAATTTTTTTGACATTAAAGATTGTTTTTCGATTGAAATTAATATAAAAATATTGTTTTTTTAGTATTAAAATCCGGTCTCTGATTTCTTTCGAACAAAATTTTTTAGTGTGTTATTTTTTTTATATTCCCAGCAAAAATTTGTTAAAGTAGTTCAAAGGAATGTAATATTTTCATGATTTCTTTAGAACTTATGCATTCAAATGTATAGTTAATTACTTCCTTAAACCTTAGTAATTTATCATTTGTGAACTCATGAAAACAAAGTTCAATTCATACATTAAACACTACTTTTAAAATATTTTTCAAAATTGGTATTTTTGAATTTTTAATTTTTTTTACAATTTTTAAAATCAAAATTTACTTTTTTTAAACCTAGTACTTAAAAAAAAAATATGAAACTTTTTATTTTTACAATGTTCGAATATTAGTATTTTTGGTATTTTTTTCACCTTTTTAATAATAAATTACTGAAAATATATATATTTTTTTTTTGAAAATAAATGTTCATTTTTTAAATTCTGTACGATTTTAAATTTAGTGAACGAACTTTTTAGGAATATTAGTACATTTCTTTAAACACTTTTTTGGTAATATTGAAAATAAGTACCTACTTTTTGAAAATTGACACATTTTTATTTTTAAATTAAGTCTGCGTTCACACAACGCAATTTTTATTTCTTCATATGAGAGAGATCGCGAGAGGGAATATGAAAGGGTACAAACAAGGTATATTAATTATTAGGTAGAGTTAAAAACACAGCTGACTTTTTTTTTCTTTATGTGTGATGACTGTCAAATCTTTTTTTATATGGTGTTTCTTTCTATGTGTGTTTTGTTTACATTTTTTATATCATTTTTGTTATTGTTTCAATGTACAAAATTTGACATTTTACGAAAACAAATGAGAGAACTTTTTTTTAATGTTGTATTTCTTGTAGAATTGCTCTAACCTAATAGTAAATAAGCCTTGGGTACAAACTTGACTGTACTTCGAAATTAGTTTTGTTTTACAGTTTCGTACAAGGCATATTAACTGTAAGGTTAATATGCCTTTTTTTCTTGCTTGTCTTTACTGTCAAATGTTGTTTTTTATTAGCTGTGTTCGCGTATCTGATGTTTTGTGATAAATATAACAAAATGTTGCTGGAAGTTGCTAAATCGCGTTCGTTTACTTTAAAAATCTTGCAATTGAGAGCAAGAGAGAGACAAAATTTGACAGTTCATTGAAGGAGAAATCGATAAAAGATTTATGTTAAAAAATTAGATAAAAATTCATTTATAAAAGTTTTAAATTTCTGTTGAAAAAACAAGAACAAATCAAGGCAATTAAAGGAGGAATTGCTGAAGTAAAATTTTATGTTTACCATAGTAAAATAATAAAGTACTCGCACATCTACAAAAACAAAAATTGCTTGTATTTTGTTAGTGTAAAACTACTGCCCACAATGTCAGAATGCTTTGAACGGAAAAATGAGAGAACGAAAGAGAGCAAGAGAAAAAAAACTCAAAAAATATTTTACATGTGAATACAAAAACAATTTGACAGTACCGCGAGGTTTGCCAATGAAAAAATTGTAAAACAGCTGGTCTTACGAGTATACTTTATTATTATACTATGATGTTTACTTTAAATGCATGTTCAAAAGAAAAATTGCTGTGTGTGAACTTGGAGTTAGTACCTTTTTTACAATCCCCCCTGTTATGAGAATAATTACACTTTTGTTTGGATTTTTTTTTTTTTTTCGAAAACTACTTTTTTTGTAATCTGTTTTCCATTTTTCTTTTTTTTATCCAAAAAAATTTCTCTAGTTTTGGCTCCAATTATTTGCTCAACAGTCATTATCGTTATGTTCACCTTAATAAATATGCGAAAATTTGCGATATTTGCGGAAAATCTATTCGCTGTAAAGATGTATTCGAACGTCATATGCTACAACATGAAGGAAAAACAGCACCCACGGTAACCTGTGACATATGTGGCCTAATTTTGACTGATAAAAAAGCATTAAAGCGCCATAAGGATATGATACATCCTGAAGGTGGACAACAGGTATACACTTGTTCAATATGTTCGAAAGTATCACCTAATCTTAGGGCTCACAAAAGACATGTGCAATACAAACATGTAATGGGTTGCGATCATAAGTGTACAATATGTGAGAAGGCTTTTAAAAAAGCTCAAACCTTAAGGGTGAGTCGAAGTTTTAGCTGGTTATTTTCGCTTGAAAACTACATATTTAATTTAAAACTAAAAAGTTTTTTAAATATTTTATCTTATCTTTAGGAACACATGGCTTCACATACTGGTACTATTTTATATACCTGTCCATGGTGTCCAAAAACCTTTAACTCCAACGCGAATATGCATAACCATCGTAAAAAGGTTCATCCCAAAGAATGGGAAGAAGCATCGAGAAAAAGATACTCCGGTAATTTGCCACCTAATTTTAAACCGCCTTTAATACCAGAACCCAATGACATTACTCAACCCCTGGACATATAATAATTATAAAAAAATCATACAAAAAGTGTTAGTTCTTTATTTATTACTAGGTTTAAACATCTAAATTAATTTGAATTCTAGCAAAACGATAATTTCGACTATTCGTGGAGCGTATTAAACACACCGGTTGTTTTAAATGACACTGTTGGCATAATTTTAGTAAATGCTTTAAACCTTCGGCCGTAACATATGCAATGGCACCTACAATACCCTCAGTTAAACAAAACCCTGATGAAGAGGCATAACCAAAGCAATCCCGAGTACCTTGTTTTCGTATACTAAATAAAGTAGAGATATCTTGTGGTAGCCACAAGTTGCACATTTTTTTAAATTGTTCTGAGCATAAAGCTGCAGTGCCCGCAGCTCTTATGTATACCTTTGTGTTGCTAGTTTCCTAGGAAAAAATTTTTTATTAAACTTTACTTCAAAGGTATAATAATGTTTATAAAACAAAAACGTACCTGCTTTTTTCGTTTTTCCCTAACTCTTCTAGCTCTTAAGCGTTTAAGTAATTTTTTGTGTTGTACACGCAATTGATGCCTTTCCTTTTCATTTGGATCGGCTAGTAAAGGTTCTACATATATTGGCTCATAATTGTTTAATTTAATTTGTTTAAGATTTCTTTTCAAATCCTTCTTTGTGGGCAAACATAAGACAGAAAAATCTTTTGGATTTCCTCTTGACTTCATGCTGACTTTTAATTGTATTAGACATTGAGACTTTAGATTCGTTGGGAATTTAAATAGATTACATTTTTTAACACATTCAGCCAAATCTTGTAGTTTTCGACGTTCTCTTAAAATGAAGAATTCTTGGGATTTATCATCGCTTTGTAAATTTGTAGAACTCCAGTCACGTGCCAGTTGCGGGAATGGTACACGGAATGGCGATACAATAGCAAATTTACGATAATTACAACGTTTATTGGGAGGCAGGCGGAAATACTTCGTGAATAGTTCATGATAACGATCTGAGGCTGTATGAATACCTGTTGTAAGGTATAGACAAAAAGTACAAATTTGCAAATCAAAAAGTAAAACTAACATACATATATGTATGTTCATTAGAGTGTCCCGTAGACGTTTTGTAGGAAGACCCCTCAAACGATCTGTTAAAATTAGATTAATATGGGAAAAAATTTATAATTGATCTTCAGTTCCCTACCAGCGATTGAAAGTTACGGGTCTAGAACATTTCGTCTAAAAAAAGTATTAAGTTTTGTCTTGAGAAACAAAATTCCATGAGGCAAATTTTTAAAATATTTTTTCCATAACATCGATATCTTAAAAAACGCCTTTCTCGGGACACTCTAATGTTCATATTGAGAACAACAAAATGATAATTAAACATTACTTTAACTTACCTGCCACTGTATCTGGTAAATGTTCTTCGGTTCCCATTTCTCTGGCAATTGAATTAAATTCTCTTAAACCCCCTGGTCTAGCACCCCACATAATCAGGGATAACCATATTGACATCCCATACCCAGCAGGTGCAATAATATCCCAGCCACAACCGTATCCTAAACGTTTATAATCAGAATTTTGTGATCCAGGACGTTGTATTAATATAACAGGTATACATTGCAAAGTTTCTTCGAATTGACATGATTTTCCTGGTACAATAACATGTTGTGCTCTCAGCGAACAATACTCATGTGTACTTAACATTTCCGATGCAATACGATTTCTTATGTTTTCACACCACAAGGTTGAATAACTAAGTTCGGGTTGGACATCCCGCAAAAGCTCATAGGGCTCAATGAAAGATGACTGTTTGAGCTCACAAACAGCTTTTGATCTTTTTTGTGGTCTATGAATACGAGGATCTTCAATGTTTAATGCCAACACCATGTTAGATAATAATTGGGACGGTGAAGTAATGGAGTCCTGACATTTAGCCCAAAACTTTTGCTGACTTTCGTGATAATTAAAAAAGTTTGCATTATATTTTTCAGCTTCACTTATCCACGAGTTGTCTGACTCTAAGCATTGTTTAAACGATTTTACTTTAAATGCCCGACTTAATATACTTTGGGCTAAAGGTCCGGTTAGCCTAAACCTGTTTAAAGTATCTTTAAGTTCCTTAAGTTCTATAGATCCAGTTGGATTTTTGTACTGCGCTATATTTTGGCGCGCTGTTATTTTGGTCATAAATTGTAAACGTCTTTGTTTTTTTACTGGAACTTTACTTTTATTTTTGTCAGTCTTAGTTCTTTGATTATCTAAATCCTGCTGCTGTATTTTGCAGAATTCATCCTCCTGTTCTTCTTGAGTTTCTAAAGGCACCTTATAAGTCTTTAGAGATTTTAAATCAAAAACTTTTATTATTTCTTCTAAAATTGTAATGTAAGCCGCGGGGTGTACCCAAAGCCATAAACATCTTTTGTCTTCATTTTTTCTCTTTTCACTTTCAAAACACCACAAGAATGTTACCTTACCTAAGGCACTATAGGGGTAGGCATTTGCTTTGAATAATTCTATACATCCCTCTCGTCTTCCGTTTAAATATGTCTTGGCCGACAAAGACAATCCACATTCTTTATTGGTTAGTTTTTCGAACCCTTGAGACAACTCTTCTACGCTACCTTTAATCTCTACACAAGCATAAAAGGAAATATCCTGCAGGAGGCAGTGTTCAGCGGTAGCTCTATAACAGGCCCTATATGTTTTATCACAACTGGCATAGGGCAGTTTGTAACCCCATTTTTCTATCATGTGAAAACGTTTTGCATGCCAAATATGTGTTTCCAACCACTTGTGTTTTCTCTGCCTTCTCAAGTAATCTTTAAGCAAATTTTGTGGTCTTCTTCGATGTTTCCTAGAGGGTCTTCTAGTCGGTTGTGGTTTACCAGATTTGGACATTTGATGTATATGAGCAGCTCTATACTTGCGAGGTAACCTTTTGGGGTGATGAGACATGGCCCGCCGTCTCATGTGCTTGGGCAATGTCTGGAATACTAATTTATTTGAATTGCTTTGCTTGTTTGCATTCATCAATTCCTTTAGTTCCTTCAATGCTGAAGCGGCATATTTATAGGTGGGCATGTGAGTTCCCAGCACAACTGGTCCTCCCAGAGTAGAATCGTACTCCAATTTTTTCGATACCATTACTATTTATTTCAAGATTAATAAAGAAAAATAAAAACTAAACAAATGCGGCTCCAAAAATCACATTGCAGTTTCTTCTTTTAAACTGACAATTGACTTAGAAGAGGCAAACTCAAGCAGGTGAACTGCTACCACCTGTTCCATTTCGCCATGACAGAGTAAAGCCAAAATTACATTAAACGCGTAGTCAACAGCAGTGTGTACTGCCACAATCAGCTGATAATTTAGAATTCACTGTCTGTTATGGTGTTGATTACATTTTGTCAGCTGCAGTTTGCAGTGCTGTTTTAGTTAGCTCTTATTACGTTTATACGCGCGATTATCGCAAATAAAAATAACTTGTAAATAAATAATTCACTGTTTATACGCAAATTGCACAAAGAAATATATTTCCTTAGTTGTCGTGCCAGATTGGAAAAACGAAACTATTATCATCGAAAATTCTATGAACGTAAAAGGAAGTGGCAACGCTGTACGTTTTTTTTTTTTGTGGAATTAGCTTAATTAATTACGATTATTTTTCGTGAGTTACTAACTTAAGCCCAAATTACAATAGCGCGTAGTCAGCATCAGTGTGTGCTGCCATAATCAGCTGATTATTTAGAATGCACTGTTTGTTATGGCGTTGATTGCATTAGGTCAGCAGCAGTTTGCAGTGCTGTTTTATTTAGCCTTGTTTCTAAATTCACTGCGCTGCATTCAGATTGAGAGCAAGACAAAGAGAGTGAGCAAATAAATGATAAGCTAAAATACACAAGTAGAACAAAGCTAGATGGTGGTTGTAAATTGTGGCTGCCTACGCTGAATTGTAATTATAACGGCAGCAACATGTTGAGCCCAAATTACAATAGCCCGTAGTCAGCAACAGTATTAGCAAAAATTATCAGCTGATTACTGTCAGCACAAAGCCCAAATTACAATAGCGCGTAGTCAGCAGCAGTGTGTGCTGCCATAATCAGCTAATCATTTAGAATGAACTGTTTGTTAAGGTGTTGATTACATTTGGTCAGCAGCAGTTTGCAGTGCTGTTTTATTTAGCCCTGTTTCTAAATTCACTGCGCTGCATTCATATTGAGAGCGAGACAAAGAGAGTGAGCAAATAAATGAGAGGCTAAAATACACAAGTAGAACAAAGCTAGATGGTGGTTGTAAATTGTGCCTGCCTACGCTGAAATGTTATGTTGTGCTGACAGTGATCAGCTGATAAAGCCCAAATTACAATAGCGCGTAATCAGCAACAGTATCAGAAAAAATTATCAGCTGTTCACTGTCAGAATAACATGTTGCTGCCCATATAATTACATTCAAGCCCACGCAGCAAAAATTTACAACCACCATCTTGCTTTATTCTACTTGTGTATTTTAGCCTCTCATTTATTTGCTCACTCTCTTTGTCTCGCTCTCAATCTGAAAGCAGCGCAGTGAATTTAGAAACAGGGCTAAATGAAACATGTCGTGCTGACAGTGATCAGCTGATAATTTTTGCTGATACTGTTGCTGACTACGGGCTATTGTAATTTGGGCTTTGGGCATTGAAGTTGTTCATGTTTTGTTCTTGCTCGCACAATTGTTCGAGCAACCATGTCTGCCATCAAACGTCATTTTGTATGCGGAAGAAGAGGCGCTGCATGTAAAAGTATCGAAGTGACACTGAAGACAAACAAAAAATTAACCAGGTTGTTCATGTTTTGTTCTTGTTCGCACACCGTTGTTTGCACAATTGTTCGAGCAACCATGTCTGCCATCAAACGTCATTTTGTATGCGGAAGAAGAGGCGCTGCATGTAAAAGTATCGAAACGACACTGACGGCAAACAAAAAATTATGATTTGTTCGACAAATGTTCTGTCCACTGAAAACAAAAGGAAAAAATTGTGTGTTTTGCTCTGCCGACGTTTTTGTTCTTGTGCGCACATGCATTTGGATAGTGTGAATCCATAGTGAAATTATAAAATAGTCGCACATCTACAAAAGCAACAATTGCTTGCATTTTGTTAGTGTAAAACTACTGCACATAATGTCAAAATGCTATGAGCAGAAATGAGAAAATGAAGAAGAAAAGTAAATATATGCGGCGGAAAAAACATACGAATACAAAAACAATTTGACAGTTTCGCGAGGTACGTACATGAAAAAATTGCAAATCAGCTGTGCTTACGAGATCACTTTTTTATTTCAATATGGCATAGTATAATTATAAAGTATACTCGTAAGAACAGCTGTTTTTTTCATTGAGATACCTCGCGGAACTGTCAAATTGTTTTTGTATTCATGTGCAATTTTTTTCGAGTTTTCTTTACTCTTTCTCTTTTTCATTCTCTCATTTTCTGTTCATAGCATTTTGACTTTATGTGCAGTAGTTTTACATTAAAAAAATACAAGCAATTGTTGTTTTTGTAGATGTGCGAGCACTTTCTAATTACGCTATGCACTATGGTGTGAACCAACGTGCGCCAAGATAGCAACGAACTTGAAAATTGTAACACTTTTTGGTATAATTTTCAACAATTTTGCATTCCTCGCGATCTGATCAATTTCAAGATACTATATATATATGGAAAACGAAAGAATACTCTTTAAATACTATAAAAAGCATTTAGTGAAAAAAGTCCCATAGATTCTGTTACATCTTGAACACAGTCAGTGCCAAGAGATCGGACCTATGGAAAAATTGAAGAATACCCTCTAGAGACTGTAAAAAGTCAACCGTGCAAAATTTTTGCAGACACGCTCCAGAGAAATCTGTATTCCTACATTGTGCCCATAGAAAATATAAATACTTACCATAACTTGGAATACAGTCAGTGCCAAGAGACCAGACCTATGGAAAAGAGACTGTAAAAAATGAAATTAGAAAGTGGCCGCACATCTACAAAAACAACAGTTGCTTGTATTTTGTTTTTACATTAAAACTACTGCACATAATGTCAAAAATCTATGAGCAGAAAATTAGAAAATGAAGAATAGTAAATAAACGCTGCAAAAAATATCATACGATTACAAAAACAATTTGACAGTTTCGCGAGGTACGCACTATTATTTCACTATGGAATTTTGTTAAGTAAAAAACATAGTGTCTACATTAGACAAATTTTCAGTTCGAATCTATACAAGGTAACCTTAGTTAAACAGATGATTATGCTTTTTGGTTGTTACAGTTGCCAAACTGCATATATAAAAACAGCAATGAAGTAGCCATATTGTTGTTTTTGTGCAACTGTTTCCATCTTCCATAAATTCGCGTTAGATGTGCGGCCACTTTCTAATTACACTATGGTTGGAAACTACAATATAATTACATTTAAACGCCTTGTAGAAATATTTTCTACTGTTATCAATGTGTGGTGGATGCTTTGACGGCGTCGAATTTTTCTAAACGAGTCTTTGTTTTCTCATTAAAATTTGGCTTGCAAGCGTCAAAAGAAAAAAAGATTTTTGTGCAGTTTTTACATATTAAATTAATTTATATGTTTTAATTAATAAGTAATAGTTGTTTAGTTATTTAAAAACATTGAATATAATGTTTAATACACAAATATATCATAAGTTTTTAACAATTACTTAATAGAAACTAAAAAATCAGAAGTAGTAAAGCAAGAAAGAAAAATCGAAGCAACTCAGTCAAACAATTAAAGTAAAAAGAAAAATCAACATGGTGGTTAAATGCCTGCTTTGCTTAGAATATCCAACGATACCGGGTCCAAAATTTTTAGAAATTTTTGGAGATGAAGGTTTACGTCTAGATATAAGTGCGATTATCAACAAACATTTTTGGTTAAAGGTAAGTGTACAGAAAAAAATTGTGTTCTGTAGTAAAATGGCAAAAATGCATTTTTTATGTATCTAGACAAACAGGAACTGTGAAGAAGTACAACAAATATGTATGACATGTTGGGAGGTGGTAAGAGACTTCCATATACTCTATCAGAGAGTAGAAGAAGTTCATAAACATATAGGCGTCAAGACTATAGTATTGGACGATCCGCTACCACAGGATGTTATGCTTAAATCAGAGGATGATCCCTCTATGGCCCAAGATCCCATTATGGGAGATAATATTATGGGTGATTCCATATTTGACCCGGAAGTAAAAGTTGAAGTTCATGATTTAGATTTGTTGCCACAAATAGAGATATTAGAGGGTGCAAATGTACCCGAAAGAGGAGCGAGGACGGGTCGCCGTGGTCGTCCGCCAGCAAGGGAACAAAGTCCAAAAGTATCAATGAAACGTATTAAGAAAGAGCAATCGCCTGCTGTTGATACAACTTTAGATGTATCTGCTTCTAACGAAGATCTAGTTAAAGATGGCTTGAACGAATCAGGTTCCTTGGAAGACAACTACACAACGTCCGGCGCTTTGGATAAATTAGACAAAGAAGGCAACGGTAAAAGAAGAGGAAGACCCCGTAAAACTGATGTAGAAAAGACTACTCCGCGGATCAAACGTTCAAAGAAACAATTACAACAGGCTGCGGAGACTGCAATCAAGAATGAAAATGATCAGGAAGATCTACCGTCTTGTTCAAATGCACAAATGGCTGTCACCGAAGTGGTGCCAAAAATTAAAACTGAAAATCCCACAGATGAACAAAACTATGATGATTTCGTTGTTGCACCTGAGCATTTCGATGATGACGATGCCTATGCACAAGACGACTACGATGATGATAATAACTATACCAAGGAGTCGGATGAGTCTTCAAATTCTGAAATAGAATCAGATGATTCGAATGGCTCCGAATGGGGTGAATCGCAAAAGAAGAAAGAAAAGTTTGCTGTAATCATGAAAAAAGAACGTAATGTCCCCAAGAAATACAAGAAAAGAGAAAAACCTTTGGTAGAACCAAAACGCATGACTCGAGAAGAAATCGAGGCTCGCCAAGCCCAACAGGCTGAATATGATTCCATCATTACGAAATTCTTTGAAAAAATACGTTGTCCTAAATGTGAACTTTTAGTTCACACCTTTGGCGAAATGCGTGCTCATTTCCGTTTAGATCACAATGATGATCATGGTTTTGTGGAATGTTGTGGTCGTCGATTTGCTACACGTAAATTTCTGGCTGAACACATATTGGTTCATTACAACCCTGAACATTTCAAGTGTAAAACATGTGATAAGGTCTGTCGCGATTCTACGCAACTGGAAATTCACGAACAAAGTCATTTGCCCAATCCACCTCCTTCGAAATACAAAAAAACGTTCCAATGTGAAAAATGTTCCAAGACATTTTCCTCCAAAGCTTCGTTCGAACATCATATGGTGGCGAAACATGTTCCACGAGAAGAATTCAAATTTGAGTGTCCTGAATGCAAGAAAAAGTGAGTAGAATTTTATATATTTTACAATTTTATTCTTTGAAATAGTACATCAATATTTCGAAATTATACGAGTAGTTTCACTGAAACAGCTCTTAGATTATGAATTCCCTACCTTAAGTGGCCTGTTAGTTATTAGATACACTTGTATATATTTTAAATAGAAAACGATTTGATAAAAATATATATTAAAATTTATAAGGCCATTTTATTGCAAAAAGTTTATTAATTAGATTTAAGTTCTTAAATTCCGTTCTGGGAGTAAAAATAATTATTTTAACAACACATACATAACATTTCGGATTTGTATTTCCAAAAATTGAAATATTAATGATGAGGAAAAGCAATTTCGATAGGATTAAACAAAAAAATTATAAAATTATGCAAGGACTGTATAGCTTAACAAATATTGTTATAAAGCCTTAAATTTATCTTAAATTTCAAAAACTTAATTTGAGTTAGTTTGAGAAAAATTTAGAATATATTAAAAATATTAATGGCCAAGCGTCATTTTAAAAATAACGATAAAAGATCATATACTTTTTTTTAATAAAATCTTAAATTTCAATAATTAATTTGAGGTTAGGTTGAAAGAAATTTTCAATTATTAAATTTTTGTAAAAATAAAACTCACAAACGTTTCCAATTAGACTACAAAATTTTGCTTTAAAACGGAAAATTTAAAAAATTAGTTTTAATGTAATGTCCAATAATAGAAATATGTTAAAACTATATATTGCCAAACGCCCTTTTAAAAATAACGCTAAATGGCTAGCTTGGAAAATATTTTAAATAACTGAAATTTATTTCAAATAAAAATTGTCCAGTGGCCTTTTGAAAATTAACGATAAACACTTTGATATTTTTTTTTTTTAATTTAAAGTCACACAGCCTAAGTCGACTATTATTTTAAGTTTCTTAGCATAAAGCTTTTTTGAAACAATCAAACATCAATTTGCTAATACTTTGATTTTAAAGCCTCGCTATTATGAGACTGAACAGGCGTTTTTTTGTTTTCATATATATATATATATATATATATATATATATATATATATATATATATATATATATATATATATATATATATATATATATATATATATATATATATATATATATATATATATATATATATATATATATATATATATATATATATATATATTAAGGCGACTCACTCCCTATGGAAAGAAAAAAGGTGGTTTTGTTATCCCCTTCAAAATTTACCTTGATATGTTTTATGATGTTCCCCAAAATATTTTGGTTCTACTGCTGACCGTTCGTGAGCTGGACCATTTTTCAAAAAGGTATTTATTCCAGTTTTTTTAATATTTTTTTTTTGTATTTTCTCCCATAGGAACAGATAAAAAATGTGATATCATTTAAAAGGTATTTGGAAGGCGCGTCCATTGTTATATAAAACACATCCAAGAGTGACCTCAATATTTTTTAATTCCATGAAACATACTATTTTTTAAGGTTTTTTCAAAATATAGTTTGTTATTTTTAATGAAAATTCTGATTTTTAAATTTTTACTTGCTTTTAGGTATGAGTTGCTGGTGACTGTTCATTATTTATTTCAAAATTCTTTCGATTTCGTGGTTTATCAGGCAGTCAAACTGATTTAAAATTTCGGATAAACATAGTCAATATGGGTTTCAAAATTCTTCTTTTGATAAGAGCTACCAATTGGAATTAAAATATTTACAAAAATTGCAATAATTAGAATGAAATCAATAAATAACATTAACAGTGAATGCAAAAATCCGTAAAGGACTAAAAATATGACAATTTTATGTAT
Source organism: Protophormia terraenovae (assembly GCA_951394005.1). Taxonomy (NCBI): domain Eukaryota; kingdom Metazoa; phylum Arthropoda; class Insecta; order Diptera; family Calliphoridae; genus Protophormia; species Protophormia terraenovae. The sequence continues at coordinate 35,137,555 of OX596077.1, read as the reverse complement.
TGAAAACGTTTATTTACTGTAAAACGTTATACAATATAATAAATTGCGGGTTTATTCCCAGCAGTCTTTGAAGGAGACCAATGATTCTAATGAAATTATTCAAGTAACATGTAAAATAATAGTTATGACTCTTTAAATAACTCAGTTAAGATTGAACAGGCTGTATGGTTAAATCGCACAAGTTTTGCGCATAAATTGAATCACAATAACATTTTTATAAAACATAACTTTAGTTTTTACATTTTCCGTTGATGTTTTTTGTTTCTATTTTAACATTTTTGTAATTTCCGTTAATGTGTTCACATAAACAGTTAGTTCTTATCAAAAGAAGAATTTTGATACCCATATTGGCCATGTTTTTATAAAATTTTAAATCAGATTGTTTGTGTGATAAACCACGAAATTTAAAGAATTTTAAAACAAATATTAAACAGACACCAAAAACTCATGTCCAAAAGCAAGTAGAAATGTATTAATTTGAATTTTCAATAAAAGTAACAAACAATGTTGTAAAAAAAACCTTAAAAAATAGGATGTTTCATGGAATAAAAAAAATATTGAGGTCACTCTTAGATATGTTTTATATACCAATGGAAGCACCTTCCAAATTGCTTTTAAATGATATCACATTTTCAATATGTTGGTTTGGGAGAAAATACAAAAAAGTTTAAAAAACTGTAAAAAAGACCTTTTTAAAAAATGGTCCAGCTCACGAACGGTCAGCAGGAGAACCGAAATATTTTGGGTAACATCAGGAAACATATCAGAGCAAATTTTGAGGGGGGTAACAAAGTCACTTTTTTGAATGAGTCGCCTTAATATATATATATATATATATATATATATATATATATATATATATATATATATATATATATATATATATATATATATATATATATATATATATATATATATATATATATATATATATATATATATATATATATATATATATATATATATATATATATATATATATATATATATATATATATATATATATATATATATATATATATATATATATATATATATATATATATATATATATATATATATATATATATATATATATATATATATATATATATATATATATATATATATATATATATATATATATATATATATATATAAGCACCATTACTTCTTTGCATTTTTGTTTTAGTATTAATGGTTTGCTATTTCTGTATTAGATGAATTGAAATCTTTCTACAATAAAAATATTCGTACATTTTTATATATTCCTAAATTATAAACTTCATAATTAACTTTAATAAAATTAGATCATTACACACAATTTTTATATGATTTCAATTATCATATAATATTATTACACACTTTTGTTTTAAAAATTCATTTTAAAAATCTCACAATGTTCGATAAAAATGTTTATAAAAAGAAAACTTCAAGAAAACTTGATTTGATCTACCTTCTTTTCTTTATATCATCATCTTAACTATTCAGAATTTATTAAAAATAAATTTGCCATGTTTCCTTTTAAAAAGTAAAACTAAAACGGTACATAAAGTATTTAATAAACGTTAAAATTTCAAAAAAAAAAAAAATAATAATTAAAATTTTGTAAACAGAAAAAGAAAATAAACATTAATAAGTTTAGCTTTAACACGGTAAAATTAAAAAATTATAATTATAACATAAAAAATACAATTAAAGTTATTATTTAGAAAAACTTTCAATAGTGGACATTTAAAAAAAATAAGAGTAAATGCATTAAAATAGGAATAAAACCTCTTTAAAATTTTGTAATAAAAAAAATTAACTAAGAATTTATTTTGATGGTCATCTTTATATGGAGTGCCCTATCTATATTCGTACTATACATCAGTTCAATACTTATAGATATTACAAATGGATTTATATAGTAAATTTTATAAAAATAAAGATTTTGAAAGAATAGTCATAATTTCGATATGAAGGGAATATTTAACATTTAAGTTTAAAAGGGAACGCTTTCAAATAAAGAAATTTGTTAAAATTACCAATTTATACAAATACTTATCACTCTTATTGTAGGTGTATTAGTACTGTTGACATATTATATCATACCCACATTATAAATATCTTAAAAACTATTTTAAATTAATACGTATGCATGTATATAAACAAATAGTAAAATAATTGCCATAGAGATTTAATAAATTTTTATGGTATTTGCAAAAGTGTTTGTTAAAATTAAAATATAAAAATAAAAGAAACAATTCAAATGGATTCTAAAAAAAAAAAAAAATAAAATAAAACACCAAACTACTACAGTCTCTCTTTGTAAGTTGTAATGATATTTTTTAAAATTTCAATAAATTTCTACCTTTTCTTTTATAATTTTCTAGATGTCCCACTGAAACTAAACTTAAAGATCATATGCGCAGTGTACACGATCCGCAACGGACGGTAATATGTGATAAATGTGGCAAAACATTTAAAAGTACCTACAGTCTTAAAAAACATCATGAACTAGAACATTCAGATGTACCAAAACCGGTACCAATTCCTCAACAATGTGAAATTTGTGGTGCATGGTTAAGGCATTTGTCGGGCCTAAAACAACATATGAAAAACATACACGAAGGTGTTCAAACAGAACATCGTTGTCATATTTGCAATAAAGTCTCTTCAACAGCTAGAGCACTTAAAAGACATATTTATCATAATCATGAATGTATAAGGAAATTCCAGTGTACAATGTGTGATAAAGCATTTAAAAGGGCGCAGGATTTAAGGGTATATAATACATATAGTAAACTTTATTATTAAAAATGTAATATGATAATTTTGTTTATGTTTTTTTTACAGGAACACACTTCTGTGCACACTGGCGAAGTATTGTATACATGTCCCAATTGTCCCATGACTTTCTTTTCGAATGCTAATATGTATAAACATCGACAACGTTTACATCGTGCCGAATGGGAGGCAGATCGTAGTAAACCTATACCACCAAATATTATGAAACAAGCCAAACAGGGTAGTAAATTTGTTAAAACAAAACGTGCACCCGGTGAAACTACACCCTCACATTTGGTCACACCATTGCCCATTATACCATCAGCAGCATCAACAAATCCGATACATACGGTTTTAAATCCTCAAATATTATATGCAAACATGACTTTACATTGATAAAAAAAATGTCGAAATGAAATGCAAAAGAACACTATATATTACAGCATATATCCATACATTTATATACATACATACATCCATGCATACACGTACAAATGAATGTACATTATTTTAATTTATTCATTATTTAAATACTGACTTAGTTTTGTTTTAATTATTCTGTATAATTTTAAAAAATAAAACACTTCATTTTAAAAATTATATTATTTTTTACAGCTTTGCTATTACTACTTACTTTCTGAAAGTCAAACAAAACGTACGTCTAGAAAATTTGGGTATACATATGTATCTGTATATTATTAAATAATTTCCTTTAAATTGATGGTCTCAGATCTAGCAAATGTTTGGTTTGACAATAATTATTATTGTTTAAATTAAACAATATTATTTTCTTAGAATTTTAAGGTCACTTAAGGGTAAGGAAATTAAATAAGGGATAAATTAAAAAATTACAGCAGATATATAAATATGATTGAAATTAATATTAAGAAAATAAAATTTAAATGATTACATCGTCCATTGAATTGTATTTTGGAAACAAATAATCGAGAAATCGACTTTCTTGTTGCCAGATAGTCGAATAAAGTCGAAAAAGTTGATAATACTCAAAAATCGAACAAATATAAAACAAGTCGAAAATAGTCGGAAAAAGTAGAAGAAAATACTTTATTTAAAAGAAATAATTTCTTAAAAGTTTTAATTTCAACCACTGTTGGAAATAGTATCGTCAAAATATATTTATGTGTGTAACCAGTATTTTCATTGCATACATTGTCTGTTTATTTATCAATATAATTAACTGTGTTGTATATCATTGGTTTATCTGGATATTTTATAAATCATACATGGGAGTAATGCATTAAATCGACTAATGAATTGTCGATTTCATTACCATTAAATTGAATAATGCTACTTATAATTTTTTTCATTACCATTGTTTTTAATAATGATAATGTTTTTTAATGATATCTTTTCATTAATAATTATTTAAAAAAATAAAATCATTATCATTAAATAATGATTTAATTTTATAAATTCATTGTCATTATTTAGCAGAATTTTTCGTACAATTCTAGCTACTTCTTAATTATATTTAATTTGTATTCGTTTACTCTTCTATTTGGTACATATATTTTTGCATAATTTTTAAAAATACTGCATTTTATATTCATTAAATCATGTCGTAATTGAGATTTATATTTAAATGATTTAAAAATCTTTATTAAAACGATATTAAACTACTCCACGAATACTAGAAACACATTTGAAAGAAATTTTTATTTATACAAACAATGCTTTTTTCAGTAATTATAATTAGTATTTGAGCATTTTTTTGTAATTTCATTACCATTACTTAAAAAATTGTAATTTAAAAAAAATCAGTATCATTAAATGGTAGTTAAATTTTTTAAACTATTAATTTTTTTAAGTAATGGTAATGAAAATTCAATGCTCAATGAAATATTCCCATGTATGTTATAAATCTAGTTTTTGTTTTATTCTAGTAAACCACAATCTAAAACACGCCTCTTAAAAAATAGAAGGATGATTTGAAGGCATTTAGAAAAAAGCAATCACTTATTTTAAATATATTTTGAAGGAAGAAGCCCTAACTCATTTAAAGTTTTAATATATTATTTTCGTGTTTTCTAAGAAATTAATGTTTAATGTTTTTAATAAGAAAAGTTGTGGAAAAGAAAATTGTTACGTAAGGTGAGCAATATGTGAGTTTTTATAAATGTTGTCTTCGTAACAAGACTAAAAGGCAACTAGTGAAGACATGTTCATTATCCTTCTTAAATAGTAGGATGATGCATTGGAGATGTCATAGTAAATATGCTTCCAGTCTTGGGATATGAGTCATCCGGAATAATTTTTTTAAAAACTATTATAACTGATGAATACTAATTACTTCCTAAAGATCAAAATATATTATTGATTATATTTCCCATTATTGTATTTTTAAAGAAAAAATTCCGTATTTAGAAAAATGGACAATTTGCACGATTTTAAACAATTCTGCCATTTTTATGAAATTTTACCCTATAACATATAATTTTTATAGTTTTTTTCACTGATATATTGAAACATAAATTTATGCATGTTAAATTACTGAAAAAAGATTGCATTAATTTCGCTAATTCTTTTTTTACTGAGGTTTTATTATGTTTTTTCCTTCCCCTGTAAAATTACAAACAGTCGAGATACGCCTTTTCTATAATAAGCCGTCGATTTATTTTATATTTTAACTTTTTATAAACCATACACCAAGGTTTCCCAAATGGGGGTCCGCAAGATATATCGAAAATGTACATAGAATTATTGCTCATAACGTAAAAATTTCATGATCAGGTTATCCACCTACAAATATTTGCAGCGAAAATCAAATCTGATATATTTAAAAATGATTTTCAAACTACTTTAGAAGTAGTAAATTTAATAAAAAGTATTGCCTTAAGAAATAGAATTCTTAAAGTCGATTTAAATGCAGAACATAAGAAATTACTTCTTCATTCCGGTGTCCATCGGATTTAAAAGAGAAAACTGGTGATGGGGTTATATGAATTAAAGACAGAAGTTGACATTTTCCTTTACAGATCTTTACAAAAAAATTTATAGAGAACAATTTTTATACGTCACTTTGTTTATATCTCTTTTTGAGGTTTTAAGCAATATTAACATTAAACTACAAGGCAAACAAGTAAATATATTAACTGAATTTAATTAAATAAGTGCTTTTATGTGCAAAATGTCTTTATGAAAATGGGGTATTCAATCCCCTCTACCAAAATATTTCCATTTCGACTGCTGAATGATATCTTGGATTTATCTAATGTTCAAAAAGAACATACTATGAGCGTCAAAAAAAGTAAACAGCAAGTATTCTTAAGAATAAAATTTTTTTATATTTAGATTAAGAATGCTATATAGAAAAGATTAATGCACATTTGTTTGGCAACTAACTAAATAAGAAAAACATTTAAAAACAGCAGTACATTAAAAAATAATGCACTTTTTGTGAATAAATATATTTTTTTACGCGTCAAAAAAAAGTAAACAGCTTTATAATTAAATGCAAAAAATTTGTATTTAATGTTTTGTATGTTTCCCATTTGATTTTATTACATCCTTTGATATCGTAGGCAACGAGTCGACAAGTGTCGTTTTTTTTCGTAAAATCCGGTGATATTTTGGGTTACTCTTTCTGTAATGCCAGCTAGAGATGATCACTGCAGATAATGTTACTTTTTCTAATTTTTTGTCAATATGTTCCAAAAGATTAAAGTCTGGGGACTGCATACCATTCCCTCACAATTTTGGGAAAATGTTTAGGATCTTTGTCATTTTGGAATAAGCAGTTGTGCAATAAGCTAAATTTTCGCACGCTAAGATCCATATTATATTTAAAACTATTTATATGATCTTCTATTTCGTTGTCGATTCTATAAATATAAAATTACTGATTCCTGAAGCCTCCAGACGTCCTCAGACCATTACCGAGTCTCGATCATGTTTAACTATCTCAATCACACATGTGACATTGACGCCTTCAATCCATCTTTGCAATATTTTTTGTGTTTTTTTGGTGCCAAATATTTAAATTTACTTTCGCCATTGAGTAAAACGGTTTCCTGGAAGGTTTTACACTAATTTTTATACTTTTGGGAGAGATTCAAATATTTAGTTTGGCTGGCTTACGATATATAAGGTTCTTACGTGGTGTTCTTCTATGGAAGCCATTTTTGTGTAGTGTTCCTAAAATTGTACTAGCCCTAAAATAATAAGCGGAAATTAAAGTTACTTTTTCAGCTTTTTTTAGGTACTAGAAGCAGGACTTTCTTTGACTTCACAAACTATAGATCATTGCTTTGTGTCTGTTCACGCAAGGATTTATACTTTTTTATATAAATCTAATATTATTTTCGAGTTTGAATTGAAGTTCGTTTTTCTATTGTTAAACAGTCACTTCTTTACTTCGTTTTAAAGCAAGAAACATTTATGATTATAATTTGGTTTTTCTGCTCTGTGAAAAATGAAGTAAGATAATGATTTCTCTCAATGTTAAAAAGTTTTTAAAACAAAGACATAAATACCTTTTGAGTTTTTACTATTTTTCATTTCTAATATACTAAAAATCAACATTTGCCTAGATGGATAGATGGGAACCCCTGCCCTATACTATTGTGTATGTGTGTGAACCAAAGTGATTCTGAGTCGGAAAAAAAATTAAAAAGTTTGAAAAGATAAAAGTCGAAAGTTGAATATACCAAAATTAAAAAAAGTAATAATGTTGAAAAAGTCAACTTTTTGATATCATATTTTTATAAAAAGTTTAAACTACAATAACAAGTTTAAAAGTTCTCTATTAAAATCAATTTTGAAATATGCGTTGGAAATGGAATTAGCTTTTAAACTCTGCTCCCACTTCATCGGAGGATGGTTTATATTTAATTCTAGATTTTTCTATTCTGTTTTTGGTGTAAAAAATTGTATGCCAAAAACTATTATTATTTTTTAGAAAAATCTAGATTTCCGACAAGAATTTTTTGTTTTTAGTGAAAATTATATTTAAAATTCTAGCATTTTCAGGAAAAGTTTTATATGTTAAAAGAACGTTTCTTTTGTTTTTACATCATAATTTTATTTGGTTCTTTAAATATACCTGTAGACCGATTTTTTATGTATACAAAAAGTATAAAATGGGCTATTTATTAATTAAATACATATATAAAACAATTGTCCAAGTCACAATGTCTGTTGTAACATTGTAACGATACATCACAGGTTGTTAAATAAGCAAACGTTTTTTAAAGTAAGAGAGAGATATTTGAAATTCGATAAAGTTATACATACTTTATAATAAAATTTTAAAATAATGTAAATATCGCATTAAATGTAAATTAAGAAAACTAAGTCTTTGTCTTGTGTCTGCTTCATAATTTCCTTGAATGACATCTGAATTATAATATGCATATGCATATTAAATAAATAAATTAAAATACCTATATATGTATATTAATGTGAAGTCTACTTATACATAAAAAAAAAAAAAAAAAACAATTGCAATCATCATCTTCACAAAAGCCACTTAGGGTAAGAGAAATTTTTAATACGAAATATTTAACATTTTTTTAATAATTTAATATTCTATTTTTTATTTCCCTTAATATTTTCCTCGTAAACTTTCATCATAGATGGCCATCTAAAGCTAAACTTCGTAAACATATGTATTGTCATGACACAAATAGACAAAAGATATGTGATCAATGTGGTAAATCATTTGCCTGTAATTCTAGTATGCGAAAACATGTGGAGGCAGAACATTCCGAAATTAAGCCAGAACCACAACAGTGTAAAATTTGCAATACTTGGTATCGTAACATGTCGGGCTTAAGAACACATATGAAGTTTATGCATGAAAATATTGGCGGTGAACATCGTTGTCAAATTTGCAATAAAGTATCAACAAATGCAAGAGCTCTGAGAAGGCATATTTATTTAAATCATGAATGTGAACGAAAATACAAGTGTCATATGTGTGAGAAGGCCTTTAAAAGGGAACAAGATTTAAGAGTAAGATTTTTTGTTTGTTTATAACATTTGAAAAAAAAAAAAAAAGCATTTAAATGAAATAATTTGCTATTATCATAAATATTGCAGGAACATATATCTGTACATACTGGTGAGGCATTATACACATGCCCCAATTGTCCCATGACATTTTCGTCTAGTGCTAATATGTATAAACATCGTCAACGTTTACACAAGGCCGAATATGCAGCACACAAGCAACAGCCTATGGCATTAAATATAATAAAACAAGCAAAGTCTGTACCGAATACAGTACGTACTAAAAGACGTATGATTATTGAACCTCAAGCGACTGAAATTGTTAAGCCACCATCAACTTCAGTGTTGTTAAATCCTCAACTTGTCTTAAACTCACAATACGCAGCTATGGCTCCTAATTTGACTAAATTGCACGAGTAAAATTATTAAAAAAAGAGAAATAAAAAAAAAAATAATAATAAACGATATATAAATTAATATTATACAAGAATATGAACAAAATGAAGTATTTTAGAAGTTGGGTATTTTTTAAAGCTTTTAGATTTTTAGAAATTTTGCTGCATGTATAATTAGGGAAGAACAAATACATTAATTTTTGTTTGTGGTATATTTAAAAAATTAAAAAAAAAATTAACAAAACCTGCAATAGATATTATTTTTTTATTTCCTAGGTGTTTGAACTTTATCGTTTTTGTTTATTTATTATTTAATTTAGAATAAAAAAGTTTGTATCTCTATAGTATGAAAGAATTTCATTTGTTTACATTAAAAATGGTCGGCACAAAGATTTATGTTTAAATTTTATTGTATTTATATTCGTAATTGAAAACACTTTTTATTTTTTACGCTTTTTGTTGAATTTTCTTAACATTTGTTATGTGACTGAAAAAATGTCGAATGATACCCGATCCCTGAGGGCTACGTTTGCCGACCAACGGCTTATATTTATTAATTACCGATTAAGGAAAAGTGTTAAAAATGATGAGCAATTTTTACAACTCATTAGAAAATGGAGTTGAATAAGTTGAGTGATGATGATTTGGTTCAATTTAGGTGAATCATTATTTATTGCATTGGAAATCAATGTTAACGCGAAAATTCATCTGGCAACGCTCGATTCGTATGAATGCCAGATGAGGAGATTTGATTTAAACTTTTATTTGGGGATTGATTTTCTTAAGGTTAGATTTGTTTTTTTTTTATATAAATAATAATAATAAAATTTGATATGATTTTAAGTTATCAAGAAGATATGCCCATACAATTTTAAATTTTTTGCTATAATACCCTTGGACCTATCCGCCCTTTATTTATCTCAATTATGCAAATCGATTAAAAAGTTTCAAAACTTGCCGTGGTAATACTTTAGATATGAGACTATCAACATTTTCCTTGTAATCGTTGTCAAATATCCTTTACCCTGGACCTAACCGTGATATTTTAATCACAATTATGGAAGAAGGTAAGAAAGTTATTTCCACAAATTTTAAGACTTTTACTCTAATAGTTTCTAAGATATACGATAATTGATATTTTGTTTGTATTTGGCGAAACTTCCCTCCGGTCGTATCAAAAAATTAAGTAGCCTATTTTACTTTCGGCACTGACAAAAATGTTGATAAAGGTACTTTCAGACGATAATATTTAGTATTGGGATTTTTCGACAATAAAATATTACGTATTTCATCAGCATGTCAAAAAATCCAATAGAAAATCCTAGAGTAGTTTACACGGTAATACATAAATTGTATATATTTTTGCAAATTCTTACTTTTATGAAATTCATGACGAATATTGATTTAAAATTTCTTTAATAAACATTTTTTTGTTTTTACTTTTTGTTTATGAAAAATAAAACATGAAAATCAAAAGTTTATGAAAATTTTAAAATACCATTGGTATTTTAAAAAAAATCATAAGTAATTTTTCATAATCAAACAATTTGTATTCAGACGATAAGTAAATATTTTATTATTCAAATTTTTGACAAATCTTTATATTGAATATTATCGTCTGAAAATACCTTAAGTGAAAATATTTACTTTGAAAAAATTTCCATACAAATTTTTTAAAAACAAAAAGAATTTATATTGAAAAGTCTTCAAAACGAAGGGAATGAAGTGTTTTATGAAATTAGGCCTTCAGATTAATTTTTTATATTTAAAATTATTGTTACATATTCTATTTATAGAAATATTTTGTTAATTTTCTTCTAAGAAATTTTTGATATATATATATTTTTTTTTTTTGAGAAATTTTCGATATTTTTTGAAATATTTTCGATATATATATTTTTTTTTTGTTGAAATTTTTTGATAATTTTCTTTTTATTATTAAAAAAATTTTCGTTAAAATTTCTTTATACAGAATATTTTTAATTTTTATTTGTAGAAAATGTTCAATAAGAACTTTCATTTCGTAGATTGTTAATTTATCAATAGAGTAGAAATTTGGCGTAAATTATTTTCTATGTGGTTGTTGTTATATTTAAAAACAAAATTTGCACTTTTGCTCTTTCGCAAGACTAAGACTGGTGGCGTGAATCACTTCAAAATATTTACACAACAAATTCGGAAAATTTAAGTGCACCGACGTACAGTGCTCGCAAAATGATTTTTTGGGAAATAATTCTGTAACTTTTTAAACGTTGTACAGTGTCACATTTGGCAGTTTTAGAACGACAAAAATCCAATTTTAGAGATATTGGTCTGAAATTGTATATTCTATATAAGGCCATAAACATTCCCACAAAATGGGCGGGTAGAATGAATGACACTCCCATACTGAACAAAATTATGTACTTTATTTTTATGAATTTCGGATATATTTTTGTAAAATTTATTAAAATAAAGGATATATTAAAATTACACTTGGCAAGATCTAATCACAACAATCTTAGTGTAACATTTGGATAACAAATTTTTAGCCATTGCCTTAAAATGTTTTAATAATTCTTAAAAAATTGCTAATATGAGGTAACGAACATTTTATTCTAATATTTTAAAAGATCGCAAAAAGTTGCAGCCAATATTCTCAAATATAATTTTATAGATGTTATTTTATATAACAATCGTTTTTTAAATTGGAACTCGTTGGAACTTTTTAGCTCCAGTCCATTAAAAGTAGAATTTCCCAAAAAATTTATTTTTTAATATTATGATTTCTTTTAAATAAAAAACTTTTTTTAGTATTGATTTTTTAACCTAGCAAATTATAATGGAATAATTTGAACACATTATTACATACTAAAAAAATCATATCAATATCTGCAGTGTTTACTGAGATATATGAAGTTAAAGTTAACATATTTCTTTACAAAAGTTTAAAATAAAATTAAAATATGTTTAAAAGTTACAACTTTTAAAATCCATAATTCGCGCTATAGACACTTTCCAATACTTTAAGTATTTCCATAATATATGATATGTTTACTAATAAATGCGAAAAGAATTATTTCAATTAATAAGCTTTAATTTTCGTATTTTTGTCGTTCTAATTTGGATAAATGTGACACTGTGTGTTGGAGATATCTAAATGTTATGGTCAGAGCTGAGGTGTTTTCAATTACAGGTCCCTAGTTGGTCACATCGGTTTTTTTATTTTATTTTATGACTTGAATAAAAAAATTTAACTTAGGGGTCTTATTTTGGGACCCAAAGAACTTTTGGCAGAATATAGATAAATTCATTTAAAATCAGGAATTAAAAAAACTCCCTTTTTTTGGCACCAAAATACCTAAAATCCTAGTCCGGAGTGAACTTGTTATAAAAAACTACTTTTTTTTTTATTAAAATTATCACCCAACCATTGTAAAAGGCGTGACTCAGAAAATATTTTAACCAATTTAGATACATATGTATCCAATATATTTTTGTGTTGACCTCGGCTTTGACATTTTGAAAATTTTACAAAAAAAAAAAAAAAAATAATAATAAAAATCTTTTTTTAAAATTTGAGAAAATTTGGATAGGGTTTGAGGGGAAACCGTTGCCCAAAGCGCCTCCGATTTATCTTTACACGCATTAAGGTTAAGATTTATTTTGAACCCATTACCAAAATTCTATAGTTCGGAACAAAAAAATATTTTAGAAGTTGAAGAATAGGAAAATAACCCCAAAAATATTATTTTTTTTAAGTTTTAACTTCAGATTAATCAGCCGGTTAAACCAATCCAACATGGATTGGCTTTACAACATTTTCTCAACAAAGCCAATAATTTGGGTTTATGTATTCGATTTCTGTTTATGTAATCCAATAATTGAATTTGAAAATTAAAGTATTTTCATTACCAGTTTGATTGAGTGATTTTGATAATTTAGCTGATCAAAATCCCTAATTTTTTTTAGAGTTTTGAAAAAAAAAAAAAAATAGTTATTCTCGTTAAAAACCTTCCAAGTAACTGAAAAATATATGAATAATATATAAAAAATGTTAACCGTTATTAAGTAACGGAACCTTGAACAGGACTGTTTTTGAAGATAAATTTAACACAAAATATTGTTTTGGTGAGAAGTTTAATTTTGAATAGTTGTAACTTTTTTATTTTAAGCAAGATTTTTATGAATGTTTTTTGTTTTAAAGATTGATTGTGTTATCTATAGCAGAAAATAACAATAAATTGAAAAAGGTTATTAACAAAAAATCTTGGGGATTTTTTTTTCTTAATTTTTTTATTTTTATATTAATTTTCATTGGACCAAAACTAAAAAGTCCCACAAACTCCCGTTATCTAAATGGCACTTTTGTAATTGGTGATAGGTGGTCTTCCAAAATCAGTAATAAAATTTTTCCCCAATTTGCTCCTTTTCCATACGCAAAGCAATCACTGATCATGTGTCAACGAATTTCTCGCTAAAAAATTTTTGATATTTGGTTGGTTGCATCAAAGAACGTAAAAAGTTTTCGTATTTTTGAGTTTATTTTTAGAAATATTAGTACAAAAAAATTCGAGATGGATGTTAGCGAAAATACCATTTACGATAAAATTGCTTAATATGCCATTTATACCAAATTAAAAACTAATTGGTTTTTGAAAAACCGAAACTCAAAAACCAGACTGTTTAACATACCTCGTTTTTCCTCCACATGGTTTTTGGTTGTTTGTAAATTTCTTAAAATTACTTTTTGAACTGTAATTATGTACACTTCTATATTTTTTTATATTGTTTTGAATGTTTTTGAAATTGTTTGTTTAAAAAAATATAAAAAAACTATTAAAATTAATTCAATTATTTTGACATTTTCTTTCAACTTACATATACGAAAGCTTAATAATCTAAAACCTATGAACAAGTTTTTGTTTGATGTAAATGGCATATAAGCTATAAATATTAATATATTGATGATTTTGAGTTTTAGATTTTCGTCATTAAGGCTTGATATGTCCGCTACACCACATGCAATTTAATTCCACGGAAAAAATATTATCGAATAATCTTTTGTTCCAATTGGTAAATTATCCAAAGAAGAGCAGGAGGCTTCTTACATTTTGTAAGAAAAACATTTAGAGGGGATTCCAATGCATATTTAATTCATAGATTATTGATATCACCAAAAACTAATTATTAATGTCACCAAAAACTAATAGGTCAAATGTAACAACCGCAATTTTGTTTCTGTTAAAAAACCGTATATCGTCACCGAAAATGCAAAACAACGTAACATCACTTTTCATAACTTTACAGGAGGCACAAAAAACTTTCTAAAATCTAAACGAAATATCCTACAAACAATATTTTTGGGTTATTAAATCTTTAAATACTGCCTAATATATTAATAATGAATATTTTTATTTTTATTAAGTATTTTTAAAGTTATGTGGTTTACGTTTTTCAAGATTTCAATTTTCTGAAGCCAAAACAACGTAACATCAATAAAAATGTTAGAAAAATTGTAATTAAAAAGATTTCTGATAACTTTTACTCCAAAATTTTAATAGCTATTATCTTTGTAATAATTTGCAATATAAATTTATAAAAAGATTTTTTTTAACAAATGTGATGTTACGTTATTTTGACTTAAGAAAATTATTGCTTTCGTTAATATAATCATTATTTTTTGAGCTACAAGTCTGAAAGTTTGTGATCACACGTATTTTGGATTAATTAACTATGTTTCAGGTGACGATATATCAGATGAATAATTTTTATTAATTAAGATTCGTGTAGAAGTGATATTACTTTTCGTTTATCATTTAAAAACACATTCATGCCAGCACACTCTTCACAAAATTGCATTGAGTTATATGAAAAGTAGGCAGGGCAGTTTTCCGATCACGCCCATTTTCTCACGAAACCAGCCTAGTGTTTAAAGAATGGTTTGTGCCAAATTTCATTAATATAGCTTTCTTAATTACAAAAATATGGACTTTTGATCACTCAGAATGCGAAAATCGCACACTGTGCAATGTTTAAAATCGTTTATTCCCAGGAAAAAATGTATTAATTTTACAACTAATTCCATAACACATGAAAATAGCCTGTACATGTTCTACTTTGGCATTACGACCAATGATTTTTGTTTGAAATTGTCACCTCCAGAACTAGTTCTATGGAAGTGTTAGCTAGCCGGTGCCCATTCTACGGAACGGTTCTAGGACTAGTTCTTTAATCAATGACTTGTTCGAAATTGTCACATTTAGAATTAGTTCTATAGAAGCGGTTTCAAAACTAGTTTTTTTATTTTTTATTCAATTTAATTTTGTAAATATTATTTTTTTCTTTTAATTTTTGGATTTTTTTTATACAAGGTTTTTAAATAGTTCTAAGAAGTCATTTGTTCTCGGAAGTAATGTAGAAGCAGAGCTTCGAAAGAATTTAGAATTAATTCACGTATAATCTTAATTCAGCTTATACAAATTTAGTTTAGCATTCTTTAAAATCATTCCTCAGAAAATAATTCCTAGACTTAATTCTTTAGGCTTAACTTTGTATTGAATTAATTCCCTAGAGAATTAATTCCTTGAAGAATTACAATTCAATTTGAATGATTCAATTTTTCTTTCATTCCATTCTTTTACAAAATGAATGAAAAAAATGTAGAATTAATTCCTTAAAAAAATAAAATTCAATTGAATGATATATTTTTTTCTTTCGTTCCCTTCTACTACAAATTGAATGAAAATATTTTTCTTTAATTCTATTTTTATATATCTTTGAAAATAAGTATTAAATTAGTTGAAAATCATTGGTATTTTGCTAAAATCAATATAAAATCAACATGTTACTATCCAGCTAAACTCTACAAAGAATGGAAGATGATTCTGTACAAAGATGCTGAACTTTACAGTTTAAAAGAAATATAATACTCGTTATACGTTCTCCGTGAAATCTAGTTATAAATCCTATCATTCATAATAACCTAAGTACATATAACAGATGAAATTTAATATACGTTCAATACAGAGCTAATAAAAGTACTCGATATCTGAAATTAAAAGAAGTGCACGCCACGAAACATGTGTGTACGTAAATATGGCTTACCATACATCGTTTTTGCAATTATATGTATAAACTTGTTCAAAATATAAAGAATAAAAAATTAAACCTTCATTCAATCTAGTACAAATTGAATGGTTGAAAATTTTTATAATTCAATTTGTAATAGTTTGAATTTAAACAAATTTGAATGAAATCAAAAGAATTAAGCATTCCCAAAGAATTAATTCACAAATGAATTAATTCCATTTTAACAAAAGCTTTAGGAATTAAGCTTCAGAATTAATTACAATGAATTTATTATAAAGAATTAATAATTCTTTATAATTTAATTCCATTTTAAAAAGTGAATTAAAGAATTAATTCTTTCGAACCTTTGTGTAGAAGTCATACAGAATTAGTTCTTAAGTACTATTACTCTAAAACATTCCTTAAAACGAGTTTATAATCACAATAAGGTTCTACTTCATAGCGTCAGAATTGGTTGTGATACCACTAATTCTGAGGATGTTATTAAAGAATTTGAAGTGGTTCTGATTACATCGGTTCTAGAACTAATGATTTTAGAACATGTTCTAAAATTTTTCCTGGGTTATTTATTTAATAAAATATAAATGTAATTTAGAGCGGAAATATCAATGAGGATTCCATAAACAGGCTGAATATAACATTTTATCGGATAAATATTTATATTATTCTATCTAGCATTATTATTTAAAATTCTAGTGGATATTTAAAAAATTAAGGGCCCAAATTAAGGGCCACAAGTTAAAAAAAAACTTGAAAAAACTAGGCTAAAAATGAGGGTAAAATTTTCTTCAACCTAAATACTCATGTTGTCGCTAAAATAGGTACTCCAAAATTCTTTTTTATAAAAATATAATTTTTTTTTAAATAATATTCATTGAAATTCATTTGTTTTTGGTTATTTGTTAAATCTTAGGCACAATTTACCAAATTATTTAATTAGACAGAAGTAATCCATAATTTTCTATTAATATCAACCAAAAATCAAAATCCACCTGGCCATTAAAATAGGTACGGAAAATTTACAATGCGGTGTAACATTAATTATCTTAAGAAAAATTAAAATTTGTGCTTTGGTTATTATAATTACATAGATGCCAACGTATACAACCCTTTTTGAAATATTTTTTCTACTTTATGTGTCATAATATTCAGAAAACTTTTCCAGATGTATTGTACCAGCAATTTTGAAATACATATTTTGTTTAGATCTTCCCGAAAGGCTACATAATGGTTCCAATTCGATAGGCATATTGGCTAACGAAAAAATGCAATTTGATTATTTTATGGACCATTATTTTACTGAAACTGCACCGAACTTAAATGCTTTCTTCTGGATAAGATAACTAAACGTTCAAAAACACCTTAGCTCTAACCATGTGAAATTTTATTTAAATATCACCATCGGCTCACAGGCCACAGAATTATTTTCAAAAATAACGGTTTTGGGGCCACTTAAAATTTTATTAAAGTAATAATTAAAAAGTTCTTTAAAAGTGAAGTTCTATCATTTACTCGTCAACGTCAAAGCCACTTAGGGTAAGAGAAATTTCACACTATTTAATTTTTTTTAACATCCAAAGCAAAAAAATTACTATACAACAAATCATTTCATTTTCAGATTACCTTCTGAAACAAAATTACGTGAACACATGCATAGTCATGATCCAACTAAACGACAAATATGTGATAAATGTGGTAAAACTTTTAAAAATAATTACAACATGAAAAAACATGAAGAATCTGAACATTCTGAGGTTAAACCTGAACCTCGACAATGTACAATTTGCAATACATGGTATCGCAATTTGAATGGTTTAAAGACTCACATGAAAAATATGCACGATAATGTTGGACAAGAACATCGTTGTAGTATTTGTAACAAAGTATCGACCACACAACGTGCCCTAAAGAGGCATATCTATTTAAATCATAAATGTGAAAAGAAATTCAAATGTAATATGTGTGATAAGGCATTTAAGAGAGGTCAAGATTTAAGAGTAAGTTAAACATTATTACACATTACCTATTGATGTTGAATATTATTATTATTTAATTATACAGGAACATATATCTGTGCATACGGGTGAAGCTTTGTATACTTGTCCCAATTGTCCTATGACTTTTTCATCTAGTGCTAATATGTATAAACATCGCCAGCGTTTACATAAGGCCGAATATGCTGCTTACAAACAACAGGCTATGCCTCCGAATATTATAAAACAAGCTAAAACGGGTGCTGTTAATAAAATTCGCACCAAAAGACGTTTTATAGGTTCATCGAGTAATGAATCTCTTAATTTAATTTCACCTGAACAGCATGTTACTTCGGAATTTGAAACAAATGTATCTGTTTTAAATTCTCACATTTTAAACGTCGCCCAATTTGGCATGCAATAATAGTTGTGATAAAAAATATTCAATAATTTAAAAAGTTTTTGCAATATTATCTTTATATAAGGATATTCTTTAAATTGTGTATAATAAGTCCCTTTATACAATGGATTTAAATTCATATTTATTTTGTTCTCTTCTTTTTGTAATAAAATATTAATAATTAATAAAATGTATATTAACATATTTTATTTTAGATCAAAATTAGAAAAAGTATATTTATAGGAATCTATGGCAAACATAAGCTTTAATTTATAAGGAAATACATATATGGGAAATTCTTCAAACTCGATGTTCAAAAAAATGTCGAACATTTTTTAATGGCACATCAACGATATTTATTCATTGGCTCTGGTGGAACACAGATCTGTTCGCGTGAATGACTTTTACCGAATGGCATCAATTTTATAACGGTTTAAAATAAAAATTTATAAAAAAATTGCCAAAATTCTATTTATAGTCCAAAAATTATTGCATTTATGTACTCTATAATGCTGTATCTAAAATACAAATTAAAAATATCGCGATAAGTTAAGTATGCGTGAATATATTAGCGATGTAATGATTATTAAACCTTCTTATAAAATTTGCAAAATTCAGTTTTTAGTGATGTAGTGTTGTTCATATTCCTCCATTTATTGCAAAATTCATCATTTTTTTAAAATAAGTCATAAGAAAATGTCATTTATATATGTACATTTTTTAATTGCACTTAGTCAAATCTCTAAAGTTGCATTAAATGAAAAATCGTACTTTTTTTCGAACGCCATATTGGTTTTGATACATGGTATTAAAGCAGCTACAGATTGACATATATCATCGCCAATTTTGATTAGCGCCTTGGGTGTGCCTCGACGATTAATGTTAAACTAAGAACATCGCGTTCTTAGCCCATGAAAACCTTTGATGAATATTTTTAGTGAAATTATATTTTCTGCCTAAGTAAAATTTTACACAGGAACTTATTTCAGTTTAAAGTTGATTTATAACGCCAATATCCGCTATAACAAAATATGCAAAATTTGCTGAATTCTTTAAAATAGCTATACACGTTTAGCAAATTAATATTTTAAAAGGCCACAATGATTTTTAAATGTCATTTGGAAACCTTCTTTGATAACGCTTTACTCTAGCTTCATAAAAATAACGTTGCGAGTGTGCCTCGCGAAAAAGGCACCTCTTGGAGCCATTCACGTTTTTTCTCTCCAAGTTTGGGTACCTCCTACAGCATTTCTGTTGAGGGCACATTAACGAGATACATGTCAAATGATGTATAATTTTAAGAGCTATTAGGCTCTGTTTTGAATTTTGAAATATCCGAAACGGCGTAAAATCCCCAGTGAAAAAACTACAAAATTTAAAAAAATTTAAAAATTTGGTTTCACGACTTTTGCACAACACAATTTGACACTATTTAATGGCACGCGAATTAAATCCATGCTGGTTCTTTTCTACAAGTGTTTATAGTCTACATTAGAAGAATTGGACATTTATGCTAAAATCCGCGACTATAGCTATAAAAAGAAATAAAAAAACTTGTTAGATTCAAACACTTTTTTTTTAAATTTTTGACTTTGGGTGCTTGCCGGCACCACATGGAACCGTTTCAGGTCTTGAATTTTTTTCCTGTTACAGCAAAAAGTGTTGTTAACATAATTGCATCAAACGTTGTTTAAAAATGTCAGAATTTAAAAAAATATTTGTGGTTGAAGGTGGGTTTCATAAAGGCAAACTTAAAAAGAGAATTGCCCATATCTCCGTTAAGGCTTTCTCACTTTTAAGGAAAATACATTCTTAAGGTATGTTCAGACTAGTCTTATATTTGACCAAAATGACGTACACTATATAAAATATTTTTTACTTATCAATAATCATAACTAACATTTTACAGAATGTTGTTTGACGCTGTTTTTTCTTACAAAACATTTGCAAGATCGAACAACGGCAAACAATTTTCTTGTAACAATAGTGGTTACTCAAATTTGGTCAAATATTTGATAAATGTGAACATAGCTTTAGTTCAATGTTTTTTTTTTTATATATACAAATGCGATTTTATTATTTATCAAATATAATAACTATAAAACTTCATTAAGTTATTCCTTTTTTTTCCAAAGTTTAATTTTATGTAATTATAATGAAAAAAAAAAAAATAAATAAAAATTTAAATAAAATAAAGTATGACGTGCCCATAATTGCATCTACATTGGATAAATCTCTCAACTCTGTAAATATTACTATATCAATCCATATTTTTTATGCTACGTAATTTTTATTTGCTTTTAGATTTCCCAGCAAAACTAAACTCACATCTCATCTGCCTGTTCACAGTACCATTTGCACTTGTATGTGCGATATTTGCGGCAACACGTTCAAAAGTAAATTTACTCTTAAAAAACACATTGAATATCAACATTCGGAAAATCCGCGAAAGGATAAAGAACCCCAACAATGTCCCATTTGTTATAAGGTGTTAAGAGGCCACAAAGGTCTTAGGGCTCATATGAGTAATATACATGCTGAAAGTGAACAGGAACATCGTTGCAAAATTTGTAATCACGTATCGACAACAGCTAAAGGTTTGCGTGTTCATGAGATATTTCGTCATGAGAAGGAGAGAAAACATAAGTGTTCGTTGTGTGATAAAGCATTTAAGAGGCCATTGGATTTGAAAGTAATTAAAGTGAAATTTCTTAAAGTCTTTTTAATAATTCAACTAATATTTCTTTTCTTTTAGGAACATTTTGCTACGCACACTGGCATGTCTTTGTACAAATGTGCTGAATGTGAGGCGACATTTAAATCGAATTCAAATTATTATCATCATAAAAGACGTTTTCATAGTGGAAAACCAAAAAAGGAATTAATGATTAAATTATCTGATTGTCCTTAATGTATAAGTTACCGTGATGTACTTAGAGAAAAGATGATTTTTAATTTATACTTTTAATGTAAAATAAAGAAAAAAAGAAATTACTAAAGTCGTTTAATTTTGTAATTACAAGAATTATTTAAAGTTTAATTTATTTCCTTATGACTTTGTTTCGTTAGGAAATTCATTTTAGTCTCTGTGACTTTAACCTAAATCATGAAATTAATGATATATGGTCTTAAGTGAATGAGAATCCATAGAAGGGTACTTTTTGTTATTATAATATTACTCTGAATTTTTTGTGATAATAATTAACTTTGAAGCATGAAATTAAAGAAATATGGTTCTGTGTTGAGAATCCACAAGCCCTGTTATTAACATTCTTCTCTACTAAAATATAATATGTAGGAGTACTGCAAGATCCGGTTAAATGCTATCTATATAAAAGTGAATCTTTGTTTGTAAGTTTGTCTGTTTTTGAATTTTATTTCTATGCTTTTATTTTATTTCAATACAATGGAGTTGCAAAGCGCACTGTGCTTAAGCTATTAGAAATTTTATTTAAAAATTTATAGTTATAAAATTATAACTGAAAAGCTAAATTTATCAAATAGAGTTTTTTATTCCAAAAAATCTACTCTAACGAAGTAGTGGGGTACGGCTCGCATATGTATAAATTTATGTGCCAAATTTTAATCGGTTCATACCATTAAAGCCCTCTTGTGAAAATTACTTGATACTGAATAAATCCTAAACTGTAGTTGGTATCAAGTTAATATTTGTAGAATACCAAATTTTGTGAGGATGGGTCCATAATATATCATAGCTCCCATATAAGTCCAACTTCCATAAATCACATTGAAATGCATAAATAACATATTGCATACGTATGCATTATTAAAAGTATCGGTCCACAATTGGCCGCGGGTCCCATATAAGATCAAATTTTTATGCATATTCAAAATAGATTAGGGTCGGGCTTGACTGACTATATCTTTCTTACTAATTTGATAATACAAATGGAAATTTGTTTTCATTCTCGAAACGAATTAATTGTTTTGAAAATTTTTATAAAGAACCCTAATTTTGTAAAAATATTTTTGAATAATGTTCACCCTTTTCTTGATCTTATAACATATTATTAGGTCCGTTATTTTACTTTTCCAGTAAAATCCTGAGTATTTACTGAGTAAATAAAAAGTTTTACTCTCAAAAAAAAAAAAAAAAAAAAAAAAAAAATTGTAAACAAAAAAGTACGCGAACGGTAAATTTGTAAAATCTAGTAAACTAACCACTACAAACAAACATAAAAACACCAACAAAAAACAACAAAGTGAACAAAAAATTAATTTTCATTTAGTTATAAATATATTTTTGTTTTTTTAATATATTTTTAGTAAAATTTTAATACAAAACACATTTTTTTTAAATTTTCTAATATTTTTTGTTTTATTTTTTACTTTTTGTTTTGCTGATTTAAAGTACAGGATATCAGGCAGAAATAAAACTAATAAAATTTCTAAATATTGAGTTTATTATCTGGCATTTTTCTTTCTCAATTTTTTTTTTTTTATCGCTTTACTGGATTTTGGGTACGCGAATGCAAATTCAGTAAAAGTTTTAACTTTTATGTTTGAGTAAACGAACGCTACTATTGTGACAATTGTAGTAAAATCGATACATTTTTGCAAAACTTTAACTTAATATTATAAAAAAAAAAGAAACAAAACATTTTGAAATGAATTTTTTATTTCACATTCTTAAAATTTTAGATTTCCTACCGCGAAACGTTTGAGTGTTCACGAAAATACACATAATCCTCGGAATATAGTGATTTGCGATAAATGTGGTAAAACATTTAGAGATAAATCACGTTTGAAATTACATCACAGACATGATCATTCGAATGAACCAAAACCTGAAAAAATACCACAACAATGTCCATTCTGTAGCAAATGGTATTCTTCGAAATCGAGTGTACACGAGCATATACGTAATATGCATACGGATAATGATATTGAACATCGTTGTCCCACATGTGGTTTCGTATCAACAACTGCGAAAGCTTTAAAGAAACATATACTCTTTAATCATGAGGTCGTGCGTAGACATAAATGTAATTTATGTGAAAAGGCCTTTAAGAGACCTCAGGATATAAAGGTTGGTTATAATTTCTTTTTTGGAATAGTTTGAAAACTAATTATGATTTTTGTTTGTTATTTTGCAGGAACATATGGCCACACATACGGGCGAGCCTTTGTATACTTGTGTGAATTGTGGCAAAACATTTAAATCTAAAGCGAATATGTTTCATCATCGTCGTCGTTTTCATAGGGCCGAATGGATTGCTGATCGTACAAAACCACCTAAAGAAAAATATTCAAGAAATTAATGTCAAGATAAACAAGAACAACACAATAAATTTTAATTTATTTTATGAATTTTAAAAAGTTTTTTATTTTATCATTTAAATGTATCTTTTGTCTTGCTTCAAGTTTTGGCGAGTTATAACACATTAATAACGGACTTATTATTTTTTATTAAATTTTTTAAAAATATGTAATTTTTGTATGCGCATCATAAATTAGAATTTACGAACATATCAAAAATCTAAAATGATTTTAAACAATAAAATTAATTCTCTAAATATTCGTTATTTTTACAACATATTTTAAAACGTTGTAATTGTTATGTGCAGTTTTTTAAATGTTATAATGAAACTAACTTTAAAAAAAGTTATTAACTAATAATAATAATAATAAAACTATGTGCATTTAAATTAAACAAAAACAAAACCTTGCAGATATCCAAGTCATCGCCGCTTAATGGAACATCGTCATCATCATAATCCAGCCAAAGCCTATATGTGCGATCAGTGTGGCAAAATTGTCTATACTCTTAATACACTGGATAGACATAAAAAAGTTGTACATGGTGTCAAACCACCCAAAACTCCAATGCAGTGTAAATATTGCAACAACTGGTATACAGGCAAGGGAAATCTTCAACAGCATATACGTAATTTGCATAACAACAATGATGATAAACGAAATGTTTGTGAAATTTGTGGTTTTGTATCCACAACACGAGAAGCCAAAATGAAACATATACGATTTAAGCATAGGGCGGAAAAGAAATATCAATGTGCGGTGTGTGAGAGATCCTTTAAAGTGCCAACATTATTAAAAGTAAGTTAGAGTTTATACATAAAATCTATTTTAAAATAATGTGTTTTAATATGATTTGTAGGAACACATGGCTACCCATACTGGTGTGGATTTATATAAGTGTTCGTATTGTCCAAGTACATTTAAATCCAAGTCTAATATGTATAATCATTGTAAACGTTTACATCCAGATGACTTTGAGAATAGAAAAAAACGTGTTCGTATACCAAAGACAGTCCCGAATACAATAAATATTGAAAATTAAGAATATATTTTTTTAATAAATGAAATTTAATTTTATCACATTTTAAATATTGAAATACATAAATTTGTTAACAAATTTTACAAAGACTTTAAATTTATTAAAAAATATTTTGGGGCTTGGTGCTATAAAATAAAATGGAATATGAAAAATATCGGGTGAGACTTTTATCTAAATCTAGCATAGCCTATGTGTTATTTCAAAAGTTACACAACAGACCAAATTTTCTTAAAATCTTAATGACAATGATAAAAAATATTTCAGTATAGTAAATGTGGTAAAAATAGGCGTGGCACTAATCCAGATTAAAGTTTATTTAACTATAGTATGTTCCAAAATCGTTTTTAAATGTATGTGGAATTAAAATAGAGAGTGATATCCAATGTAAATTCTAGTTTATAGTTTTCTAAGTATTAATATACTCGATATATCCCAGCAAACACGGCAATACGAAAAATGTTTCACCAAACGTATTGCCTGGATGAAAATAATTATTGCGGCAATATTCGAATTTGTATTGCGGAAGAAACTTCCTTCGGGAGAAAAAGTGTCCCCACGGCAATACCCCTAAGCAATACGAAGGCGATTCTTCTAGATGATAATCTGGCAATATTGCCAGATAACCGTCTAGAAGATAATTGGAAGATATCGCTAAAATGTTATTCGGAAGACAAAAAGATGATTTTGCGAAGAACCCACCCCTAAGAAAAACTAAATTATACATTTTACATTAATTTGATTAATTTGTCCCGAGTTATTGCTACATTTTGTGAAATTTCTTTTGTAACTATTATCTTGAGCCTGGAATAAAAAGAAAACAAAATACCGTTTAGTTTTGTATTTCATATAAATGCAAAAAATTTATAACTCAATTTACCTTCAGAATTTCTTGTACACAACAGAATGAAAAATCCAAAATTGATAAATAAAAATTTTAACACATTTTAAATTATAAAAAATAAACAAATAAAAAATGACATAAAATTAAAATTTTGTTTATTTTTTATTCAATATTGCGGAAATTTCTCCGAGAAGATAATAACATGAAAATACAAAATATTACTTTGATTATTTTCTCTTGGATTAAAAACTAGGGATATTGCCATATTATCATCCAAGAAGATATCTTCCAATTGATTGTAGGGATTATTCTTATACATATAAATAAAAGAGTCACTGAGTGATTGACTTGGTGATTCATCATCGCACAGCTCAAACAGTTAAAGCTAAAAAGATGAAATATGGACTGTAGATTGGTCTCCTACCGAATAGATCCACTAAAATGGGATTTTTGGAAATTCGAATGTTGTGGGGATAAAAAAAGGGTTAAAACGGGTAAAATCGGTAGCCTTATATCTCCTAAAATAATAGAGATAAAAACAAATAAAAAATAAAAAAAAAATAGTTATCGTTATTCATTTGAAAAATTATCGGATAGGTGTCTGGCACTTTTTTGAAATTCGGTTCTTTTAGGGTGAAAACGGGTAAAATTTGTAATTTTATCCTTTTTTGGAACCCTATCTATCTTTTAACTCAGTAAGCATAGAAATAAAATGTGCATCAAATTAGTTTCTTATCGAAAATTGGCGAATACAAGTTTGGTAATTTTTGGAAATTCTAACGTTTAAGGGGTAAAACATCGTACCTGATTTTGGTACTTTTTTTTCAAAATATTTTTTTTTTTTTTACATATTATTTTAAATATGGAATACAATCTTTGTTACATCTAGAAGAAATGAAAAAGTACCAAAAAGGGTATAAAATCGGGAAATTAAATGTTATTCAAATTAAACATTGCATTTTTTATTATATTAAACCTAAAAATATGAACTTAAGTCCATGTAGTAGTGAGAATTTACAAGAGGTGACTTTTTTCTTTTTCCGATGGTACTTTTTAAATTTTATACAATATTGAACTTAGAAACATGAAATTAAAGATATATGATCTTAAGTGAATGAGAATCCATAACAGGGGTCTTTGTGGTACTTTTTCATTATTCTAATGGTACTTTTTGAATTTTCTATAATATTGGACCTAGAAACATGAAATTAAAGATACATGGTCCTATGTGGGTAAGAATTCAAGTGGGGAGACTTTTTGGTACTTTTTTGTTCCTCTAATGGTACTTTTTGAATTTTCTATAATCATGAAATTAAAGATACATATATGGTCCTAAGTGAATGTAAATCCATAAGTAGGTACTTTGTGGTACTTTTCGTTATTATAATATTACTCTTTGAATTTTTTATAATAATAATTAACTTTCAAAGGTGAAATTAAAGATATATGATTCTGTGTTTAGAATCCACAAACCCTATTGGTCACATTCTTCTCTACTAAAATATAAATAAAATTCTCTACTAAAATAAAAAAAATAATAATAGATGTAATTTTGTAGTTTTTGAACCTTCGAATGTTAAAATGTAAGAAACTGGTAACTAAAATATTTAATATTTCGTCACCGTAAATGCAAAACAATATCAAAACATCAAAATTTTTAATTTTTTTAATGAAATAGAGTTTATTTTTCCAAATATTTTCAGACTTGTAGCTTCTTAAGTCAAAATAACGTAACATCACATTTGTTAAAAAAATTGTTTTTCTTTTTTTTTTTTACGAATTTAGATGTAATAACAGATGAGATGTAATTAACAAAAATCTTGTTTGAAGCACAATTTGTTTAGATTTTAGAAAGTTTTTGTCCCTCCTGTAAAGTTATGAAAAGTGATGTTACGTTGTTTTGCATTTTCGGTGACGATTTATAATTTACGAGACGACTAAGATCCAAAAATCGAACAAAGTAAAACAAAAGTTTTCTATATTTTTTGCTTAGACCTAGCAGTAACTAGCCGTCTACTAAATTGTTCAAAACTATTGTAAGTTAAATTGCAATTTTTTTAATAAATTAAAATTTTTCTTTGAAATCTATATGTACGTACGTATATTTTATTACATTTTCATAACATTTTAGATTTCCAACTGTACACAATTTGACTCATCATCAAAAAACTCATGATCCTATGAATAAAGTGATTTGCGATAAATGCGGTAAAACATTTAGCAGTAAAAGTAGTTTAAAGAACCATCACAATCATGATCATTCTAACGGACCGGAAAAAGTACCAGTACAATGTCCAATATGTAATAAATGGTTTAAATGTTTATACGATCATATACGTAATATACACACGAATACGCATATTGAACATCGTTGTCCCACGTGTGGTTTCCTATCGACAACAGCAAAAGCTCTAAAGAAACATATATTCAATATTCATAATCCGGTGCGTAGATATAAATGTAATTTATGTGAAAAGGCTTTTAAGAGACCGCAGGATATAAGGGTGGGTGTAATACCGATAAAATTTTTAAATAAAAATGTTTATTTAACTTTAAAATGTTCTTGTCTTACAGGAACATACGGCCACACATACGGGCATATCATTGTATAATTGTGCGAATTGTGAGAAAACTTTTAAATCCAAAGCGAATATGTTTCTTCATCGTAGACGTTTTCATCGTGCCGAATGGCTGGCTGAACGTACAAAACCCCCTAAAGAGAAATATTCAAGGAATTAATTTTTAAGATTAAAGAAGAAAAAATTAATTTAGATGAAATAAAGAAATTAAAAAAAGAATACAACATTTAATGAGTTTTTTTTTTTTAAATTCGAACTTGTTCAAATTGATATTTTGCTCATATCTTAACTAATATCTTTTATAATATGGTGTTTAAAAAGAGTTCTAATATTTATAATTTACCAGACCACTAAGATCCAAAAATCTATCAAAGTAATAGTAAAACAAAAGTGTTCTACATTTTCATTTTAGACTTATGTAGCAGCAACTAGCTGCCTAGTAAACTGTCCAAAACTATTGTAAGAAAAATTTCAATTTTTTTAAATTAATAAATTAAACATTTATATTATTTATATATATTATATATATATTTTTTAATTTTTTTAACATTTTAGATTTCCATATGCACAAAATTTGACTTATCATCTAAAAACTCATGATCCTATGAATAAAGTGATTTGTGATAAATGCGGTAAAACATTTAGCAGTAAAAGTAGTTTGAAGAAACATGATAGTCGTGATCATTCTAACGGACCGGCACTAGAAAAAGTACCAGCACAATGTCCAATATGTAATAAATGGTATAAATCACAAGTTTGTGTATACGATCATATACGTAATATACACACGAATACGCATATTGAACATCGTTGTCCTACGTGTGGTTTCCTATCGACAACAGCAAAAGCTCTAAAGAAACATATATTCAATATACATAATCCGGTGCGTAGATATAAATGTAATCTATGTGAAAAGGCTTTTAAGAGACCGCAGGATATAAGGGTGAGTGTAACACCGATATAATTTTTTAATAAAAATGTTTATGTAATTTTAAAATTTTCTTGTCTTGCAGGAACATACAGCCACACATACGGGCATATCATTGTATAATTGTGCGAATTGTGAGAAAACGTTTAAATCCAAAGCGAATATGTTTCTTCATCGTAGACGATTTCATCGTGCCGAATGGCTTGCTGAACGTACAAAACCCCCTAAAGAGAAATATTCAAGGAATTAAATTTATAAAATTAATGGATAAAAAGAAGAATAAATTAATATGAAATAAAGAAATTAAAAAAAAAAAATACAACATTTAATGAGTTTTTCTTTTTTTTCACTAACTTTTAAACCAAAAACCAGAAAATATGGAAATATGTATGGAGAGAAAACAAGAAATCGATGTTTCCAGCTCAAGTGCAAATTTATTTCATTCAGAGTTACTGTCAAAATAATCGTCCAGACATTTCATTTCGTGAAAAAAATACCCTTTTCGGATTTTTTCGTTTTTTTTTTCATATTTCTGTCAAAGGAACAATATGCGAATTTGGTTAATGACAACAAAAATTTGGGATTTTAAGATGAAAATAATAGAACATAATCCTCTGGCCGTTATACAAAAGGTTTTTTCCGTTTATTAAAATTTAAACTATTTAAAATTGTATTCGAATTTTTTCGAGATATATTTCCGTATCAGAAGATATCAAATGAATAAATTTAGTTTGGCTATTAAACAAAATACTTACAAAAAATTACATCCGGTTTTAATGGTATTTATTCTTTAAAATATTGCGAATGGTAAGATTAATGATTAAAGTTCAATTTATTAAATTAAATTTTATTAAATTAAAATTTATAATTTTGTGGATTTTGTATAGTTTTGTTAAGAAATTTTTATTTTTATTCTTACAAATACATTTTACAACCTTTTAAATATCCAACTCAATGTCATTTAACACAACATCGTCATAATCCAGCCAAATCCTTTATATGCATTCAATATGGCGAAGTTGTCTATACCCTCAACACTCTGGATAAGCATAGAAATGCAATCAAACCATCAAAAACTCAAATGCTGTGTAAATACTGTAACTACTAGTATACGGGCAAGGGAAATCTTCAAATACTTCATTTACATAATAATAATGATCATAAACGAAATGTTTGTGAAATTTGTGGTTTTCGAGAGCCAAAATGAAACATATACGGTTTAAGCATAAAAGAAATATAAATGTGCAGTGTGTGAGAGATCCTTTAATGTATCAACATTATTAAAAGTATTATTATTAAATGTTGTAATTGATAATAACTTGAATTTTCTCTCACAATAAATAATGTTTCTTCTAAAATATATTTTTGGTTGAGAAGGCTATATTGTCTCGACACACATCTTCATTTTTCTATAAGAATGCTTTATTAATGTCACATATTTTGTATTGTATAGCAGTTATTAGCTATTAGCTAAACTCAATAGAATTTTCAATAGAATTGTTAGGCTTGCTTATGGCGTAGGATATCTGCAACATATTACTCTATATGTGGAAACTTTTCTTGGATGTTCTTTCCGTTTGTAGCTTTTAGAATTTTATTATATATGTTTAATGGTTTTCCTGTTGTTTTAGTTGATAATTTTCATCAAAATAATTGTGATAGGAATCCTCAGTTTTCCTATCCAGTCTTTCATTCAACATTTTTTGAAAGGTCATTTTAAATGAGATTTTCAAGAATGTGGAATGCACTCCCGAGGGATGTTTTTTATTTACACCTCATGTTTTTTGAAAAAAAAAAAAAAAAAAACTAATGCTTTATTCTACTTGCCATGATTTATAACTTCTTTCTTTAATTATCTTCCATAATTCAATGTAATTAATTGATTATACATACATATTATCTTTTTAAGCTTTATATATGTTCAGTTTAAAATGGTTCTGATATGTTTTTTTTTTATTTATTTATTTATTTATTTATTTATTTATTTATTTATTTATTTTTTCTTTAAATCTTTATTTAACTATCCATTCATTCAACTACTTATTACTAAATATTATTGTTTATTTTGTTATATTAATTTATTACTTTTGATGTAGTAGCTTTTATTAGTCGTATATGGCTCGTTGTATTTGGTTATGTTAATTGAAGATGAATAAATTTTATATTAATAAAAAAAGTTAAATAGCCTTTATATAGCCCTGATTTCGTACTTATTGTAGGACAGGCGCGGATTCACGGGGAGGGAAAAAAGGAAATTTCCCTCCCCAAAATGAAAACGCTTAATGAAAAATCTGTATCAAATAATACAATTTCAGGAAATAGTTAAGAAAATCATTCTATTTTCCTCCCCCAAAAGCTTGAGCTGGATCCGCGCCTGTTGTAGGAACACATTGCTACCCATACTGGAGTGGATTTATAGAAGTGTTCGTATTGTACAAGTACATTTAAATCCAAGTCTAATATATATAATCATTTTTAGCGTTTGCATACAGAAGAGTTTGAGAATAGAAGCCTTTGAATGTATAAAATAATTTTTTGTGACTTGATACAGTCTTTAAAACATATATATATATATATATATATATATATATATATATATATATATATATATATATATATATATATCGAGAATTGTATGATTTCTTATTTAAAATATATATTTTTTAAATAATTAAAACTTTTAATAATTAAAATATTTTTTGAATTATAAAAATTTGTTTAATAATTTTCCTTTTTTTTAATACCTATTTAAAATATACAGTATCGGTCATCTAATTAGCCCACCCAACCAGATTTTTTTTTTGGACTTAATTTTCTTTTTCTTGAAAAAAGTTTTTAATTGTTTTATTAATTCAATATATTGACCATTATGTACTTAATACATTGCAGCCAAAACTTGGATTAATAAACTAACACTTTACGCAAAAACATTGTTTTATTAAATATTCCTATAAAAATCAAGGACAGCTAATTAGCCCACTTACACTATTTATTACGAAAAATCTAAGCAAGCTTTGAAAAAAAGTAATTTTTCATATGGATTACAGGTTAAAAATAGAAGTACTGCAATTTTCGTAAAAAATTTCATATCTAAATTGGTTAAAACGCCTTATATTTCGAATATTCGACATTTAATAAAAATCGCGAAAAATGTAAATTAAAATATTATGAAATTTTATAGAAACCTTGATAGTCCTTTAATTATGGTAAAAAATCATTTGTAACATCGAAGGCAATACAAAAAGTTTAAATTCGTTAACTAAAATTACGGTTTGAGTTACTCCGCGAATTTAGATGATCAAATAATCAGCATTTAAGTAAGAAACATCTTTTCCAAAAGAAAAATAAAAGTTGAGAAATCATTTTAAAATTGATAAACTAACTAATAATATTTAATAGATATTATATCGATACTATCTAGTGCAAACAATTGCTGGTAGTTGGTATATGCGATGTATTGAAAAGTTTTATTAGTATTCTAGTTAAAAAGAAAGTGTAAAATCTTACCTTAACATTGCAAAATTGAAAATAACTTTGCTTAAATCATTCATCTAGGTAACTTATTGACAAATATTTTATTCATCTCATCCAAGCGGTTTCTTTAGATAAAATTCTTTGTATTTTTGTTTACTGCTATAAAGAACTTACTTTCTTTTTTGAAACATCTATACTTATGATGCTTTTTATACTATATAGTATAACATTTGGCAATTGATTTTAGTTTTAGTAGATACTTAAGTACATTTTAAAGCGTTTTTTATTCGCCATAAATCTTTTAAGTCAGAGTTTCATTGCGAAATTTATGATTATTCTATTTTTTAAATTCGCAATTTAACTAAGTTTTTCATTTCTTTGCACAGCGCTGAGGTTTTTGAATGATTTATGATACTTTGGAGGATTATTGACGATAATGTAATGATTATCTAACCTTTCTAACCAATTTTCTTAATGGATTTAATCGATTTTGACCACTTTGTATGTGTTGTCGAATATTAGTATTTTAATGGATGTTTCCATGAAATCTTTCCACAAAAATTATTTTAAATTAATTAAAATTACTTTATACTTAGAATTTTATATTAAAACATAATTTTTTGCAGAGCTTACTTAGATTTTTCGTAATAAATAGTGTAAGTGGGCTAATTAGCTGTCCTTGATTTTTATAGGAATATTTAATAAAACAATGTTTTTGCGTAAATTGTTAGTTTATTAATGCAAGTTTTGGTTGCAATTAATTAAGTATATAATAGTCAATATATTGAATTAATAAAACACTTAAAAACTTTTTTCTAGAAAAAGAAAATTAAGTCCAAAAAAAATTCTGGTTGGGTGGGCTAATTAGATGACCGATACTGTATATATTTTTTAAATATTTAAAATTCTTTTCAAATATTGTGAATAATAATATTTGATTGAAGCGATATATTGAAACACAGGTTTACAAAATTAAATTTTTTTTCATCTCAGCCATTTCTGATACATGTTGTCACTTTTTTAGTTAACTCCATGCGATAAATCGCTGTCTGCAAAATTAACGAGGTTACACAAAAAAAAAAAAAAATCTAACTGAAATTGCCTTTAAGTTATACTAATTAAGCCTATTTTCTAGAAAAACTTTGATAAATATTGTTATTGGTTTTAAATTAAAAATTTTTCAGATATCCAACTCAACGTCATCTAACACAACATCGCCATCATCATAATCCAGCCAAAGCCTATGTGTGCGATCAATGTGGCAAAGTTGTCTATACCCTCAACACTCTGGATAAACATAGAAAAGCTGTACATGGTGTCAAACCTCCCAAACCTCCCATGCAGTGTAAATACTGTAAAAATTGGTATACTGGCAGAGCAAATTTACTACATCACATACGTAATCTACATAATACGGATGGTGTTAAAAATAATGTTTGTGAAATTTGTGGTTTTGTATCGACAACTAGAGTAGCTAAACTTAAGCATATACGTTTTAAACATAAATCGGAAAAGAAATTCGAATGTTCGGTGTGTAAGAAATCCTTTAAAGTACCAACACTATTAAAGGTAAGTTTAAATAGTTATTCAATTTAATAATATCTGTTCAATTTGTCAGTATAATTAATTTTGTAGGAACACATGGCTACCCATACTGGTGTAGATCTGTACAAATGTGCTTATTGTCCAAATACTTTTAAATCCAAATCAAATATGTATAATCACTGCAAACGATTGCATGCAGAAGAATTTGAGAAGAGAACCAAACGTTTACGTGTTCCAAAGATAATACCGAATACAATTGATGTAGAATATTGAGTGATTTTTTAGAATTTATGTATGCATTTATAATAAACGATGTTTTG
Source organism: Protophormia terraenovae (assembly GCA_951394005.1). Taxonomy (NCBI): domain Eukaryota; kingdom Metazoa; phylum Arthropoda; class Insecta; order Diptera; family Calliphoridae; genus Protophormia; species Protophormia terraenovae. Next base: position 35,102,992 of record OX596077.1, on the reverse strand, counting down.
AAATAATGAAATTTTGTAATTAAAGGGGCAAAATTTATATTAAGATATTAGTATAAGGGCTGTTATATTATAGATTTCTTAAATATGTGGACAACTTGAAGTTTTCTTGAATAATATATGAAATAAATATGAGCCAAAATAATTTAAAAATTTATTAACAGTTTGTATTAATTATATATACATAGTTCGAATTCTAGTTCTCCGTTATTATTATTTTTAAAATAAATTATTACAAAATAGTTTAAGCGAGCAAAAATTAAAGTTTGACTTGTATTTATGTTCTACTTAAAAAAAGTATACATTTTTATTCAATAATATTATCATTAATCAAATATTTTATTATCCTGTGGTATATCAATTGTCACACTCATATTTGCTTCTTTATGCAACTCGGACCATCTTTGTGCCACTCTAGCATCGATTGCCTTACGAAAAACCATACATGTTATATGAGGTAATTTTTCAAAACGTATACGTGTGAATCCCATAGTGCCTAAAGTATAACGCCAATTTTTCATAATGGCAGCATTTTTACCCACATGTTGAGAATCGGGTGTTATTATCACCAAGATTCCTTCAAATTTTAACAAATCATAAGCTTTTCGACAACATTCTATTCTTAAATCTGAACTGGGTATATATTCGAGTAGCAAACTAAATACTATACATTCGTAATGATGTTTGCGCAATGCTATTACCTCGTCTTCATACATTTTAATAGGTCTCAATTCCGTTAAATCTTCTATTTTAATTTTTAAAAAATCTCCTTTGAGCACTTCATTTGTGGCGGGATATAAATCTATAGCAGTTACTTCAAAATAAGATGATTTACCAAAAGGATTAAAACAGCTGCCCACATCTAAAACCTTAACTTTTTCGGGTACATCTTCCATGTACTGACACTGTGAACAATCATAATTTTCCCACGATTCTAGCAGTCTTTGTTCCCGTAATCTTTTCTCCAAGTAAATGCGTTCGGAAAAGAAATAAGCCATACAATATTCTATGGTCCATTTAATACGACTTTGTGCCATTAAATCTTGATTTGTTGTATTCTCCTCCCATATATTCGCCAATTGATGCATGGCTGATGCATATTCTTTAAGGCGTTCGGTATCTTTGATATGTTTCTGCCATGCTTTATCGGCTCCATGTTTTTGGGTTAATAAACGTAGAGAATCGTGGCAGGATTTGATTATATTGGCGAGGCGTTTATGTTCTTCAGTGGCCATTTAATAGTAGAAAACTAGACTTTAAATATATGTTTATAATTAAAAATAATAATCTTCGATAGCTCAGTTGTTTTAGCAGTGGACTTTTGTTTATGAAAGCAGCTGCTGCTACCCGACCAGCTGGTAAATAATAAACATGTGTGATTTATTTTTAAAGTTGCCATGTTGTTGTTAGAGAGATTAATATGGCAATATTAAAATAATAGATACTAGGGTTGATCAAATCGACTTTCAAATAATCGAACAATCGACTTTTTGTTGTAAAAAGTCGAATCAACTTTTTGGTTTGAAAATTGTCGATAAATAGACTTTCTTGATGCCAAAAGTCAAAAAGTCGACTATTGGAAAAATCTACTATTTAAAAATTAAAAAAGTCGAAAGTCGACTTTTTGCTTCAACTATAAAACTCTAACACTGGTTACATGATTTTTTTATATCATAATATGTAACAGAGAGTGTCAAATCCGCTCTCTGAGAGAATTATTTCATGTGTAGACTAAAATATTAGTATTATAAGAAATATTATGAGACTGTTGTGATAAGATTTTTCTACACAACTATCTTATAAGATTTACTCTCAAAAAAATACACATATAAGAAAGTTTGTGTGTGTGAATGTGTATTTTTAAAAGTACTTAAAAACAATGTTTTTTGTAAAATTGTTTTATTTTAATGGTTACTCAATAATGGTTTTCATTAAAATTGTGCTAAAAATTTCTAATTTCTTAAATAAAAAGTACATGTTTACTCTGTGACTGAATGAAAATAATTAAATATTATGAGATTTATTAGAATACATTTACCCCTTGTTTAAGATTTAACATAATATAAACAAAATGTTTACTCTCTTCTGCCGGCGTTATTTTACATATTATATCAACGTGGAGACTATGTAAGATACAAATATCAAAGAGTTACTTTGAGTCTACATTAGACAAATTTTTATCAAGACAAACGTCAAAATTTTATCAAGATAAAGATTTGTCTAATGTAGACTGAATTTGTCAGTGTTATTGCAGCGTTAAAAGAAAATTGTCAGCGCTCGAGCTCTGACAACTTTGTCTTGATAATGCTTAGTAAAAGACGCCATCTTGATTGTTGTTGGTACTTTTTGCATGGCTTATTATGACATACGTTTTCCCCTATAATTGACAGAGATAAAAAATTATCTGCAACTCAAACAAAAATTTGACGTTTGTCTTGATAGAAATTTCTCTAATATAGACTCGACGTAACAAGTGACGAAAGTAATTGTCAAATTTTCCCAAGCCGTTTGTCAAAAACCTAACTCATGCAACAACAAAATACATGTAATCAATCAAATACATCTTGCTAAAAAATTTAAAACTATTCTTTTTTATTACAAAACAATAATTTTTTTTCAATTGTCAATCGGGAGTTTCGCCTACGTGTATACTCTCTGACAAATATTTAAACTTTTATGTCAACGCCTAAATAAGGTATCCTTTTTTTAAAGATTTTGCGGAAACTGTTTACTCCAATTTATGAAATGAGATTTTAAAAAGTAGTACAAATTTTTTACATTTTAAACATAGTAAAATAATAAAGTACTCGCACATCTACAAAAACAAAAATTGCTTGTATTTTGTTAGTGTAAAACTACTGCCCACAATGTCAGAATGCTTTGAACGGAAAAATGAGAGAACGAAAGAGAGCAAGAGAAAAAAACTCAAAAAATATTTTACATGTGAATACAAAAACAATTTGACAGTACCGTGAGGTTTGCCAATGAAAAAATTGTAAAACAGCAGTTCTTACGAGTATACTTTATTATTATACTATGGTCGAGTCTATATTAGAGAAATTTGTATCAAAACAAACGTCAAATTTTTGTTTGAATTGCAGATAATTTTTTATCTCTGTTAATTAAAGGGGAAACGTATATCATAATAAACCATGCAAAAAATACCAACAACAATCAAGATGGCGTCTTTTACCAAGCATTATCAAGACAAAGTTGTCAGAGATCTAGCGCTGACAATTTTGTCTTAACGCTGCAATAATACTGACAAATTCAGTCTACATTACACAAATCTTTATCATGATAAAATTTTGACGTTTGTCTTGATAAAAATTTGTCTAATGTAGACTCGAAGTAATTGTTATTTTTTTATATTTGAACTAAATTTTATTTTTTTTTTTCTAAAATTAGAATTTGTTTTTAGAAAATTAGTAGGTTTTTTGAAAAAAATGTAACTTTATTCTTACATGGAAAATTGATACTATTTTGGAAAATTGGTACGTTTTTCTGAAAAACGCTACGTACTACGTACTATTACGTACTTAAAATTCCAAAGTACCGAATATACTCCCTCTATTAATTTGATACTTTTATTGATTAGGTTTGTTCTCCAAATCGATTGAATATTAAATTTTAATATTTCCTAAGCAGACCTTCGACACTGATTTTCATGTCTTATGCTTGACGTTCTATTTAATGTGGTTTTAACCCATTTCCGACCACTGTTGCGTTTTCGCATCAGTAACTTTAACATCACCTAATTAACTAATTATGCAGTTAATGTTAATTTTATACAGTTATTATTAGAATAATATGTTCTCTTAAAGATAAGAGAAAAATATCGAATTTTTCATAAATAGGCTCTCCAAAATTACGTGTTAAAGACACAAGGATCGTCTAAAAGGTTAATGTTGCGAAAACGCTAACGTTTCGGGGATATTTTTAAATCTGCTTTCCGAAAAAGTGCTTTTATGCTATGGGTGTATTCTAAAGGTAAATAGCTTTAAGTTTTAGCTAAAAATTTTTCAAAATGTTTTTCAGAATAATTGTCCGGGTTCAAAAATGGTACGATTTGTGATTGTTATCACCATCACAAAAACAAACTTTGTGCCAAATTTCGTAAAGTTATCTTAATGGAATCGGGTAGTGGTCGGAAATGGGTTAAAAACAGATAATCTTCGTAGCAAAATTTTAGATTTTTTAAGTGAAAACGCCAAAAATATTTGTTTTTTATCTTTAACATTAAGCTGGTAGTGCTAAAAATAAATTAAGCCATGTATCTTCAAAATTGATACACAAATCTTGATTTTATTCTGAGTTAAGTGAAAATACCCATGTACCTACAATACTTAGGTTAATTTTAGTATTATTTTTTTATCCGGTCAATATTTTCGGAGATCGGAGTTCCAATTTTTCACGAAAAGTTTATATTTTTTCGCCATTGATTTTCGAATAACTCCGAAAATATTGATATTTTAAGTTTAGCTGACTTAAAAGTAGTTTTTGTCTGCATCTTTTGATGTTTCAGTTACCTAATCGGACAACCCGTTCTCGAGTTATGGTAAAATGTACGCGTGTGGTCGCCGTACTAAGGCATGCCCACAAAAAATACGACCTTATAAAAAAACTGAAAGCAGATTCGTGTTTAGCAGCTCCAATTCCATCTATTCCACATATTTTTTTGTAGATCAGTGTAATAAAATAAATAGATTTGATAATAAAAGTATTTTATATTTATAAGGCATATGATTTTAAATAATTCTAGATTTGAGGTTGAAGTCCTGTGTAAAAAAAGCATAACCAGGGTTTTCACCTTACTTAATATATTGGCGTATAAAATATATCCCTTAGGGGTCTTTGGAACGTTAATATCAATAGCAAGGAATATACTTGTGTGAAAAGACATTCTGTAATAAACTATTCGACTAGAAAGCCCTAAGAAGATACTATTTGTTAATTTCAATACATATTTTCTTCAAATTTCCCACTGTACAATAACAACTTAAAATATAAACTTTATAACAAACTTTAAATAATATTAAACAAGTATCTATATATTTTTATTAACAATTTAACCGGTTTTTATTAACTTGGCTTAAATAACCTACATTGCAGTTACATGTAAATTTTATTTTTTACTCGTTTTTAGCAAACTTCGTACATAAACTTTGTTAACCTTTAATATCAGTCGAAGTAATTTTTTTATATGAACGTGTTTACAAAATATTTATGAATGTGCAAAAAAGGTATATTAAGGTTTATTAGAATATTTGTAACATCATTTAAGTATTATGTTGGTCTCCAAGAAATGTAGGAGATTATCTTAACTGAATTAAAATTTTATTTTACAATAATTTCCTCTTGGCATCAGAGATTTTTAGGCTGGACAAAATAATACAAAGTTTTCTTTCTATGTTTTTTTTTTAAATTTTTTTTTTAGTTCTTAATTTTTTTTCAATTAACTAATAAATTAATATAAAAATAAATCTACTTACAACGATTATTAAAAAGAAATGTAAAATTAAATCCAAAACTACCAAAAGTTTTGTATAATTTCTTTGTTATTTATAAAAATTTTGTAGGGTACAAATAATTCCTTTACTTTGAAAGACAAAAATTATTAATTATTTAAAAAAATACCAATATTGCAACCAAATACAACACAATTTCGTTGGAATTATTCTTGATTTTGATTTATCAGGTATTTGAAGTCGCATGTCCAAAATTCAATGTGTTTTGTTGTAAAAAAAGAATGAAAACAATTTATGAATTTATTGATCATTATCGCTAGACTTGTTAATCATAAGACCAAAAATACTCATGCGTTCTTATCTTTTTTTTTTTTTTTCTTTCTATTAAATATTTCATTATTGAAATTATTGATTCAGTTATTTTAAAAAAATCTTTAAAAATTAATAAAAATATATGAAATTTGAATTGTTGCTTAGAGAATATTGAACTATTAAAAAAAAAAAAAACTATGTATAAGGAGTGCGATTGAAAAAATTTTAACACGTTTTGCCTCGTAACTTTTTTCGGAAGCAATATTTAAAATTAGTTTTGATCTAGTTATCTTTGAAAAATATGTCAGTTATTATGTTTAATTGTTGTGAGTTTGATCCAAATGAGCGACGGAAAAGATGTACGTGCTACAAATTATGAAAAAATTTCAAAAAAATCCAAAATAGTCCTACAAATAATTGGCCAAAGAAATAAATGTCTGCCGTCAAATTGTTTCCAAAGTTATTAAACAATATCAGGAGAATTTGACCATTGATAGGAAACCTGGTTCGTGAAGAAAAAAAGGTTCTCATGATATTGGGAAGGCCACAAAATTGAAAGCATATTGAAAAAACTCCACACACATCTGATAGAAAAACAGCCTGGTTAGATCTGTGGTCTGACTATTTGGTGCGAAAAGTTAAAGCTAATGCGGAGTTGAAAACTTATAAATTCCAAAAAGTTCCAAACAGGATTGCTGCAAAAAATTTAGAAGTGCTCGAGGCAATGTTAAAGATAAGTTTAAGACCCAAAATCAGACAAAATTTCCTAAAAAATTCCTGATATGACAAGCTTTATGCAGGTGCGGTAAAACAAGAAAGTCATTTGTTACAGTCGGCTCTTTAAATATCGAAATATATATCAAAGAATGTTTACAAAAAAGACTTCTTCCTTTCATAAGAGAGCACAATGTGTCAACACATTTTTGGCTCGGTTTGGCATTATGTCACTACGGTAAGAAAGCTCTGGAGTGGTACCAAAACAATAACATAGTTTTTGTACCAAGAGATGTCAATTCTCTAAATTGTCCGGTGCTAAGACCAGTGGAGAGATATTGGGCTCTTGTGAAAAGTGAATTGAAGAGCACAAAAAAGTGGTCCCAAAATTTCGAAGATTTTAGATTTCCAAAAAACTGACTGAAACAACTATCAAATCTCTAATGGAAGGGTTACCAAAAAAGGTCCACTAATTCATAAGTAGTGGTTAGAGCTATAAAAGTTATATTTTTCTGTGATAATATAATATAAATTAAATAATAAAGAATGAAAACTATTGAATTTTATATATGTTAAGATTTTTTTGAACGCACTTCTTATATAAGTTTTGATTGGGAAATTCCAAAATGTTAAATGGTCTTTATTTAATAGAACAAAATTTTAAGATGTTAACTACATTTATTTAAATTTCAATCAATAAAATATAATAATCTCTTATACTTTTTTTAATAAAATATGAACTTAATTCTTATAAATTAATCTATTATTATTTTTTTTTAACTAACATTTAATAATTTCAGTAATTGTCAGTTACTGATTTTACTGTATTTATCTGGTCATATTTTCTAATCAGTTATAAAAAAAATTTAACAAATAACTTCCTTATCAAGCACAGAAAAAAACGCATAACATCGCTTATAAAACGCATTTAACTAGAAAATTCATGTTATCATAATTTTCAATATTTATTTTCAAGGAAAGAAAATACAACATGCACTAAATTTTAAAATAATAATCAATCGATAAACATTTACTTGCACGTTTAACAATTTTTGAAATAAAAAATCTAAAACAATTGAAAAATAAAAATGCATTACTTAGTTTAATTTTGAAAACATTTTTTTCACAAAATGATCAAATTATTAAAAAAAAAATAATGATATAATTAAAAATGTTTAAATAGGTTTGTTGAATTATTTTCTAAATTAACGGAATTTAAAAAAAAACTTAATTTTTGAAGCCCGCTCATAAACTTAATGTCCAAAAAAAAAAAAAAAAAAAAATAATAATAATAAAGGATTTTTGAAGATTTCAAGTTTCTGGAGTTTCTGAGTTCGTAGATATTGGAAGTAGTTTATAAACAAACTTGGGCAGATTTTAAGACATTAAAAAGTGGTAGTTATAAAATTTTATATTCTACGAGCGTATAAGCCTGCCTATGCCAGGAAATACAATATTACAATAATAAAAAGCGCGAATGTTATATTCGGCTCGTCCGAATCTATATACCCACCATCAACTTTTTCGTTATATGGGACATGGGCGGTAAAGTCGGCGGACCACGCCCATTTTTTGTTTCCAAGTTTCGTCACAAAATTTTGTTGTACATGCTTTTGTTTAAAAGATATCAGCAAAAAAGTATGAAAAATTTAAAAAAATCGTAACTTCTACAAATGAAGTCCGATTTTAAAGATTTTTATATTTCTGTAAAGTGCTTGGTAAGATAAAGATAAAGAAAAAAATAAGCTTACTGACCTAAGTTATCTCTTACAGTTAAAAAGATATTTAAACTTGAATTTTGAATTTTTGATTTTTTGCCTCGACTTTCTTTCGTTTTTCGGGAATAAGTCCTGAGGTATATGAGGTAAAAATTTTTTTAAAATATTTTGTAATTTGCTATATATTTCAAAATAACATGCAAAATTTGAATTATCTTAATGCGTCTAGACGTGAAAAATATTCAAAGTCAGCACTCTGAAATTGGTATGAAAAATGGCTATTTTTTACAAAAATATAGTACAATTCTTTCACTTTTTTCTCAAAGTTAAAGAAAAAAATTTTTTCTTTATATATTTCAAAAGACAAGGCTTTACAAATGGCTAATGTGGAAACTGAACTGATTTGGGCTTGCACCCTACATCAAGCATTGGTCGAAAATGGTGAATTTTGGAAAAAGTTAAATTTTTATCGACTAATAAAAAAAATGTCACAAAATTTACTTTTTTCATGAAATTTGCTCTCCTGCGTTAGTTTTTGGCCGGGCGGGAAGCAGTTTAGTGTCAAATCGCTCTAAATCTATTTTTTTATGAAATATCGTCAAACAATTTATAAAAGCTAGCGTGACATTTTTTTATTATTAATCGATAAAAAATTCAACTTTTTCCAAAATTCACTATTTTCGACCAATGCCTGATGTAGGGTGCAAACCTAAATCAGTTCAAAATTTCTACATTAGCCATTTGTAAAGCCTTGTCTTTTGAAATATATAAAGAAAAAATTTTTTCTTTAACGGAACTTTGAGAAAAAAGTGAAAGAATTGTACTATATTTTTGTAAAAAATAGCAATTTTTCATACCTATTTCGGAGTGCTGACTTTAATATTTTATTCAAAAATTCTTTTTGCATGTTATTTTAAAATATATAGCAAATTATAAAATATTTTTAAAAAATTTTTACCTCATATACCTCAGGACTTATTCCTAAAAAACTAAAGAAAGTCGAGGCAAAAAATCAAGAATTCAAAATTCAAGTGTAAATATCTTTTTAACTGTAAGAGATAACTTGGGTCAGTTTTTTTCTTTATCTTACCAAGCACTTTACAGAAATATAAAAATCTTTAAAATCGGACTTCATTTGTAGAAGTTACGATTTTTTTAAACTTTTACATACTCGAGGTAGTCAACTTTGACACCCTGTAGCTTATCTTGTGTTATCACAGGGTGACTGCAAGACGATTTTTCTCAAAGCTTAAGTCCTCCTCTGCAACTCTTCCATACATTTCAATTTAATCCAACCAGTAGTTTAGGATATACAGATTTATTACCAAAAAATTTGCGTTTGACCCCACTGTGCGTTGTCCCGTTCGTGCCCTATCCTGCTTTCAACAGACAGACAGACGGACGGACGGACATAGCTAGATCGACTCAGAATCGAACCAGGACCCAGAGTCTCAAATTCCGTGTGTAACATGTCGAAATATGTTACACACGGAATGACAAAATCAATATACCCACATCTTTTTGGTGGTGGGTATAAAAATGAGCACAAACAAATCCGAAAATCTTTAAAAAATATATGTATGTACATTTTGACGCTTTTCATTTCCCTAATCAAAGTTAAAGATTTGAAGCTGTTAGAATCAGATGGAATAATAGTGATTAAAGTACTACATTAATAAACTTAAAAAAAATGACATAAAAAAGTTTCGGCTGTGCCGAATCTGTTATACCCTTCACCATCTTATCAACAAATAATAAAATCTTCGCCTTAACGTATGTTTTCATACTTTCACATTTATAAATCTAAATTTTTTTCCAAACTACGAAAAATACAAAAAAAAAATTAAACAATCATAGCAAGCATTGCTTTAAAAAAATAAACAACAACAAAAATGTTTGTATGTATGTACATTAGAGTGTCCCGTAGATAAAAATTTTGTAGGAACACCCCTCAAACGATGCGTAAAAATTAGCTGAATATGGGAAAAATATAAACAAAAATTTAAATTGATCTTCAGTTCCCTACCAGCGATTGAATGTGACGGGTCTAGAACATTTCGTCCAAAAAATAGTATTGAGTTTAGTCTAGAAATGGGTATCAAAAAATTCGTAATTTTAAGCCAATTATAGATAAAATATTTTAAAAAATTTTCGCAAAAATTTTGGTCCATAAACCGTCATTTTAGTACGTCATGCAAAAAAATGTTGAAAAAAGTCGTGTATCTCCACTCCCTAACAGTAATAAGTAAGCCGATTTCTAGTTTTTTACAACATCTGGGAGCTTCAGAAAGCTCTGAAAAGAGAAAAAAATGCTTAGAAAAGACACATAAATGCTATTATCTCCGCTGCCTGATAAAAATTTCAAAATCTGGCTCCGTTAGGATTTGTAGAATGAATAGTTTTATAAGTAAGCCAAATTTTCTACGTTGTCTGGGAGCTTCATAAAGCTCTAGAAAGAGAAAAAATGCTTAGCAAATTTTATATATATATATATATATATATATATATATATATATATATATATATATATATATATATATATATATATATATATATATATATATATATATATATATATATATAAAATTTGTTACTTCATTTTTATTAAGTAAACTGCGCACTTGATTCTTTTAATTTTTATTTATAAGAATTTGTATAAATTTTTATTTAAATTTTCAACTTAAATTTAGCTTAAAAAAATCCATCTAGGACGACAAATAAGGAAATATATTCCTTTGTGCAATTTGCGTATAAACAGTGAATTAGTTATTTGCAAGTTATTTTTATTTGCAATAATCGTGTGTATAACGTAATATATATGAATTAGTTCCGTTAGTTTAAAATAAAACGGTACTAAAGTCGAAGTTGCTTATTATAAACTTTGGGGTTGAAACGGTTTAATTAACAATAGTACGTGCATAACATTTCCGCAGGTAACATCAGGTCAAAATACTTTAAATAATTTACTTCCGGTAAAAACTTTTTTGAATTTTAAAAATGTTTCACAATTTTTGTTTCTTAAATAAAGTATTTTATGGGTTTAATAAAAATTCTAAATAAAATTTCATTCCAACTGCTCTAATTGTGTTTGTTTTAGTATATGTATTAATAAAACTAGGTTATTAACCTCCTGATATAAGGGTAAATAAAACATAATGTGAAGGTTATTAATTAAAAATAAACAAATTGAAAAAAAAAAAAAAAAAAAAAACATCTTTAATTTTTGACGTTATTTAAATTTTATATCATTGTATTTTTTAAACAAGAAATATTTTTTTTCCTCTTAATATAAGATTTATCAAATATTAAAATGAATTAGTGAATGGAAGGACCTTATGGACAGTAAAAGTATTAAAATACTTTTACAGTAAAAAATCCTAAAAGTTTTCAAAAATAACTTTCTCATCATGAAAACGGGTAAGGTTATGAAAGGGGAAATGATGTCAGCAAAATTCTTAAAATTTTTTAGGAATACCAAAATTTCCAATATAGTCATTTGTCATTTTATATGAGTCATTTGAAATAATTTATTTCTAAACTAATATAATATATTTATATCTGATTGTATTTTTAAAGAAAAAATAGGCTTATTTAAAAAAATTTTACGATTTTCAATATCTAAAAACAATAATGCTACCATTTTTATGAAAATTTACTTTATAAGATATAATCTTGTAGTTTTTTTACTGAAATCTATTGAAACATTAATTTTTGTTACTTAAAACATCAATTATAGCATTAATTTATTCCAATTAAATTACAGAAAAGATCCTTATCTAAGATAATTTCCTAAGGAGTAGAAAAATCCAGAAATAAAAGTCAAAACTAGTTTTGCTTATGGTTTTGAATCTGCCTTTTGTTTGTATCAGTTTTTTCCTTCTATAAAATTACGAAAAGTTTTTTCTAATTTAAACCATCGATATGTATTCGGATTTCTTTTTATTTTAAATGAATATTTTTTTAAGATGTCAGACAATTTTCATATTAAGGAAAAATTTAAGGGATAAAAAAAAAACCAGTTTTAAAACATAAAATTATTTTCAAAACTTAGTATATGGTCACTAAGTCAGCAGGATAATGCCGGAACTAAGACCTTCATATTTAAATTTAACATATTTATTAATTCAAGAGCCTTAAAATGAAAGTTATTATTAAATGTATAACCATTCTTTGCACCTTAAATATTGTTTTTATAAAATATTAATGTTCAATATTGGATAAAAACACTAAATATACAAAATAATAAAAACAAATTTTATTCAAATATAATTTAGCGCCTTTTAGCGCGTTTTTAAATAATGACCGGCGCGTTTTGGATTAAAAAAGTTGACAACGCTAAGTGGAGATATACATATGTTTATATCTATAAATTTTGTTATAAAGTATTAATAGACTAATATGAGGCCTTGGTAAAAAATGATCGAAGTTGGACAACTGCCACGACCACCTTTAACGCAACTGATAAAATTTATTTTTGATAAAGTCCGTTTTTATAGGTGTGGCTTAATTAAAAATTGAAAGCCAAAGAAATTATGAAATTGGTAGGATCTACTCCCAGAATAATTATATATATACAATTATTTGTTTTCTATAATAAAAAAGCCAAACATCTTTCAGGTCCATATGTTTAAAATATTTACTAGAATTGAAACAGGAAAAAACGACTTTTGTCCAGCTAGATTGGTCAAATCTTACACTGTCCATCGTTAAATCAAAAAGTGATTCTGCCTCGAATAGAGTAATTTAATTAAATTTAATTTTCCAATCGACTTTAAAGTGATATTGAGTCGAACTCACCTTCAAATAGTTACAAACGTTAGCACAAGCCCAAAATTCTTCACACCTACGTTATACAAAATTTCATATACTGCAAAAGTTATCAAGTTCTTTCCTGTCAGCAACTTATTTTTAAATTTATTTCTTTTCTTAAAAAGAAAAGGACTTAAAAAACGGTTGCAGAAATTAATAACATCATCAAGAATTTAGTAGAGTGTGTCTATTAGGGTGGTCCAACAATGTATGAAGAAAGCCAAAGTGTATCGCACTTTTAAACGTACCATAAATTATGAAAGGGGATGTCATTTAGAATATATTTGCCAAATTTTAACTTTCCACGATGATTGAAACTACACGGCCATTTAAGTTGATGATTCCAAAACAAATCTTAACTTATACATCAAACGATAGGTAATAAAAAATTATTTTATCCATATTTCGTAATTTTTGGAAAAAAGCAAATATGATGGAAAAAAGGAAATTTTATACAAAATTTGTTAGAAAAGTTTTACTTTTTATTTCTAGGTAATTTTTTAATATGAGTTATTTTTATTAAAATTTCGATTTTATCCTTCTTATTACTTTCGTTTGATGTATAAATCGTTAATTTATGATATGACAGAAAAGAAATTTTATATACAGATAGTCCTTATAAATCTCTACAAAAAATACGCTTACATGTGTAGGTTATCTCTTTTAGTTTATTTTTTTTAACTTGGTTTAATATTGCCCCTAGAATTTTTCTAAAATATTTGCTAGATTTTTTTTAATGTTTTCAAAAAAATCTTAATGTTAATGCGCGCAAAGTAAATCCGGAGGAGTTTGGGACAAAGTTCTACTCACGAGCCCTATCCAAATTTTGTCAATTTTGGACATTTTTTTTTTCTTTTTGTTTTTGTTATGTTCTCAAATCCCAAAGCTGGGATCGACTTAAAATTATTTTAATTTTTTAACCCTATATATAAGGTATACACCCAAAAAGTATAACGACAGGGTGGCCATTTCAATGAAAAAAGTAAATTTTTGAAGGAAGGTTTCCCCGAAATTTTGGGTATTTCGGAATAGGAAAATGGGAGTCTATTTTTGAACGGATAAACATAATTCAATGAAATTTCACACACTTATTTCTGAGGTATTTTCCAACTGTTTTGGAGGAGCACAAGTTTCTTATCTAAGATACCTCTAACGGTTCTTTAGTTACTGAATTATTTCCAAAAAAAAAGCGTTTTGGAACCACTGTGCGACGTAAATGAACGTATGTTCGAAATGACATCCCCTTTTATAATTTTAGGTACATTTAAATGTAGCTCTAAAAAAGGAATTTTGGACCACCCTAGTGTCTATAAATATTAAATAGAGATTTTTAATTAATTAATAAAGTAGTGTTACATTGTCTTAGAAATATGTACAGTAGCGAGCATTAAAAATGCAACGCTATGTGATATGATCTTTTTACGCATATATTTTGCTTATAGCAAGTTCTAATGTAACAGTACTAATGTGATTTTATTATTTGTGATAATAGATACCTGTTACATATAATTTTGTTGAATATTTTTGTGCGTAACGAAAATTATTGAACGTTTAGTAAAAGCAGTTGAAAATGTGAGCGAGCAAAACAAATAAACATGATTTTTAAAATTTTTTAACATTTTGATTGGAAATGGTTGGAAACTATAGTGTTGTTAAAAAACATGATTTTTTATCGTTGCATATTGTCTAAGATACATGAAATCTACAAATAATATAAATATTAGCAATAAATTCCAATTTTATTAAATTTTGATATTTTTCTGAACTGTTTTGGACATTTTTCAATAGAGATTGATATTTTTGGAATTATTATTTATTTTGTTAGTTGTTTTAAAACCAACAAACATTTTCTATAAATAAGCTATCAAATATTTATGATAGTTTAGCTTAACTTCATAAATTATAATTGAGTATGACCTTTCGACCGAAATAACGCAACCACTTTCGATCGTTATTGAGATGGAATCAACAGCTTAAAATATTTTTTTTCGCAATGATATGACATTATCGAATGCCCGGTATCGCTATAATGTTCAAATATCCCTTGATTTTGGTCCTGGAACAAATTCTAACACAAGGAAAACCAGTTAAGAAATATACCTATTTTGAACTCTTCATATGCTGAAAAATTAAAAGTACATCCTTCGTGATGATTGGACTATTGGACTTGTTTACTATTGGAAATTAATATTTGAGTAAGTATGTCTACCTAAACCGTCTAAAATTGAAATTGAAAACCCATATTTAGAGTCAAATTAATTTAAGTTATCGTAATACGCTCTTATTTCCATTATACAGTACTCGTAAAAATAATAAAGGACCTGCCTCTAAATGTAAAGGTGGTAGTTTTATTTAAGTAAATAATATGTGTTATGCTAGAAGGATATCCAGTTTCCATAATTACATCATTAAATCAACGATTGCTGGCAATAGTAGCTTTGAATGGAGAAATGTAGTCATTCAGATAATATAAAATATCTACTGTTAAATGACTTGTATCAATTGTTACAGGAATGATCGTTTCAATATTGTTTCTTTAAGATAATTTTTAAGAATCTTCATATTAGAACTACATATTAATATTATTTCACTGCCATTATCAGAATGTTATTCAAAAATATTCGAAAATTCTTAAAAAGTGTGGAGAAAATAGTGTTTTTTTAATATTATTAATATCCTTTGTAGTTAAAATTACCTTAAATTTATATGTATTGGTAGTAATTAGTGGTAATACTACCAAATCATAGTTTTCAGCATTTTTCAATAATTATTTTTATCAAAATTTAAAAAAATCCGGTGATTTTTTAGGAGTTGCATTTTTTTTGCTCCCTTAAATTTACAACTTAAAAAAAAAAAAAAAATTATTAACTGTTCGTATGCCTAACAATTTGGAACAAAATTACATACAATAGTTGGCTAAGACCGCAAAGAATAAAATCACAACAGAATTGCCTAATTTAATGACGTTCTAGCCCAAATCAATACGATTAAAAATCATATAGCCAAGCGTTGCATTTTTTATGCTCGCTACTGTATGTATAAAAACCTAACATATTTTACTTAATTAAATATTTGAATGTCAAGCAATTAATGAACACGAGTAATGTTTTACAAACATGTTTCTCTCAATTGAAAACTGTGTACATACAATATACAACCATATATGTTTACATTAGGTCCGTTCTTTTACTTTTCCTGTAAACTAAGTATTTATTGAGTAAATTTAAGATTTGACTCTAAAAGAACAGTAATAGCTTTTACTAAACAATACAAAATTTTGGTAAACGCACTTATAATAGAGCAGCATTTGCGTATTGGTAGAGAGTTTCCCCCATAAATTTGAAACTACTTGAGTAGTACCTATTTCCATGACACATTATTTTTAAATAATTAATTTATATTTTAAGAAAAATAACTTTTTGTAATGCTTTAAATTAATGCTTAGATAAGCCTAAAATTTACTATGCCATTTATAAATAAATCTGACTCCTTAGCTTGGTAATATTTTCAAAATAAGATTTTAATATTTTGTACAAAATCTCAGAATGAATTATTGAATTTTGTGTTGTATATGTATAAAAACCCCCATATAATTCAAGCTCCACGTAAACAAATTATAGCTATGTACAATGTACATAGCTACGCCAATGCACTGAAGTAAAGTTCAATTCTCTTTTTGTATAATTCTTATCTTTAGCAGACTGGAATGACTAAAACTATAACATATGTATGTAGAACAAAATAAAATAAAATAAAGAATTCAAATATGTATAAACATGTAATGACGACATTATTATCAGTTATTTTGAAATGTTTAAAAATAAATAGTAAATGAATACATATGTAAGTTTATGATGAATAATTAGCAAAGAAAAAGCTAATCAACCACTTAAACGATTTACATTTGAAACAATGACGATTTGTTTCGTTTGAAATGATTTGCAGAATTTACATTTTTTTTGTTTTAATTTTAATTAGGAATTCCTAACTTACAGATGATTTATATGAATATTACTAAATAAGTAGGGGATTATTATTAGGAAGGTTGGTTTTGTCAAAGTGATTTCGTATCGAAATGAAGTATAAACAAGCGCGAATGTTATATTCGGCTCGGCCGAATCTATATACCCACCATCAACTTTTTCAAATCTGACGTTTTTTGGGAGGTGGTCGGTAAAGTGGGCGGACCACGCCTATTTTTTGTTTCAGAGTTTACATTGGTGCTTGAACTATTTGAACACATTTTCACCTTATATGAGAGATGGGCGGTAAAGTAGGCGGACCACGCCCATTTTTGGTTTTTGAGTTTATATCGACCCCCAAACTATGTATACAACATTTCGTTATCGTACATGCTTTTGTTTAAGAGATATCAGCAAAAAATTATGAAACGGACACCCTGTGTTTCTAGTTTTTAGCTCATAACTTTTTTGTTTATTAACCGATTTTGCCCATCAAAAAGATGGGGGGTATAAAAATATGTAAATTCTGGGTTTTTATAGGTAGGAAAATTAAAATAACAATGATGACCTGTTTGTCAGTTTTTCAGTTACAAACATTCAAACAAGATGGTTCAAAAATGGTTTTAAAAACTAAAATACTCAAATCGAATTTGGAAATAGATATGTAACTTCTAATCACTTAGGCGTAGCAAAGGAGTGTCTTCTTAAAGCTCTTGATGAGAACTACGAAAAACATGCATGTGTTATTTATTTCTTATAGTTTTAGTATTATTTGCATTTGAAATATCAGCAGTAGGGTGATCCAATATTGAATGAAAAAAGCTAAAGTGTATCGAACTATTAAACGTATCTAAAAGTATGAAAGGGTATGCAATTTAGAATATATTTGCCAAATTTAAACTTCCTACGATGCACGTTGGGGTAAAATGTGTCCAAAGTGGAGCTTAACTGAATTCTAAAATGTATAGTTTTGTAATAAAGTTGGCTACCGATTAAAAATATATGAAATTATGTATCTATATTAATTAAAATCTTTAAGCTAGGTTGTGTTGTTTTCTTATAAGGAGCTGTCAAAGTTAAGAATTTTTTTACATTTTTGAAAAATAGTAAAAAATTAAATTTTCATCAACTTTCAGTGTATTTATTTTAAATAAAAGGTCTTTTAAGGTAATAATTTAAATAGAAACCATCAACTTTTGATATTTAAGTGTACTTTTCTTCAAGTATTGTAAATTATATTTTGTCCTAATATTTTTATTTTTTTGAAAATTGTCCTAAAATACACTAATTTTCAACTTTCATGGAATGCAACTTAAAATGTTACAGGATGTTTGTTCTGAATTTTTTCTGAAAATCGTATATATTGTCCACTTTCATATTATGAAAAAAAATCGTGCGCATATATAGCCCGATTTGAGAAAATATTTTTTTTTTGCTTTATCAAACATTAAACAGTGGGAAAGAATCGAAATAAATATGAACTTCTGGTTGGATTTACATGAAATTTTACATAGGCGCAGCAAAGGATAGTGGCATTTTGTGTTTAGAAGCAAAATCCAATATACGCATCAGGAGCGGAGCTATGGGGGTTCAAAATAGGGTACTACTGTCATTGAAAAGGTTTAACCACTAGCGAATTTTTGTTTCTTACCCGATTTCCAGATTTTTATATCAACTTAAAGTCCTTGATAAATCCTTTAGAAAACATGCTTAGATGCAAGCATGTTATATATTTTTCATGTTATATACATTAGATCTTGTAAAATCTCAATTTTACAAGATCTTGGTTAAGATTTTTCCTTATATAGACAAATATTTTCAACCGATTTTATTATATTTTATATAGTTGGTTAAAAAGCAAAATTACTTATCGAACAATGAAAATTTTAAGTCGTTATCTTTATTGAATCAAAAGTTAAACGATTTTGAATTTTAAAGTTTGCAAAAGTTAACAAACAGACGGACAGATGGACGGACATTATAATTCTTAAAAAAAAATCTTAAATATCGAAAAATATTTTTTTTACACTTCTCGATTAATATGAAAACCAAATGAAAGTATTAAAATTTTGATACCACCTTTCCCTGAATTAAGTGGCATTTTCGACCCATTTAACCCAAATATATACATTGCCATGCTTCCAAAAAATATTTTAGAATTCTAAAAATGCATTTTTTTTGCTAACTAATATACAGAAAAAGTAGAAAGTGATCATTAAAATTTGAATATCACCTCTTCCTGAATTAAGCGTAATTTTCGTCCCATTTAACCCAAATGTATAGACGGACGGACGGACATTACCATTCAGCCAAAAAACGTCCTATAATTCTAAAAATGATTCTTTTTACTTCCCAGCAAAAAACGATGAAGTTCTTCCAAAAAGAGAACATTTTCACTACTTCAAAAGTGGAACAAAGTGCATATTTTCAACTTTTTTTGAAGTACTTAATAATTACTTGCAAAAAAGTGAAAATAAATGGATTTTTAGCGGGAAAAAATTATCATAATTTCTAACTAAATAAAATTTTACAAATTTTAAAGCATTTTTATAATTATTTAATAGGGCAAAAACAGAATTTTTATTAAAAAATTCTATAAACATAGTTTTAAGAGAAGTGCTTCAAAAGCAATGAACAAGAAGTATAAAAGAATAACATCCTACCAATGACAGCCATGGGTTAAAAAAAGAACATCTGCAGCTCTTCTTCACCACTAAGTACTTCTTTCCAATGACAACACAATGTTAAAATCATGACTTTTTCAGATCTTGTTTTGCTGGGTTACTTAATAAATAGAAAAATTAAACGTAATCATTAAAGTAGCACCCTTTTCTGAATTATGCATTATTTTCAACCCATTTAACTCTAATGTATGACGGACGGACAGACCTTACCGTTCTGCTAAAAAAAAATATTAAAATTCTAAAACTGAATTTTTTAACTAATAATCAATAAAAAAATAAAACGTGATCATTAAAATATTGATATCACCTTTCCCTGAATTAAACGCTATTTTCGACTCCTTTTACCCCAATGTGCGATAATTGGAACAGGATGGTACAAGGCCATTTAAGTTGATGATTCCAGAACAAATTTTAACAAATTCTCGCCATTATTACATCAAACAATAGCTAATAAAAAATTATTTTATAAAAATGGTTAGTAAAGTTTTACTTTTTATTCCTACATAATTTTTTAATATGAGTTAATTTTATTAAATTGTCGATTTTCAATTAGATACATATTATGGAAAAATAAAGAAATATGGGTATATTTATTTTTTTTAGCTATCCTTTGGTGTATAAATCATTAATATTGTAAGATTTGTTCTATGATAATGGATCCTGTTCCAATCATGGTAGGAAGTTGAAATTTTGCAAGTATGATCTAAATGACATTACCTTTTATAATTTTAGGTACGTTTAAATGTAGACCCTAATCAACACTCTCAATTTTGCAAGATCTTGTTCCAGTTTTTTCCATATATAGTCCAACATTTCCGACTGATTATGTTACATATTCTTTTTTGAATTAGTTAAAGAACAAAATTATCTATCAAATAAAGAAAATTTGAAAATTAGATCTTGCACATTATTTTTTCTGTAAAATAAAATCTTCCTTAAAAACATATAATGATTTTATACTTTTCTGAAAAGTATCTTCACGGAGATGATTTCAAAAATTGAAAACGAGCTATTTATAGATCTTACCGATTTTTTTTTACCTATTTTGCATCGAAATTTTGATTTTCACACCTGCAACAAATGAGAACTTTATAGGCAAAATTAAAAAAAAAATACATTTTTGGAATTTTCACCGGTTTTACTAAAATTTGAATTTGTTTACATTTCAACATATAAAATGATAATGTCAAACAATGATTTTATTACAGATACAATATTTATAGTTTCTACAAAAACCAAATTTTTTCTTTAATTCTAAAAATCAGAAAACTATGAAAATCATTTATTTTTGAACTTGGTATAAATATCGACTTTAAATATTTCTTATTCGATAATAAAACAAATTTTGAAATTTCAAATGCAAATAACTCGAAAACTATAAGAGTTAAATAACACATGCTTTTCGTATCACAAGAGCTTTAAGAAAATATACAAATCTTTAAAATCGGGTAAGAAACAACAATTTGACAGAGGTACCCTACTTTGAGTCCATTTATCTCGGCTTCTAATCGGTTCAGGCGAATATAGAATTTTGCTTGCTAATCTTTTCATATATATATATATTTTTTTTTTTAATATTTTTTAATTCTAGGAATTTTGTAACTTTTAATGTTGAAATGTAGCGTGTTTCAAAATCCACTAGACCTTTTCTAGAATGTTTAAACAAAAAAACATTTGCATTCAAATTCAAAATATAATAATAACAACAAAAATTTATTTTTAGTAAACTATGGAAAACTATATACTTATTAAACACATACTAATACTAATATAGTAAGTAGTATTTGATATATAAAGTGATAGTGACAGTGAATCGACAACTATCTACTACAACAACATTACAAGCGATTTAGTTAATATTACTGAGAGGGAAAAAATTTAACAAGTCTCAAAAATTATTCAGTGTATATTTATGTATAAGTTTGTAGTGTTATCGTGCCAAAATATTATGCCGAGGTAACGACAACAAATAATCAATTTTGAAATATTTATTATTTATTTCAATATTCATATGCATGTGTATATGGAAACAAATACAATAACTTTTCATTGTAAACAAAAAAATTAAATACTAAGTATATTTATAAAAATTATTTTCTTTATTAAATAAAGATTTATAATTTTTCAAAATTTTTAATTGCACATTTAAATAACAACATGAAAATTACACTCAAAAAAGTATTAAAAGATTAGGGGGGTTGATAAGGTTATAACTGAACAAAACTAAAACTGAACCGAATTGAAAGTGAATTGAAGTATGTATGACGAACATATGTGTTAAGTAGGGATGCCAAACGAGACTGGTTTTTGCAAATCCCGGGATTCGGGATTTTATGATTTCAAATTCAGGGATCCCGAAATTTTTCGGGATTTCGGGATTTTTTTTTTTTTTTCATATGAAAACACATTTTAAATATAAGGAAAAATTAAATTTAGCATACATATTTCAATTAAAGAAATTCATTTGTATTTAAAAAAGCAAAACATAAAGTTCTTATCTATTATTACGTTTATACGCACCATTTACTCGCAATTAAAAATATTGCGATATGAAAATTTTGCTGTATAAACAGTGAGTTAGTACTATATTTTGTAAGTTATTAACTCACGAAAAGTAATCGTGATTAGTGAAGCTAATTGCAAATAAAACGTACAGCGTTGCCACTTCCTTTTACGTTCATAGAATTTTCGATGATGATAGTTTCATTTTTCCCATCTGGCACGACAAATAAGGAAGTATATTTCTTTGTGCAATTTGCGTATAAACAGTGCATTATTTATTTGCAAGTTATTTTTATTTGCAATAATAGCGCGTATGAACGTAATATACAGTGTCTCACATAAGTTAGTGAATTTTAATTTTTAAATAAAAAAAATTAGTTATTTTTTTATTTATAATATTAGGTAAATAAAAAATAATAATTTTTTATGAATGGGATTTCTTGCCTGATTTGTCTTTTACCAAATGCTGCAAAAAGTAGCACAAAATGTTGAATCGTTTCCGAGAAATTGAGAAAAATAACACGTGCAGTCATTTCAGGTACCTCACAAAAGTAGTTGAATTTTTTAATTTTTTATGTTTAAAGATGCTCAAAAAACAAAAAAAGGTTAAAAAAAGATATTTTTTTTATAATAATGGTTATAAGTAACACTGTTAAGCATTTACTAATTATATTTATAAATGTAGGGGTCAAATTTTGAGGAAATTAAGTGAAATTTCTTTACATGTATCTTACAAAAAAGAAAATTGGAATAATCGGGCCATTTTTCCTAAATTATTTCTTTAATTTAATTTGTTTTATTTGGAAATATAAATGGACTTTGTCATGTCTTCGAAAAATTATTTTTACTGCAAAAGTTCTAAATATTGACATTCCAAGCGGTGTACATTGTTTCATTATTTTGTTAAAAATTAAAAATCTTCAACATTAAGTCCATTTTACTGAAGTATTGGTCCACATATTGTAACAAAACTTTCAGATTGTGTTTCTGTAGGTATTAGCTGTTATAAAATGGGAGACTTGGATACCGGCTACAAAAATACAAAGCCAATTGGTGCCATAGTATAAAACGCGACAAGAGGTATATTTTAAGTTTCTTAACTATACGTCTTTCAAGCTATAGGGACACTATAAAAAGGTAAAAATACCCGAAAAAGTTTACTATTCTGTTAATATTACTTGTGTTGATGAAAATAAAGTTGAAAATTTTCCGCTCCCACATTTCTGGAGTGCAAGTTATTGTAATCAGAGAAATAAAAGCAAGTATAATTATGTCGGGGTATATTTTGGAGCGATATCGCAAAGTCAGTTGTTTTGGTCTCCAAATTTATCAATGGCTATATATCGAGAATATATTTCCCAACATTTTGAAATAAATTTTTGATACGAAGGGTACCAAAATGGGCTTGATATTTAAGATATTCTATTTTTAATGGTGCAATGCCTCATAATTAACGACTTAAATTCTTCATATATCGCGTTTTAACCAAAAAACTTGTAAGGAACTAAATACTTATTATTTTTTTACTATAATGACAAAAAAGAATGTCATTTAAAGAAGAGAAATAGGAGTGTTCTTCCTAA
Source organism: Protophormia terraenovae (assembly GCA_951394005.1). NCBI lineage: Eukaryota > Metazoa > Arthropoda > Insecta > Diptera > Calliphoridae > Protophormia > Protophormia terraenovae. The sequence goes on along the minus strand of OX596077.1, from coordinate 35,079,243 downwards.
ATCAACCTTATAAATCCATTAAATAAAAAATTAGACTAAAAATCCCCCAAATTTTAACACCAAATTGGGAAAATAAATCAGTAAACAATTAATGGTGATACTTATGACCTATTATTAAAAAAAATTTCAAGAATTTCTTATATTTTTATTTTGTTTGACATTCTCCAATACAAAGGTGATAAAAATTCAAATTCGAGGTAAATTCGATGACTTTTCATACTATTTCTGGAATAACTTGGAAACAAAGTAATATTTTTGATTCCAGTTTTTTGCATTATAAAGTTAACAAATAGACAAACACAATTCAGTTAATAAATCTAAGAATTGTTTCTTTAAATCACGTAATAAAACCGTTTTTATTATAAATTAAAAAAATCGAATACTTTAGTGAGACACTGTATGTAATCGATTTTTAAAATATCTTTGTAATTTTTGTAAATGTTCTGTCTTGCCTTAATTTAATTTTTGAATTGTATTTATGTCAATAAATCCCGAATCCCGGGATTTGGGGTTTTTTAATCCCGAAAAATTTCGGGATTTCTGAATTGGCATCCCTAGTATTAAGTTAACTCGAGCGACAAACAACTTTGGAACAATTTTAGAAAAACAACTAAACTTTTTTTGTATTTATTTCAAAACATTTTCAGTTGTATTTAGAAATTGAACAAGAACAGATGACTGCTAAATAATTTGCAGTTTGTTTCATGTATTTTAAACGTATTTAATTGTGATCGTGTGCGAGCTTGTGTAATTTTCGTTGTGTTTTTTTAAATTGTTTGTTATCGTTAATTATTTTGCTAAAAAAAAAATTGTATTAATAAATTATAAAAATCATGGAAGAATTAAAACAACAAAGTGATAAAAAATTACCTGTAAAAATTACTGAAATTACCAAAGATGTACATGAAACTGTTGAACATCTAAAGCTGGCCAATAAGAAAATTATTAAAGAAATTTCCAAAAATATTAAAAAAATAGAATGGGCACCGGTTAAAGTGCCTCCCAGGAGACGTATACAAACATTGGCGGCTGGCATGTATGTTTATATATTTATGATTTTGCCATTTATGTCCATGGTTCTGTCAGCTCTTATAATGGTGAGTGAGTTTGTCAAAGATCAAATACAAATAGAAGAGAACATTTTTGTTTATTAAATAAAACATTTTCTCATTTACAGTATTATTTAAATTATATAGGTCGGGCCTTTTTACTAATATACTTGGCCTATATATATTTTGATCATAAAAAACGTTCTTCCGCTGTTAGTGGCAATGGGTATGTACTTATACTTATTATTGTGGTTATTGTAATAAATTTTATTATTGTTTACTATTTAATTATAGCTGGATGTTTTTACGTAATAATTTTATGACGAATCATTTACGTGATTATTTCCCAGTTGAATTAATAAAGACGGCAGAATTGAAACCAGATCGTAATTATTTACTAGCAAGTTTTCCACATGGTATTATTGGGTGAGTTTGTTTATGTAAATTAAGTTAAAGTACATTTTTTAAAATGCACTTTAGACATTGTTAAAATGATTAAAATCACATACATTTTCAATCATTTCTATTAATACTATAATCATTAAAATATAAAATTCTTGAATTTTTACAATTGAAATGTTAAATTGTATACATATGTTTATGTGTATGTGCTACAGTAAAAATTACAGTTGTATAGTAGACCTTCTTGTGGACATCCTTAATAAATCAGTGTTAAAAATTTACAATACACTTCCAAAATGTCGAGTTATGTTTTCAATTTATTTCGGGTTTAACAATGCAACAATTTTTAAAGACAAATAAAATGCTTTATCTTAAAATATATGAAATCCTTTTTGATAAATAACATTGGTCGGCAAAAAAAAATACTCCCCTAAAAATTAATAGTTGGACTACATAGATTTGGATGTGCTTAACAACATTTCTGCTCTCAGTTTTTTTCTATCAGGTCTGGATTTTTTTTATGGGCGTGTCTAATATTTCACCAATAATTACACGTCTAAATTTCACCATAACTAAAAAACGGTGCTCAGTGTGCTATCCAATAACTGAAATGGAAGTAATTATGCAGCCTCCGAACGGCTGGCCCTGTTTTAACGAAATTTCACATAGCGATGGTAGAGGCGTGAACGAGTTTATGTTTTGAGCTTGGACCATCATAGACTTTTAAATATGCACTCAGGAGCCGAGTGTTTTCGGCATTTTCACATACACAACACGAAGTTTAGCGAACATAAACAATTTAGAGCGAATAACAAACAAAAAATCATTTAGTTTTGTTCTAGCTTTCAACAAGGCAGGTTCATGTCGCATGGTTAATCAAAAACAAAAACAAAACACATAACAAAGAGCGCAAGAAAAAAATTATTATTTTTTGTGTGCTAAATACAACAAACATATACGTTACAAAGAGCGTAAGCAAATAAAATACACGAATACATTTAAATTTTTTTGTTTCTCTTTCAGCCTTTCATTGATTTTACTGATTGAGATCTACATTGCCATAAGCATTTTCTATCTCTTTAAGTTTATGTATGCTTTTTAACGTACCTTGGTGCAGTTTTTTTATTTATTTTTTTATTTTATTTAAAACAAATTGCAAAAATTTATAAGCATTTAAATTTCAACTTTGAAAAGAATCATTTTCTATTTAGAATTTAGTGTCCCAAAATAAGCCACGTGTCATCAAAATTGTTACACGAATCTTGATTTTAATCACGGTTTGTCAAATTTAGATAGTTTAGCATCAGATTATCTTAACATTATTATACCCTTCACCACAGGTGTAAAGGGTATATATAAGTTTGTCATTCCGTTTGTAATTTCCACAATTTTCGTCAGAGAGCAAAAAAGTTTATATTTTCGGGATCCTTGAAAGAAATGATGACGATAGGACCATGTCCACGCCCACCGATAACTGATATATATAATATATATATCAAACGATTAGAAATCCTTTCGAGAATTTTGCTATTAAAATTCAGCAAGATCGGTTCATACATTGCGGAGATATGCTTAAAAAACGGGGTTTTAGAAACGATTTTCCAGTTTCTGAAGCCTCTGTATATACTAGGGACTTCATTTTTGCAAAGAAGGATCGGACATTTTTTTCTGAATTTTTTTGCTAAAAAAATGAAATAAATCGGTTCATTATAACTGAGATACCGGGCAAAACGCATTTTTTATTTTTTGAAGCCCTTGTTTAAGCTATAGATTTTTATTTTTATATAGATCGGTCATAAATATTTGTATAAAATTCGTTTTTTTTAATAAACCAATTTCGTTCACAATCAACAGAGTTATGGGCCAAAAACTAAAACAAATCTGTTAAGAATATAAATACACACACAAACATGTATATATTAAGCATTGTAATGACTATTAGTGACGTTTTTGTTTTTTTATATAGGCAAGTAGTTTATTTAGCAACAGCAGAAATATAATGAATAACAGTGTTGTTGTTGTTCTTTGTATATGCAGTCAGTTCCCAGCAGTTCGCCGAACTAGTTCCGTTACGTCGAATTCGTTAGCCACTAAGAACTACCACTAGTTACTTTTCAACCCACTCACAATGCTTTTAACTGGTGAATTTAACATGGGGATGTCATTGGAGGTAACCAATTGGCCACCCTTTGCATTACTATTCACTAGTAGTTTGGATGGTGCCATTTTTCTAGTTATTTCGAATGAAACATAATACTACACATTGAACTGTTCGTAAGAAACTAGCACTATCAGCATAACAAGTCACTAGTATTTTCAGTAGTACAAAAACTCTAGTATTTGGGACGAAAAAGTTGAAAAAATAAAATTGTACTTTTATTTTGTATTTTTAAAGTTTTAATTTCCCTGATAAGTAATTATTGTTTTTTTATTTTATTAATTTAGTTTTTTTTTTAAAGAATTTTCTGATGTTTTTATTTTATATTTTTATTCATCGATGTCTTCAGCTGGGCTTGAACTTCTAACCTTCTGGTTTGTAGGCACGCGTATTAACCACTGGGCTATTGATCTCTTTATTTAACATTCTGCTATGTGCTGTTTTCAATTTCAAGAGAATATTTGTTGTAATGTATGCATCATCTGTGCCAAGAAAATGATACTAAAATACTAACGGCGAATTTCTGCATTACATGTAGTTAGTGAATTGGCTATTTATGTATGGTTTTGTTTATGAATTAAGAGAAAACGTATTATGAAAACAATAATGGGGAATTTGTGCATTACATGTAGTTAGTGAATTGGCAATTTATATATGGGTTTGATTATGAATTTACATAAAATTTCTTATTTAACAAAATACTAACGGCGATTTTAGGCATTACATGTAGTTAGTGAATTGGTAATTTAAACGTATACTTTTTTATTTTTATATTATTTATTTAGACAAAATGTGAACATTTAACAAACAGTTAAATTATTAAAAGTAACTAATATAAGATATTATATATAATAATGTATTAAGTGTACTGTTGTCCTATGAAAGATTTTTTCTTTTTACTTTTTTTTAACAGTTTTTAAAGAAAAAAACTTTATATTTTAATGATTTCACAAAATTTTTAAAAAATAAATAAATAAATAAAAGCTAATGATTAGGTATTTTATTATGTTGTTCCTGCAACTTTTGTCTCGATAATTAAACTCTACACTACCATAGGTGATTGGGGTATTATCGGGTTAGGCCGATTATATGTTTTTTATTTTTATTTTTTACTTTAAATTTATTAGGGTCCTAATCTCAATATTCAATGGAACAATTTTTTTACTATTTTTGTTATAATTTATTTAATAATTAAATAAAAAATAGTTTCATATAAATAAATTGTCACTAACTTCAAATATGATATATCTTTTTTTTATCGTAGCAGGGGAGTGATAATCTGAAGAACTATTATGGTGAAAACCATCAATCTTCATATGAACGTCCAGCTTATTATATCGCTTTGATAAAATGAAAATGGATATAAAAAAATATATTAATTTTCGCGTATCTAAATGAGTATTATAGTGAAAGTCTTAAAAATGTTTGTTGTAATTTTCATATTAAAATTCGAATAGGTGCGAGGGGAGTAGAAGCCCACATATAAAGTAAATATTAGTTGTGGCGTTAAATGGGGTAGCGAAGCGCACTGGAAAAAGCTAGTATTAAATATTTTTGTTAATAAATTACATATATAAAAAAGTTTAATAATGTACCCAACAAACCAAATGATATCGTAATGATATCATTACGATATCATTTCGGTGGTATAGAAGCCCGAGAATGATATCATTTATAATTCTAAAATGATATAGGTTGCTTTCTAAAAGGTACACTCGAAAATTATATCATAATTTTTGAAAATAACGATATTAGTAATGATATCATTTAATTTAAGCAGCGCGATAATTTCGCAATATATTGCAAAATATATACGTACATATATGCTAAGATTGGATTAATATATTATATCCTAAATATGTTATCAAAAGTTAATAAAATAGCCATAATAATCCAAAGTTCATCCAGCTCCAAATCATTTTACATGAATAACGAAACTTTTGCAATCCGAATACAAGCCTCCCTTTAAATCCGGGCTGATATTGGTTTCTTCATCTTATACGTGTTAATTTTTTGCAATTCTACCAAATTTAGCTGTAAAAATTCAATTCCCATATAAAGCATAACATAAAATATTTTTCTAATACAAAAATTTTCAATTTAATTTTATTTTTCTGAAAATGTTTGAAGTTTTTTTCTAAGGAAAATATAATTTCGATATTTAATCATATAATTTTAAAATTATGATATCATAAATGATATTGTATCGTTTCTTGGTTTGTTGGGGTATTGACTTTTTTAGCTTATACACAGAAAAAATTATTACCATATATTTTTTAATTAATAAAGTTGTTTAATTTTGCTTCAAAACGTAATAAATATATTCAAATAAGAATTAAATTTTAGTAATAATTTTTTTACTCATTTAAATTATTAATTTATTCAATCACCCACTTAATTGACTTAATTAATCTATTAATTGGGAATTTTTTTCTGTTTTGTATTTTTTACAGTTTTTAGTAATTGATATAATCATTTGGTGAGAGGAGCAAATTTAAACAAGTTGTTGATTGAATGAATTATATACTAACATATTTGTTGATTGATTTTATTTTTTGAATTTTCTGTGTATATCTCTTATAAATTTTGCAAAATAACTGTATATACCGACCAAAGAATTTGAGAACTTATATTGTACATAGAGGCACTTATAGGAAAATAGTTTTAAAAATATGATAAAAACAGACTACCATTCCTTAAATATATTTACATTTGAATAATAAAATAAATCAATAATTGTAAAAATGAATTGTGTATTCACTAACAAAATAGTTGTATCGAATTTGTTTACAATGTAGGGAATTTCTATAGATAAATGCAATACTTTTTGGCTAATTGGCCACTTATTACATTATATTTCAATAGTGAATTTAATAAATTAATAGTTGTAACGAAATCGTACACTTTGTGAATTTCTGAAAACGAAGAGCCAACAATTTCAATACAATTCAATAGTGTATTCACTAATGTAATAGTTATAAGGAATTCCTATATAATCAAGTTTAATTCTAGAGACAAATTAAAGATTTTTTGCCGATTAGATACTAACTGCATTACATTTCAATAGTGAATTCACTAAATTAATAGTTGTAGCGAATTGGCATACATTAATGTAAATTTCTGAAAGCGAAATGCCACTATCTGCACTACAATTCAATAGTGAATTCACTAAAAGAAATTTTGCAGCATATTCATATATAACACGAGAATAAATTTCTCAATTTACGCTTTTAAAGCTCTCAACGGCAACTCTATGCATTACATGTAAACATAGAAGTGGCAGTTTACTTTTAGATATTATATTTTCTAGTTAAAACAATAAACATTATTTAGTAGTTATTTTACTAGTGAAATGTAATGCAGAATGTGATCGTTTATCAACCACTTGCACTACCAAAGGTAACTAGTGAATCGTCTAAGTAGTTATATATCTAGTGATAATGGGCAAATTGGCACCTTTTGAACTGCTGGGTTTGTAAATACACACATACAAAAATAAATAAATATGGAATTGTTGTTGTTTTTTCGTATTCAAATTTTGGTAGTTTGAAAAAAATGTAGATATATAAATGTGAAATAATGAAAGCATACGTTAAGGCGAAAATTTAATTTTTTTTCGGTAAGATTGTGAAGGTCTCAAAGAATTCGGCACAGCCGAATCTTTTTTTAATTTCATTTTTTATCCGTTTAATATTTTCGGACTTTAGGAGCAAAATTACACTGGTCGACAAAAAATTTTTTTTTGATCTTCAAAAAAAAAAAAAAAAAATATAAATATATATATATATATATATATATATATATATATATATATATATATATATATATATATATAGACTAGATGGAATTCCGCATGCTAAACTCGAATCTGCTTTCATTTTTTTTCCATCAGGTCGGGATTTTTTTTTATGGGCGTGTCTAATATTGTGCCCTAAATATGCCGATTACTCGAGTATATTTCACTATTACTTGAGAACGGTATGCACGATTTATATAAATGTATACCACGATATGCGGAATAAAATTAGCTTTAAATCGCTCTTCTATCAAATTTTTATCCGCTCTTTTTTTTAATACAACATTTTTTTAAAAGTGAAAACATCAAAAATATTTAAGTTTATCACCTTTATCTCAAAGCCGGCAAAACAGCGAGTAAATAAAGCCACGTATCATAAAAATTGATGCACAAATCTTGATTGGATTCACAGTTAAGTTTGGATACCCATACATACCTATAGATAAGTGGACACTAGTGGCAAAAAAAAAAGAAAATGTTCTTCTTAAATAAAAAAAATAGGTGGATTAGATGGAATTCAACGTGCTAAATAAGAATCAGCTTTTAATTTTTTTCTATCACGCATTAATTTTTTATGTGCATGACTATTATGACCCCGCCTTTAGGCAGTCACACTAGTATAACTCGAGAACAGTTGTCCAATTAAGACAAAATGAACTTTAGTATATAGCGACCTAAATTGTCTTTGAGCTGAATTTATATAATTTTTTGTCCAGTTAATATTTCCGTAGTTATTCGGTAATTAGTAAAGAAAATTTCAAAATTTATTTTTTTGAAAAGTGGTGAAATTTTGATCCATAACTCTGAAATTCTTGAGCGAATGAAAAATATTGTTGACATACCTTGAAGACAATTTTCGTATACATCTTTGGATGTATATCATGTAAAGGGTTCTTGAGTTATAGTCTAAATTTGACAAACCATAACTGGGATGAAAATAGGGCGGGTAGCTTTAGAGGAAGTGTGAGGCCCCATTGATGGTAAATCTTAATTATCGCATATCTAAGGAACTATTACAGTAAAAGTTTCGATATTTTCGTGGGAATAATTTTATTGTAAAGATCCAAAAAATCAAGAAAATTTTTAAAAATTAGGAACAAAAGACTAATAAGACAGGAAGGCCTGTCAAAAAAGAAAAAAAACTTTTTTTAAGAATGAGTTATAAGTATTAGTGCAGAAACCATTTTCACAACACATCATAAGCACACATAGTTGTACAAAATAGTATCTAAAAAGTATTAAATAAAAATCTTTAGATTTCAATTAATTTTAATCTTTTAATATAAATATAATATTATTATGCTTTTTGTATTCTATTTTATTTTAAATTTTGTTAACAAAAGTAGCAACTTTGTAAGTTCAATTGAATTTTAAGGATAAAAAAATGTGTACGAGTATAATATTTCCGAAAAATATAAGTTACGGGAGTTAAAGTGCAATAAAAGCGTGTGAAAAAATTACAAAAAAAAAAAAAAATAATAATGTGTTCTAGTGAAAAAATGTCTTGTGAGTGTCTTCAATTTATCACATTTTAAAGCAAAATATTGTTAGTTTAAAGGCTCCATTACTCTACCGTAAATGTAAATGTAGCGAATCAGCTGACACATTTGCTTATGAGAGTTATGTGTGTATGTGTACTAAAAAACGTAAATGTTACGTAGCAACCTAATCAAATTAGGTCGCTCTACGTTATTACGTGACAGCTGTAACAACAGTGTTGACAGCTTTTTATTTCAATATACAAAATCTGCGTAAAAAATCGCTGTAATAGGTTTATAAATTGGACAATTATTTTTGCTGTTTTCTTCACTAAAAAATTGTTGAAATAATTTAAATAAGACGTAGAGTCGAATATTTCATTTAAAGTTCAAAATTTTTGTCATAAAAGCACAAATTTCGTTTTGTATACAAATCGCTGAAATACAAACCAATAAATTTAGCGATTTTCAATTTGAATTTGATCCACTGAAAATATGTATGTGTAATTGGCATCACCGATGTTCATGTGTACAAAACAACAACAAAGTATTGACTACATTTACGTTTTTAAAGTAATCATCCACTTACGTTTCCTTTTACATTTACGTTTTTACATTTACATTTACGGTAGAGTAATGGAGCCTTAATGAATTTGTAGAGCATTTGTATGTGAAGTGAGATAAATTTTATTGTTATAGAACAGAGAACAACCTATCAGTTTTGTTTAGTCTTTGGTTTTAAATTTGCCATTATGATATCGGCGAACTTTGGAATGTTAATTTAAGTAAACAAGCGGATATCGGTATTTCGACTTTCCTACCAACATATACACATATGTATATACATGTATACATTAGGGCTAAAAATGTTACATTTTTTGCAAATATCAAAATGATAAAATATTTAAAATTTTTTATTTTAAATTAAAATGTACTTTTTTTGAGAAGGTTTTAAAAATCGTTTTTGTGGGTGAGGCTTTTATTCCAAAATGACCCGAATTTTTTTTTTCCTTTATAACACAACATTAGCAATCGCATGGTGCTAGACCTAAAATTGGGTTATAGCCATAATATAATACATTAAGGCGACTCACTCCCTATTGAAAAATTTACCTTGAAATGTTTTAGGATGTTCCCCAAAATATTTTAGTTTTACTGCTGACCGTTCGTGAGCTGGACCATTTTTAAAAAAGGTATTTTTTCCAGTTTTTTTTTAACTTTTTTGTACTTTCTCCCAAAGTTAAACGAATACCAAAACTCATGTCTAAAAGCAAATAAAAATTTACTAATTTGAATTTTCAATAAAAATAACAAACAATGTTGTGAAGAAACCTTCAAAAATAGAATGTTTCATGGAATAAAAAAATATTGAGGTCACTCTTTGATATATTTTATATACCAATGAACGCACCTTCCAATTACCTTTTAAATGATACAACATTTTTTAAAAATGGTCCTCCTCACGATCCGTCAGTAGTAGAACCGAAATATTTTGGGGAACATCATAAAACATATCAAGGTAAATTTTGAGGGGCGTAACAAAGTCCCTTTTTTGAATGAGTCGCCTTAATGTACATATATGAATATGGACACAGAAAAATTGACCACCAATTGTTTTCTTTATCGATTAAATCGTTCATGCTTATGTTGATATTGATTTTATTGATTCTATTTTAAGAAATCCAATTTATTTTACTTTGATTTGTTATAACTATTATGGAATAAAGTACAAAAGTCTAATAAAATCTTATCGAATTTATTCATGTTTCATGCTAAGTACTTTTAAAATCAATGTACAATGTGCATAAATAAAATACATAAATTTTTAGTTGCTATATTAATTATATTTCATGAACTTGAATATATGTACATAAATACAATAAATTTTTTCAATTACTCGAAATTTTTAATCAATTAATCAAATTTTTATAAGATATTCGCTTTAACTAAAGCAACATGTAAAATAAAAATTTCCCCTAGAAAATAAGAAGGAGAGATAAGAAATGACATAGGTGGGGTGATAAAGACCTACCTTAATGCTTAAACATTATTAAAATAATAATATATGTATGTATAATTCAGATTATAACAACATATTGTATTATATTAATTGCTTTCAAAACGACATGAATAGAGTGAAAATTTTAATAAAAATATTGAATTTTAAATTTTTCTTCCACTTTTTTGTGCATATTTAAAGTTGATTTTATAATGACTTTATTTTCTTTTTACAGTACTGGTATTTCCATCAATATGAGCAATAATATTAACAAATGGTTAGAATTATTTCCCGGTATACGACCCAAAATTGCTACACTTGATGTACATTTTTATATACCTTTTATGCGTGAACTTTTACGTTTGTGGGGTTTAGTATCCTGTTCCAAGCAATCGTTAACTTATTATCTTACTAAACCTAATGACCCCAAACATAAGTGCAATAAAGATGGTTTTACATCTAATGCGGTGGCTGTTTTAGTAGGTGGGGCACAAGAATCTTTGGATTCTCATCCCAGAAATTATATATTGACATTGAAAAATCGCAAAGGATTTGTGAAAATTGCCATTAGAACAGGGTAAGTTCTAGTCATCTAATTACTTTTAATATTCATATCTAATAAGAAAATTTAATTTCAATATTATTTCTTTTAATAGATCGCCCATTGTACCCAGCTTTTCATTTGGTGAAGTAGATATCTATGATCAAGTTGCCAATCCCCCTGAGTCATTGTTAAGAAAATTCCAAACATTTGTGAAAAAAGTAACAGGTGTATCACCTTTAATAGTATTAGGTCGTGGTTTCTTTCAGTATTCTTTTGGTTTTCTGCCACAAAGAAAACAAATTGTACAAGTTGGTGAGTAACTAAATGAATACATATTAAAAAAGAAAAAAAAAATAATAATAATAAATAAATTTTATAATTTTGTTTTTAGTTGGCGCTCCCATTGAAGTCAAACAACAGGCCAATCCTAGTCCCGAATATGTTAATGAAATTCATCAAAAAGTTATCGATAGCCTGTATGAAATGTTTGATAAATATAAACACAAATATATTGAAAACGCCGATGAGGTTAAATTAGTTATTAATTAATAAGATGTTTTCTTTTTGTTTCTTTTTTTTTTTTTAATAATTTTGTATATAAAAGTTTAAGTTATTTATATATTTTATATTTGTTTTAATATTGTTTTCCTAGTTTTTTAATTTTTATAAAAAACGCCCCTGTAACTTATAAGATAATATTAAATTTATAACTTTTTGTGGAAAAATTTAAAAAGATTTTTTTATTTTTTTTATTTTGTAATAAGAAGTATTTGAAATTAGTAAAAGTGATCGAAAATGGGGTTTAATTCAGGGAAAGGTAATCAGCGTTACCGTTGAAAATTTTTAAAAAGTGTGCAAAAAAGGGGATTGCAAAATAAAAAGTCGCCAAAAAATTAGATTTTTTTTTTTTTTTTTTTAAAGGTGCCAATTGCTTTAAAACCTTAAAAAACTCCTTAAAATTTATTTATATGATAACAACAAAAACAAAAAAAAATTAGTTTTTTAAGAAAAATTGCAAAATTCAGTTTTATTAATAACAAAATAATTTATAATTATTTTACAACAATTATTATTATTATAAAAATAAAGATTTATTCACACATAGATTAACAACTAGATATTTATGAGAGAGAAAAAAACCTTTTTGATCCGAAACTCGCAGGTCATTATTTAAAAACGCGCTAAAAGGCGCTAAATTATATTTGAATAAAATTTTATTTTATTATTTAGTTAAATATGTATTTTTATTAAAATCAAAAAAACTTATTTCATATATATTTGTTATTTTAAGTTCCTGTGCAAGTATTTAGTGTTTTTATGCAATATTGAACATTAACGTTTTATAAAAACAATATTTAAGGTGCAAAGAAAGGTTATACATTTGATAATAACTTGAATTTTAAGGCTCTTGAATTAATAAATATGTTAAATTTAAATATGAATGTCTTAGTCCCGGCATTATCCTGTTGACTTAGTGTAATTTTACAGAAGACGGAAAAAACTGATACAAGCAAAAGGAAGTTTTAAATCAAAACAAGGAGCGAAACTAGTTCTGACTTTTATTTCTGGATTTTTCTACTCCTTAGGAAATTATCTTAGATAGGGCTCCTTTCTGTAATCAAGTAACAAAAATTAATGTTTCAATAGACTACAGCAAAAAATAAAAAAAAAACTACAAGATTATATTTTATAAAGTAAATTTTCATAAAAAAGGTGGCAACCTGGTGGCTGGATTGTTTTTTAGATATTGAAAATCGTAAAATTTTTAAAAAAGGGCTATTTTTTCTTTAAAAATACAATCAGGGTTTATATTAGTTTATAAATAAATTATTTCAAATGACTCATGTCCCAAGGTTCCAAGCGTGTTTACTATGGCATCTCCAGTGCTTCTAGAAGACTTATCAAAGACCATTTTTAGATTATAGATTCATTATAAATTCTTGAAAATTTCTTTAAAAACATGAAACTAATAAATCAAACTTCAAGTCAGTTGGGCTTTTTCTTTCAAAATATATTTGCAACAAGTTAGGACTTTTTTGTAAATGTCCCTTATTTTGCAGTCATAGCGCATTCAAATTTTTAAAAGACGTGTATTAGATAGCGGTGTACCAGAATACATAAAAAAGGGATTTAGAAAAAAAAAAATTAAGATACGCCTCTTCTATACTAAGCCAACAATACATGTGAATAATAAAATTATTTAAACATTTGAAAACAAATTAAAAAAATTCTTAAAATCTGTATTTTCCCTGTTTTTTATATTTTACATACAAAAAAAAAACTAGTTTCTAAAAATCCAAAAAAAAAAAAAAAAAAAAAATGTGGAAAACATGATTAAAATCTGCAACCAAAACTAACCGAATACAAAACGCGCCAATTTAGCGCCTTTTCAAGAAAAAGCGCTGATGGAAAAAAATGCGACTTTTGGGTTGCTGAAAAGTGCTAAATCTAGCGCGAAAAGCGCTAGATTTAGCACTTTGTACTAGTTCTTTACTTTTACTAGTTCTTTACTCGTCTCCAGTCTTTCAAATCCACGTTGGACAAATTTAGGACGGAACGCATGGATCCACAAGTATTGATTAAAGTCAGACAAACTTTTTTTTACTATTTATAATTTAGTAAAAAAAACACGTCCCCCCGAGGGATTGCTATGAGTAATATAAAAATATAAATTAGGATATAAGTATTCATAGAATCTTTTTTTATTTTTTCAATCCAGTCCAAAAAGAGTCGGCATATGATATAAATAGCTGTTCATAAACTTTGTTACTTTTGGTTGCTAACAGTTTCAGTTTATTTATAAATACTCCGCGGTTTTTTATATCACTATACTGTGAAACAATCTCAAAAGGATTAATTTATTTCTTGAAATTAATGTATTTATAATGGGTCGATATACAGTGGTGGCCATGAGGTTAGCACACATAATATCTAATGTTTTTAAAAGAAAATTATTTGGTCTCATTATAATTATTTACTAAAATTTTTGCTTTTTTGTGTTGTTTATGGTGTCTGCAATAAGTTCCGTTACTTTTTTTTTGCATTATATCGCAATTATCTTTTAATTTGTAATTTAAATAAATAAACATTATTTAGACATGACTAAAAAAAAGTGGTGTACAGAGGAACAACGTAAGATTATTCAACAGAAACCATATTCGGAAGTATGAAACATTTAAAAATGTTACACAGGCTCCTAGGCCAAGAAAAACGTCACGTAAAGAGGATTCTTTAAAATATAGAACCTCTGTCGAAGATCCTTTTAAAAGCTCCACCGTAATCCAGAGGGAAATTTCAAGAAAATATGGTATCAACGTGTCCTGCAGAACAATAAGAAGAAGACTTAATAAAAAAAAATTACATGGATGCATTTCTCAGCATAAGCCACACGTTTCAAATAAGAACCTACGGGATCGGTTGTGCTTTGCTCGTGAGCATTTGGAAAAGCCATTAGTTTTTTGGAAAAATGTTCTCTGGAGTGATGAATCCAAGTTTTGTAGATTCTGATCGGATGGTAAGAGGTATGTATGGAGCCCTCCAAATATGCAACGCAATCCAAAGTACACTTCTAAAACAATAAAACTCAGTGGAGGAAATGTGATGGTGTGGGCAGCTTTTTCTGGGCATGGCGTTGGTCCTACATGCAAGATTGATACACGTGTGGACCAATATGTATACCAGAATATACTACTAAATACAATGATGCCTTATGCAGAGGACAACATGCCACTTAGGAGGAGTTTTATGCACGACAATGGCCCAAAACACTCCTCACGCTTAGTGAGGACTTGCTTGGAAGAGAACAATATTAACGTGTTAAAATGGCCAGCCCAATCTCCGGATCTCAATCCTATTGAGAAAGTTTGGAATGATGTGGAGCAGCACGTAATGAGAGCAAAACCTAAAAATTTGGCCGATTTATGGACAGAAATAGAAAAAGCTTGGTATGCTATTTCAGTGGAGCGCTGTATGGGACTTGTGGAAAGTATGCCAAGGAGATTGGCAGCTGTAATAAAAAATAATGGATACCCAATTAAGTACTAAGTTTATAGTGAAATAAGTTTTTTGTTTTGTTACTTTTTTTAAATGTGAATAAATTTTTTTATTTTGTGCTAAAATATTTGACGGTTATTCTATTCTGAACAGAAAAACAGCAAAGATATATATAGGAATGACAATGAATATATTGTGACGTGTTCTTAGCAAGACATGTTACACGTATATAAAAGAAATATTAAAAAAAATAAAGAAATACAGGAAATATTTGCTTTTAAAGATAGGCAGTAGCAAGTGAGCTAACGTCATGGCCACCACTGTATTTCAAACAACTTAGTTTTTCGTCATTTAGCACATAGTCTTCAAAATTCGCCATTTAAAAAAGGGGCCAGGTGGCTAAAAAAGGGGCAATTGGCGACTAAAGTCGCCAAAAGGTAACACTGAAGATGATATTTATTAATAAGTAAAAAAATTAATTTCTAGAAATTTAAGATTTTTTTGAGAGAATATTGATATCCTATCTTCCGCTCAACTGTTTCTTAATTTTTGCAAATTTTGAAATTCATAATCGTTTTTTTTTTTTGTTTTTTTTTTTTTTGATAATTATATTTTTCCTTACGCTAACTGTTTTCAAAACTTCGAAATAATTTTAATATTTTTTTATTTTATTTTAAGAAAATAAATTACGTTAACATTAAGAACTCTTTAAAATTGTATTAAAAACAGGATATCAGACACTTTTTCAATTAACCTTTTTTTTGTAAGTTGTGGCAAAAAATGGGAACTACTTAGTTATTTTTTAATCTGTTACATAACTGTAAAGAACTACATAAACATTATAAAAATGTTTAATTTTTTATATTCTTCATCAAAATTTAATTAATTTTTAGGGTTTAAATAAAAAATATGCGCAAATTTAAGCAATAAAAATATATATTTTCAAAACACTATATTTTAAAAACGAGAAAGAAAGATATAGTCGCTTAAGCCCGACCATATGATACAATACACCATTTTGTGCAACAAAATTCGCGGAGGGGTCTTCTTTTTTCTAGACCTGTACCCAATTGTGAACCGATACTTGCGTTAAGTATAAAATAAAACATAAGAGTACATAATATTACGTCGATACTAACATTTATATGAATTGATTCACTTTTGGGTGATTCCCGAAAGTGGGCCTTATATGGGGCCTTCTGAATTTAAAACGTTCAAAAAAAAATCTAAAAAAAGAACTTTGCCTATAACAAAATTGAAACAACGCGATTTTATAGAACATCTAAAGTACTATCAGCATATGTCAAAATTTTTACAGAATCTTCAATATTTATCGAAATACACTGAAAAGAAAATTAATTTTATTTCTTGCACAATTTTTTTAATAGCAAAAAAACAATATTGGTTTAAAATTTCGCAAAATTATGAGTAATAAGAGACATATTCTGGGATCGTTTGCTGAAAAAATTAACTATATATCGGTTTTAGCTTGGAAAATATAGTCGTTTAAACATACTCTTGATAGTATTCTTGTTAGTATTCTTAATGAAAAGTGCGATTTTAATTTTTTTTAAAAGTGAATTTTAGCAAAATTTTTAACTTGTCTCTTATTTGATGATAAATTTTACATTGAAAATTGATTTTATTATTTCAAAATATGAACAATAGTGGGAAATATGTAATATCAATATAATATAAATTTTAGTCATATTTCAGTGTCATATCTAGGGATCCCAATTTCCCGGACTTTTTGATTTCCCGGTAAAGCGGGAAAAAATTTTCGTCTTCCCGGGATTCCCGGGATCCCGGACTAAAAACTATAATTATTATTATTACTCACATTAGCTGGTCAACTGAGACCCAAATAGGATATAAATCTTTCCATTAGCAGATTTGAAACAGGATTGTAAATGTAGCGAAAATTAAATTCAAGTAATTGATTAATCTGAATAATTGAAAGAGTAATAATAATTATTAATTTTATTTAAAACACAGAAAAATCAAAAAATAAATTCAATTAACAAGTATGTTAGTAAATAATTCATTCAATTAACAGCTTTTTTAAATTTGCACCTCTCACCAAAATTGTAAAAACTGAAATACAGAAAAAAATTCTAGATTAAAAAATTAATTAAATCAATTGAATGAATTAAACATTTAAATGAGTAAAAAAAAATATTACTGAAATTTGATTCTTACACAGAAAAAAGTCAAAATGGACTTCAATTACGAAATTTGTTATATTAATAAATTTTTAATTGATTTTGCTCCAATCATCAAAATTATAATATTAATAACTAGAATAATTGATATTATTATTACTTCTTTTCCTTAAATAGATGCAATGAGCTGAAAATTTTTGAAAATTTACTTAAGTTCATTTTATTTCTGTACTTTTATAGACAAATATTTAATTTTTCTTTATATTTTATTAACAGCTGTCAATTTATTAAAAAACAAAACTGAAAACCAATTAGAAAATTAATTATATTAATAAATCATATAATTAAATTCCAATATAAAGTTAATTAATAATTTTATTAAAAAATTATTTGAAATATTTTTTTCTGTGTACTTTAATATGTTTATTAAATTTTGAAGCAAAATTAAACAACTTTGTTAATTAACCATAAAACAATGTATTTATGACAGAAATTAGAGATGTCAGAAATTGACTAAAAAATATTTACTCAGACAATGATATCCTTCAATAAAATTTTTAACTAGTTTCATAAATCATTATAAAATTTAAATTTATTAAAAGCCCACTAAAAAGAATTTATTAATTCTTAAAGAAGTGGCTGATGATCACTTTTTCGGAAACCCCTAGTTGTGATTCATACTTGAGTTCAAACGCTATTAAATTGTTTGTAGCTTCAATATCGTAATCCAATTTAAACGTAGCTTATATTTTGAAAATATTTTGACTAAAATTTTACAAATGATGACCTTATTCATATTTTAAGGTAGGTTTAAATTTAGCTTGAAAAAATTAACTTTGGACCAGTCAGTTTCAATTTCTTGTTTATTAATATTCATAATAAAACATTTGATTTCATGTTATAGACCAGACGATCTCATACATAGCAGAGAATATTATCTGTAGCTTTCCAGTTGAAAATTATATGAATAATTAAGGATTTGTTGGACTCACTTTTTAATTCTTCTCTTAACTTTTAATGTTAATGATTTGTCAAATTTCTATGAGACAAATTCCGCTTGTTGTCTATACTACTAACAACTTATAACGAATAGGTACATATTTAAAATGTCTAAAATTAATCAGTTTTCACTAGTTTTTTTTAGTGCTAACATTTTATTAAGGTGCTTAATTGAATAAATGCCATAAAGTCATCCCAAATAAACCGTTTTATATAGTGTACACAAAACATACTAATGGAATTGCCGTTAAGATTTAATTCCTAGCTGAATTTTTAGATTAATTTTGTTTAAAAATGACTAAAATGTATACATTTTTGCTAAAATTCAAGTAGTCTTCTTCCATTTAAGTGCTTTTAAAATTCCCGGGAATCCCGGACAAAATTCCCGGGAAGGCGGGACATAAAAAATGTTTAATTTCCCGGGAATCCCGGGACGGGAAATCCAGGGATGCATTCCCTAGTCATATCTTACACTGAAAAAAAATCAGAACAAAATTTTTAAATTTGGTGAAAATTTTCGAAATTGTATAAAATTTGTTCATTCCAAAAGTTTTTAACACCATTTTTACGTGTCATTTAATAATAAATCTAGTTTACGTGATATTTTGGACAATTTCTATTAAAGTGGAATTTGTTAGTAGCGAAAAACATACTTTTACAAATATTTACGCTAATTACACTAGTCGAAAAAATTTTTTTTTCGTGCTCCTTCAAAAAAAATATGTGGACTAGATGGAATTCCGCATGTTAAATTCGAATCTGCTTTCAGTTTTTTCCCATCAGGTCCAGATTTCTTTTATGGACGTGTCTAATATTGCACCCTAAATAAGCCGATTACTCGAGTATATTTCACTCTAACTCGAGAACGGTACGCACGATTTATATAAGTGAGACACCAAAATATGCGGAATAAAATTAGCTTTAAGTCATTATAATATCATATTTTTATCCGCTCAATAGTTTAGGATATATTTCAAAATAAGTGTCCGAAAAAAAATTTTTATGCTAAGTTTAAGATTTTTTTTTTTTACTAAAACTTCTTTTTAAAAGTGAAATCATCAAAAATGTTTCAGTTTATCATCTTTATCTCAAAGCTGGTAAAACTACGAGTAAATAAAGCCACGTATCATAAAAATTGATGCACAAATCTTGATTGCATTCACAGTTAAGTTAGGATACCCATACAAACTTAGAGTTAAGTGGAAATACACTAGTGGGCAAAAAAAACAAGCGCGAATGTTATATTCGGTCCGGCTGAATCTATATACCCACCATTAACTTTTTAAAATTTTACGTTATATGGGAGGCGGCGGTAAAGTGGGCAGTAAAGTTGTCGGCACACACCCATTTTTCACCTTAAATGGGAGGTGGGCGGTAGAGTGGTCGGACCACACCCATTTTTTGTTCCCGATTTTATATCGATCCCCGAACTATACGTACAAAATTTCGTTGTCATACATGCTTTTGTTGAAGAAATATCAGCAGAAAAGTATAAAACGGACACCCTGTGTTTCTAGTTTTTAGCCCATTTGTTTATTAACCGATTTTGCCCATTTGCAATCCCAAACAAACCTTATATAAGACAAACATTTGGTCCAAATTTCGTTCCCCTACGTTGTCCCGTTCGAGCCCTATCCTGCTTTCAACAGACAGATAGAAGGACAGACGGACGGACATAGCTAGATCGACTCAGAATCAAACCAGGACCTAGATGATTCCTTCGACATGTTACACACGGAATGACAAAATCAATATACCCCCCATCCTTTTGATGGTGGGGTATAGGGGAACGAAATTTCTCTTATGTTAATCGTACACACCGTTCTTGAGTTATGAGGAAATATACTAGAGTAATGGCCTTACTATGGGCGAAAAATTCAGACCTGATGGAAAAAACCTGAAAGCAGATTCATTTTTAGCACATTAAAATGCATCAAGTTCAACTATTCGTCTTTGGGGGAGAATTTTTTTGTCGACCAGTGTTATATGAAAGTTTGTGAAGATGCTATCCCACGTAAATTTACTGAATGGCGCAAATTTTCTATCAAATTTTTTATTTATGCAAATTTTAAAAAATCGTACATTTTTGATTTCATTTTTTATCACCGCATAACTTTTCAACGGATAGTAAACCGCATACTTATTATACAGCTAATGAATTTCCTAAGACTTATCTTTCGACTGGTTAATGGTTTAAGTCAATAAGTTGTAAATTGTCAGCGTAAAACTAAAATGAATTCAAAAATCGTCAAAAGTTTCAACTCAGTTTTTTTAAATTTTTTTTGTTTTAAATGTGAAATTTTACTCGATTGATTTAAAATTTAGGATTTCTTATTTATTTTGTAAGATCTACAAAAATCCATCAACACTTTTCCTAATATTAAAACAAACTTTACCAATACAAGACACCTAAAGTAGGTTTCAAACAATTTCGAAATTTTTTGATTTTCTTCAAATACCATTTAAAAAAAGAGTAAATTTTCAAAAAAAGAAACAAAAAATTAAAATTGTTAAAAAACAAAAATTCTTATTTTTTCCTAAAAAACTACAATGTACTAATATTGATATTTAGTTCATAAAATGATAGTGACAATGAGTTGGCACTTATCGATTACAACAACATTGAAAACTATATAGATAATGGCCAGACGAAACTAACAAGTCTCAATGTTCATTTGTCTGTATTTATTTCTAAGAAGTCTTAATCATGTCAAGATATTATGTCGGGGAACCTTATATGAATAAAAACAACTACTCATAAACAAATAAGTAAGAATGTTATAGACGGTCAAGCTCGACAATATGATACACTACACTTATTTGTGTCAAATGTCATTAAAATATAGCGCTATATAAAAGGCATTTATGGGAGTTAAGCCCCTATTCCGGGAGAATATTTGTATGGGGGCTTGGTAAAATAATTTACCGATCATAAACAATTTATATTTTGTATCAAAATAATTGATCGGGATAAATTTCATCAAGATATTTTTAAAATTTCAACCTGCACTTTGTTCACAAACTTTACATGGGCAGACAAATCGTATCGAACAGTATATGTACATATTTTAATGTCAAGGTCCGAAGCTTTTTTCTGTGCGTTACAAACATCGGCACTAACACATACTACCCTAATAACTTAGGCTCATGTAGGGTATACAAATAAAAACACAATAGTTTTAAATGCATGTAGTAACACATAATTATTTATTTAAGTTTTTTTGTTATGGTGATTTCAAATTTTTGATTTTCTTTCTTGCAAATTTAAACAACAACATGAAAATTAGACAAAATAAGATTAGGGTTCTAGATAAGGTTATTGAATTGAACTTTATTGAAGTAATCTCAACTTAAGTATAAACATGCGAGCAACCTACAATCATATTTAAATTTAAAAAGAAAAATAAACATATTTATATGTCCATATAATTTCAGTAGTATTTAGAACTTGAACAAGAACGGACAACTGGAATAAATTACAGTTGTTTTGTATTATTTTATTTTATTTTTAAATTTTATTTTTAGTGTGTGCTAGTGTAAATGAGTGTTTTATGATTTAAATTAATTTTATAATTGGAATTAAGAAAAAACGATTATAATGGAAAATTTAAAGAAACAAACCAATAAACAAATAAACGAAAATAGTAAAGAAATTTCCAAAGATGTTTTTGAAAATTATAAACAAGTTAAAAAGTTCATTACAATTTACAAAGAAATTTTGAAATATATTAAAAATATTGAATGGGCACCGCTTAATGTACCTCTACGTCGTCGCTTACAAACTTTGTCGGCCGCTTTTTATGTTTTTGTTTTTTTGGGTTTACCTTTGGTCTGCATGATATTGGCAGCTCTTTTGGCGGTGAGTTTGTTAGAAAATTCTAAAAAATTTCAAATTTAAATTATTTTTTCATTTGCAGATATATTTGAATTATATAGGTCGGGGGCTTTTATTAGTATATTTGGCCTATATAATATTTGATCATAAAATACTTTATTCGGCTGTTAAAGGCAATGGGTAGGTTTTTCAGTTATCGTGTTTAATGTTTGAAATTTGTTACAAAATTTGTTTATTTAAATATTACATTGTTTACTATTAATTACAGCTGCGAGTTTTTACGTAATAATTGTATATCGAATCATTTACGTGCATATTTCCCCGTTGAATTGATAAAAACATCGGAACTGAAACCAAATCGTAATTATTTATTAGCCAGTTTTCCACATGGTATTATGGGGTAAGTTTGTATCTGTAGTATGCAAATGTATTATAAATTACTACTTCAGACGGATTTAGACCAACTAAACTGTTTTATGGGATTCAATTGTTCTAATTCTATTACAATTATCCAAAAATTTGGCAGATCGCAGTCATAAAAACTTTGATCCGATTCGTTTATACACTGCTTTTCAACAAGATTTTCGTTACATTAAAATTCGTATTATTTTTAATATAATAAAGGTAGTTAAATTTTTTTTATCTTCATTTCTAAAGACTTGAATTCCAAGATGTTTAATAGCAAAAAATAACACTGGTCAACAAAAAATCCTCCCCCATAGACGAATAGTTGGACTTGATGTAGTTTGATGTGCTAAACACGAATCTGCTTTCAGTTTTTTTCCATCAGGTCTGGATTGTTTTTATGGGCGTGTCTAATATTTCGCCCATAGTAAGGCCTTTACTCTAGTATATTTCCTTATAACTCAAGAACGGTGTGTACGATTGATCAAAGTGATACACCAAAAGATGCGGACTAAAAATATCTTTAAATCATTCAAACTTAATTTTTTTATGTGCTCAATAGCTTCGGAGTTATTTTGAAATAAGTGTCCGAAAAAAATAATTTTCATGCAAAATGTTAGATTTTTTTGTTACTAAAATTTCATTTAATAAATAAAAACATCTAAAATGTTACAGTTTATCATCTTTATCTTAAAACTGGTAATGCTGCGAATAAAATAAGGCATGTATCTTCAAAATTGATGCAGAAATCTAAATTTTATTCTCAGTTAAGTAAAAATACCCATGTTACATACAATTGAGTAGAAATACAGTGGTGGCCAAAATTTTTTTTTTTATTTTTATTTTTTCTTGAAACAAAAATAGGTGGACTAGGTGGATTCTGATGAGTTAAACAAGAATCTGCATTCGCTTTTTTCTATCGGGTACTGATTTTGTTTTTTTTATGTGCATGACTAATATCATCACCTTATTCAGCGGTCACACTATAAAATTCGAGAATGGTTTCGTCAAACTTAGGCTATAACTCAAGAACCCTTTACACGATTTTTACAAGTGTTACATAAATTCTTCAAGGTATGTCAATAATATTTTTCATTCGCTCAAGAATTTCAGAGTTATGGATCAAAATTATCACCACTTTTCAAAAAAATAAATTTTAAAATTTTCGGTACTAATTACCGAATAACTACGGAAATATTAACTGGACAAAAAATTGTATAAATTCAGCTCATAGACAATTTAGGTCGCTATATACTAAAGTTCAATTTATCGTAATAGGACAAACTGTTTTCGAGATATACAAGTGTGACTGCCTAAAGGCGGGGTCATAGCAGTCATGCCCATAAAAAAAAATCAATGCGTGATAGAAAAAAAGTAAAAGCTGATTCTTATTAATCACGTTGAATTCCATCTAATCCACCTATTTCTTTATTTAAGACGAAAAAAAAAAAATTTTTTTTGCGCACTAGATTATTTCCACTTAGCTATAGGTATGCATGGGTTTCCAAACTTAACTGTGAATCCAATCAAGATTTGTGCATTAATTTTTATTATACGTGGCTTTATTTACTCGTAGTCTTGCCAGCTTTGAGATAAAGGTGACAAACTTTAATATTTTTGATGTTTTCATTTTAAAAAAAAGTTTTATTAAAAAAAGAAATCTTGAATTTTGCATGAAAAAAATTTTTTCCGACACTTTTTTCGAAATATCTCCTAAACTATTGAGCAGATAAAAATTTGATAGTAAAGCGATTTAAAACCAATTTTATTCCGCATATCTTGGTACATCATTTATATAAATCGTGCATACCATTCTTAAGTAATAGTGAAATATACTCGATTAATCGGCATATTTAGGGCACAATATTAGACACACCCATAAAAAAAAAATTCCGACCTAATGGAAAAAAACTGAAAGCAGATTTGAGTTTATCATGCGGAATTCCATCTAGTCTACATTTTTTTTTTTTTTTTTTGAAGTAGCTCGAAAAAAAATTTTGTTGTCGACAAGGTAATTAATAAACAACTAAGTGCGATTTTAACGGATTTTCTTCCCACAAATTTATTTTTTAAGGAAATTTTGTATTTCATTTGAATAGGCTCATTAAGAATAAAATAAATTTGCGTCAAGTATTTGTTAAATTCGCCCATAATTGTGTGTTTTCCTTACATTTTCAACAGTTTTCTACAAGAAACTTTAAAAACTGGTCTCGTAAAAAAATTTCCGATTAAGAAAAAAGAAAAATTATAGTTTATGTACAATTTAGACTTAATCTATGAAATATGGCAAAGAAAAATTAATTGAAGTTAAAATATTGTCAACAGCTTTTTAGGAAATCATTTCCATTATGAAAAAAAAAAATATGAAAAGAGGTACTTATAAAGCAACAACAAACGCTGACAGAAGATTCACTATTCGAGATGCCTCCAATTCTACTGATTTTACGTCAAAAATTAAACAAAAATTAGGTATTTAAGCAAGTGTTTTACCGTAAAACATGTTATTCGAAATTCAGTGCACCTAAGAAGACTTAAAATTACAAAGAACCCACATCTTAACACCATTCATGAAGTAAAACTACTCCCGTTTACCCTTTTACCCGTGAACGCATGTTCTAAAAAAGGAATGTAACATACTGTTCTATAGAATAAAAAAAAAAAAAATCAATATGGAAGGCTCCAATGGCTATAAATATTATTATTTTCGTTATTTGAGAAAAAAAGGATGCTAATTATGTATCCCATAAAACTGCAAAGGAAGTGTAAGGGCGTAGAGTGCTACTTCATATTATGAGACAAGTGAACTTCGATTTTCTACGCATAGAATTACGGAAAAAACCTACAAAAGCTTACGGGAAAATAATTTCTAACATTTTAAACACTATTTTTATTCATTTCATGGACATTCCAGCTCGACAATGCCCCTATTCACACCGCAGGAGCGGAAAAATCATAAATTCGAAGTCAAAGTTTTACCACTTAGGAGTAGTCATCATACTCTCTCGACCTTAATATAATAGAAAATATATATAAATTGCTGTCATGTAATGTTTATGAGTCAGACAGACAATACGAGTACAAAAATTCGTTATCTAAAGAGATTAGAAAAAGTTGGAGCAAACTTTCTTTGTTACAAGTTGAAAATCTTTGCAAGTCCTTTCCAAATATAATTTTTTATGTTAAATTGAATAGTAAAGGCTATTCTTATTATTAATAATTTCCAAATAATATAAAAAAAAAACAAAAAAGAACCATATTAATCAATACATCTTGTTGTTTTATTGAATAAATAATGTTGAACCTATTCAGATGAAACAAAAAAATTACTTAAAAAATAATCTTGTTGGAAAAGAAAATCATTAAAAATTTTAATTAGTTATTATTGCTTTTGCCTGTAATTATCTTAGAATTGAGGACTTTAAAATTTATTATGAAAAAAATATTAATTTCAATAACAAGAGTTTTATGTAACGAAAATCTTGAACCTATTTTGTTGAAAAGCAATGTATTATATAACATAATATATTCATTTATTAATTTTATTATTTATCTGTGTATTTTATTTATGACTAATTTTCGATCAATTAAAAAAGAACCCACGTTTTTCTTATCACCACAAATTTATTACTAAATTAGATGAATACATGCATATGTTTTTATACCCTTCACCACAGGTGTAAAGGGTATATATAAGTTTGTCATTCCGTTTGTAATTTCCACAATTTTCGTCGGAGAGCAAAAAAGTTTATATTTTCGGAATCCTTGTAAGAAGCGATGACGATTGGACCATGTCCGTCCGTCCGTCCGTCCGTCCGTGTGTCGGTTGAAATGGCGTTTATGAAGCCCACCGATAACTGACATATATAATATGTATGTCAAACGATCGGAAATGCTTTCGAGAATTTTGCTATTGGAATTCAGCAAGATAGGTTCATACAATGCGGAGATATGTTCAAAAAACCGGTTTTTTGAACCGGTTTTCCAGTTTCTAAAGCCTCTGTATACACTACGGAATTCGTTTTTACAAGGAATTCTCGGACATTTTTTTCTGAATTTTTGTTCTGAAAAAATGAAATAAATCGGTTCAGTAATAACTGAGATATCGGACAAAACGCATTTTTTATTTTTTGAAGCCTTGGTTTAAGCTATAGATTTTTATTTTTATACAGATCGGTCACAAATATTTTTATAAAATTTCAGTTTTTTGAATCAGGAAGATCGGTTTATAAATGGTGGAGATATGCTTTAAAAACCGGTTTTTAGAACCGGTTTTTTAGTTTCTGAAGCCTCTGCATATACCAGGGACTTCGAATCTTTAAAGGGGGCTCGAAAATTATTTTCTGAATTTTTGTTCTGAAAAAATTAAATAAATCGGTTCAGTAATAACTGAGATATCGAGGAAAACGAATTTTTTATTTTTGAAGCCCTTGTTCAAGCTATAGATTTTTATTTTTATATAGATCAGTCATAAATATTTTTATAAAATTTCGGTTTTCTTAATAAACCAAATTCGTTCATAATCAACAGAGTTATGGCCCAAAAACAAATCTGTTAAGAATATAAATACACCAACAAACATGTATATTAAGCGTTGTAATGACTATTAGTGACGTTTTTTGTTTTTTTGTATATACAAGTAGTTTAGTTATCAACAGCAGTAAT
Organism: Protophormia terraenovae; assembly: GCA_951394005.1. Taxonomy (NCBI): domain Eukaryota; kingdom Metazoa; phylum Arthropoda; class Insecta; order Diptera; family Calliphoridae; genus Protophormia; species Protophormia terraenovae. The sequence continues at coordinate 35,051,761 of OX596077.1, read as the reverse complement.
ATGATGAATAACAGTGTTGTTGTTGTTGTTCTTTGTATATGCAGTCTGTACAAAAATAAATAGATATGGAATTGTAGTTGTTTATTTTTAAAAACTAAAACATATCTGTTAAGAATATACATAAATACATACACAAACATGTATATTAAGCATTGTAATGACTATTAGTGACGTTTTTTGTTTTTTGTATAGACAAGTAGTTTAGTTAGCAACAGCTGTAATATAATGAATAACAGTGTTGTTGTTGTTCTTTGTGTATTCAGTCAGTTTGTACATACAAAAATAAATATATATGGAATTGTTGTTGTTTCTTTTTTAAAAGCAAAGCCTGTTATGATTGTTTTTTTTCATATTCAAATTTTCGTAGTTTGAAAAAAATTTAGATTTAGAAAATATGCAAGCATACGTTAAGGCGAAAATTTTATTAATTGTCGGTAATATGGTAATATGATGTCGATAAGATAGTAAGATGGTAATATGGTGAAGGGTATCAAAGATTCGGCACAGCCGAATCTTTTTTCAATTTCATTAAGATTATTTTTGTTTCGAGAATTTAGTTGCTGGGGGTATTATAAATTTTGACTATATAATTCTGAATAATAAATAACGTTGCCTAGATATAACGCATATGTATGTGTTTTGTTCAGGGACCGAAAATATTTTTGTCCAATTTGAAAAAATTCAATTATTATTACTGTAATTGTAATTGAAAAATTGGAATTACAATTACTTGTTAAGTAATTTAATTGAAAATATAATTAATCAACTCTACTTTTTAACTATATTAAAATATTAATATTAAAATATTTTATATAAGTATACCCCAAATAAGTAATGATTTATTCAACATTATTAATTTATTTTACTTTCGATTTTGATTTCAATTTTTTTTCTTTAAGACTAAAGATATTTCTATTTTGTTTAGATTAAAACAAGATATAAATCTTTAAAATCGCTTAAAAACTTTACTCTAAACTGAGTACTGAGCATGAAAAAAATAAGGTTTATTACTTATAATCATAGAATTTTAAGAAAAAATCTCTACATCTCTGAATGAAATATGACTCGTTCTTTAAATTGCTCTATACCTTTTATTAGCAAGGTTAAAAAAGCTAGTCTGAAGACCTACAAAGTAAAAAAATTACTAATAGGAATAACGAAAATTTTTGAAATTAATTTATTCCAAAAATATGAAACTATTTACAGTATTCTGGTCAGAATTTCCATATCAAAGATGTTATGGGATAAAAAAAAATTTTACACAAATTCAGAAAAGATTCCCTCCTATCATTGAAAAGCATAATGATTATATTTCTCATCATTACAACAAAAAAGTAACTGACAAATTTCGATCCACTAAACTGACCAGAACTAAGTCCATTCGAAATGTATTAGGTCAAAGTAAATAAAAATATATAAAGAATATTTAAAAAATAATTTAGAGTTTAAAAAAAGTGGACTGATTCCAACAAAAAAGTAAGCGAAAATACAATAAAGCCTTTATATTCCAGAAAATATTAAACAATTTTTTTTAACGAATAAAAGATTAATTTTTGTTTTAAATTTAATACCTGAATATAACAGTTATTGGTTTAATTTTTGTAAGCAAAATTTTTTGCACTTATTTTTTGGTGCGCAGTCCTTATTTTAAGACAGATTATTTTATTTGAGCTTTGATTTGGTGCAAACACTACACCACTATAAGTGGGGAGGGTATTAGGCTTTTGTGCTGATGTTTGTAATACCAAAAAATATTGGTCTAAGATCCACCTAAATTTATACCAATCGGCTTAGAATCACTTTCTGAGTCGATTTAACGATGTCCATCCGTCCGTCTGACCGTCCATGTAAACAAACTACTACTAAATTGGTTATGATCGGTTCATTATTTCACCTAGCCCCCCTACAAATGTCCTCCTGGAAAAGGGTTTAACGATAATAAATTCTTTAAATAAAGCAATACTTTAATGAAAAGTTTTATGTAAATCCAAATCTGTGTACCGAATTTCAAGAAGATCGATCCATAATTGACCATAGCTCCCATATAAACCCCTTCACTTTTACGATCATAAATCCCACTAAAATGTTAGTATCAAGATAATATTCGACTCAAATAAGTTTTATATAAATATAAATGTTAGTGCTAAATATTTCGAAGATCGGTCCATATTTTACCATAGCTCCCATATAAGGTCTTCTTTCGGGAATCTCCCAAAAGTGAATAAATTCATATAAATGTTAGTATCGACGTAATATTCTGTATTTATATGTTTTGTTTTACAATTAAAATGAGTATTGGTCCAAATTTGGCTCCAAGTCTAATAAAAGACCCTCCCCGAATTATTATGTACACAATGGTGTAGGGTATCATATGGTTGGGCTTGACCGACTATATCTTTTTCTTTCGTTTTATTTATATAAAGTATTTTTTAAGTTATGTGCTTTACGTTTTTCAAGATTTGAAGACGTAACATCAATACAAATTTTAGTAATAGTTATAAAGATTTTTGAAAATTTTTACTCCAAAATAATTTTAATAAATTACAATCTAAATTCGTAAAAAAAAAGAAAAAAATATATTTTTTTTAACAAATGTGATGTAACTTTATTTTGACTTAGCAAAATCATTGACTTCGTTAATATAATCGTTATTTTTTGAGCTACAAGTCTGAAAATTTGTGATCACACGAATTTTGGAAAAATAAACTATATATCATCAAAAACACAAATTTGAATATTTTTATGTTACGTTGTTTTGCATTTTCGGTGACGATATATTTTCTATAATCTAAAGGTTAATAAATTTAAGCCTCATAAATGAGTACGAAGTTTTACACTTTCCCAAGACTTTGAAAATTTTTATTTCATTAATAACTAACGCTATTGCTATTTCATTTATCCATGCATTTAAAGAACATTTGGATTTTATTATTTGTTAAAATAATCATTATCAAAGTTGGCTACATACATCTGTTCCTGGGTCAACTAAGAGCCAGTGGAAGAACTTCCGTTTAATTGTGCAGTTAGCTGCAACTTAATATAATTATTTAAATGAACTTTAACACACATAGATTTAATATAATTTTTTAATATTATTATTATTATTATTATTATTATTATTATTATTATTATTAATTTTGTTCTTATCGAAACTTGTATGCTTAATGTTTTTGAATAATCAAAATCATGAATAATAGTTCAAAGGTTCAGTAAAATCTTATTAAATATACATACATATACATGTTCATTTCATGCATTTCTAATAATACAAAACAAATATACATATGTTGAATATGGAAACATAATTATTATACTTAATAGTGATTTTAAAAAATTATTTGACAATTGAAACATATGTATGTATGTATGTGTAATGTATTTTTACTTTAATATGGATTAGTTTTATTCATAAAATAATATGTAGATAGAAACAAACATAATTATTCTTTTTGCTTCAATAATAGTGAAATATTATTTTTAATTTAATATGACTTATGAGTATTACTCATAAAATGTTTATACACTGAACTGAAAATGGGGTGTAGAATTGAAGAAAAGTAGGTTATATATCAACCAACAAAATCGTTATTTAACAGAAATTTTTGTTAATTTTTCGTTAATTAGTTAAATCGGCGAAAATTCGTCAATATGACTAATTCAATTAGTTAATTAAAATGTAGTTAATTAACAACATTTTAGTCAAATTGAAGAAAATATTATTCAAATTAACTAAATTTTTTGTTCATATTGAATAATTTTTATTCAATTTATCTAAATTATTTTATTTAATTGTACTAAATTTTTGTTGAATTGAATACAAAATTTATTCAAATTAACTATATATATTTTTTTTTTAATTGAAAAATGTTTATTCATTTCAACATTTGAATTTTATTCAATTTGACAAAATTTTGTCAATTTTAAAATGCTGTTTAACCCCTGTAGGAAAATTTGTTATAAGTTGCTATCATCAGAAATAAAACAAATAAGAAATTTTTAACACTTTAATAATACTTATTGTATAAAAAAATATATGCACTTCGTCTTAGAAATAAGCATTTATATAGAAAATTATTTAATTCAATTTAGTACAAACTTATGTAGCGAAAGTTTTAATTATAAGTAATTTTATGATGAAGGGTCTAATACGTTTTCAATAAGGTAAAATAAACCAAATAAATTATCGTCTGAAATATAAAAAAATATATTTGAGAAATAAGAAATTCTGTTATTTTATAACTAAGTTGTAATCAAAGGTTCGAAAGGCTTAATTCTTTAATTCATTTTCTTTAATCGAATTAAATTTATTACCCTAGTCATTCTTTTAAAGCATTCAAATTAGTTTAATTCATTGAATTAAATTCTTTGTACTTCATATGAATCGAATTAATTCTGTTATGAATTAATTCCTTAGTGAATTCCTTAGTGAATTCAACAATTATACAATTCAAGCTTAAAAAATATATTGATTTATTCAAATTTAATTCTTTTCAAACAAAAGCCTATGAATTAAGCTATTGAATTATATTTTTGAGAATGGTATTATGGAATGAAAAATTAGTATTTCTTAATTCAGAATTAATAATTAAGGGAATTAAGCTAACATTTATTTAATTCTTTCGAAGCTCTGGATGTAATATATTACCTTCAGGTATATTCTCTATTTGTTTCATATTTTGTTACAAAAGTTTGTTTGCTGGATCTTTCATATGATCTAAATAAGATGACGTTTTATGAAAATGCTTCATAATTTAAATGGAAACAACCCACATGTTAGTACAAGTGTTTAATCGATATCGACCTGAGAAAATAAAAAATATACATTTATTAAAAATTTGATTTAACTTAAGACACTATTTTTGTACCATTTATTAAGTACATTAGATGTGCACTGGTTGTAGATCAATTCAATGTCTACCCATGCAGATTTATAACTCAATATTTTTATCGTTTATTTCTGGATGATCTATAGCAACGTATAAAAAATGCCAAGAAAAGGAAAATATATGTAAATAGAAAAGTACATACTTACATAAACATAGTACAAAAAATATTTACCTACATTTGCAAATCGTTTGTGGATAATTATTGAATCTCTATTCTTAGAACAACAATAAGGGTGTTAACAGATTAGGTAGAATAATAATAAGGTATTCACAGATGAGGTGTATAATGTAATATGACAAATTAGTAAATAAAATAATCCGGATAAAAATAATAAAATTTATATAATAATCTGTGAGTACCCTATTATTATTCTACCTAATCTGTGAACACCCTTATTGTTGTTCTAAGAAGAATTTTATTCAATTTTAATAAAATAAATTATTTAATTTCTTAAAATGTATATGTTTTTAGTTGATTTACAAATTGAAGAATTTTATTTAAATTTACTAAAAATATTAGTCAATTTTAAAATTTACGAAAAATATTAGTTAAATTAACAGATAATTTATTCAAATTAACATCTTTTTGGGACGTTAAATTGCGTAAAATTGTATATTGTTTTTCTTACTGCCAATTGTTTAAGAGTTACTGCCGATTTAACAAAATTTTCGTCGATTTAACAGATTTTTCGTAAATTTTTTAACGAAAATTTATTCAAATCAACATATTTTACAAAAAAATATTTTTGACACATTTTTTAGTAGATTTGAAGAAAATTTGTTGATTCGAAAAAAAAAAAAAAAAAATCTATTGATTTGAAGAAAAAATCTGTTAATTTAAAAATATTTTTTTTTTCGTTAAAATTATACGAACATTTTTCGTCAATATTACCTACAAGATTTGGTTCAGAGTACTATTACAGGTTACCAATCAGTTAATTCGATTTTGCAGATTTCTTATTGAATTTTGAAATAAATATGTAATATTTATAAAATATTTGTGACCTACCTTAACAATCTACTTTCAGGGATTTTTTAAGTGGGAAATAATATAATGGGATTATTATTTTAAAGGAATTATCTGTAAAACTATAAGCTTTTCAACATTTTACTGAGATGCTTTCAAAATTCTAATCTAATTTAATATATTTTTATTTGTATTTCTTACAGCACTGGTGTTTCCGTTAACATGGGCAACAATATTGGCAAATGGTTAGAATTATTTCCCGGTATACGTCCTAAAATTGCCACTCTTGATATGAATTTTTATATACCTTTTATGCGTGAAGTTTGTCGTATATTGGGTTTAGTGTCATGTTCCAAGGAATCATTAACACATTATCTCACCACATCCAACGATCCCAAACACAAGGACAACAAAGACGGTTACACATCAAACGCAGTAGCTGTTTTAGTGGGTGGAGCACAAGAGTCGTTGTATGCGCATCCCAGAAAATATTCATTGGTTTTAAAAAATCGTAAAGGTTTTGTGAAAATTGCTATAAGAACGGGGTAAGTTTTAAATATTTACATATATAATACTTGAAATTTTATTTAAACAAAATTTATTTTTAAATTACATATATTTTTCATAGATCCCCCATTGTACCCTCTTTTACTTTTGGTGAAGTTGATATCTTTGATCAAGTTGCTAATCCTCCAGAATCTTTGCTTAGAAAATTTCAAATATTTGTGAAAAAAGTAACAGGTGTATCACCTTTAATAGTATTGGGTCGTGGTTTCTTTCAGTATTCCTTTGGTTTCTTGCCACATAGAAAACATATTGTTCAAGTTGGTGAGTAATAAATACAATACATAAATATTTTGCAAAATTAAGTAAAGAATTTTATAAATAATTTATTTTTTATTTATTTCTTAGTTGGCGCTCCCATTGAAGTGAAACAACAGGCCAATCCTAGTCCTGAATATGTAGATGAAATTCATCAAAAAGTTATCGATAGTTTGAATGAAATATTTGATAAATACAAACACAAATATATTGAAAATGCCGATGAGGTTAAATTAGTTATTAATTAATTATATTTTTTTTATATATTATTTATATATTGTACATACAATTTAAGTTATATTTATATGATTTAAAAATATTTGCCTATTTTTTATTTTTATAGAAAACCATGTAAAATTTTTACAAAAGTAATAAAATGTTGAAAATTTTGTGGAAAAGATTTAAAAAAAATATATATTTTTTTTATTATATGAAGTGTAGGAAAAGGGATTAAATATTGAAGGAGTATTTCATGTGAAGAATGTTGAAGCAAGTGGAAATGATGCTAAAAAAGCTAATGAAAATTGTTGTGTCACAAAAGTATGTATCTCTTTGATTTCGGCTAACAGACACATATAATTGCAATAAGTTTATGGTCCTCCGAGCCGGACAATTAAATATAATAATTAGTTTAAAGAATTTTTATCGCTAGTAAAATATTCATAATTCCTTATAGTTTTAGTTAAAAGGCTTGCTTATACCTGCTATAAGCAACTTATTCCATAATGTTTTTTAGTGATTAATTAATAATGCTATTAATGATTGTAACTTCCTTTAGCTTATATATTAAGTAGAAATCTGCATCAATTTATTTGTAACTCATTTCAAATCATTATATTTCTTTTCAATTGTTGACTGCTATTGTCTTTTTAGCTCAAAAAACAATTCAGTACATGTGTGTATGTATAGAAAAGGCAAGAGAAATAAAACAAAATGAAACAAATTCAATTGTGCAGAGAATCATTAACTCATTTTAACAAAAAACAAAAAAAAAAAAAAAAAAACAAAATGAATTGATTTGAATTGAATTGTATGAAGAAATGCAACAAATGCATTATTGTCATTTGTGTGTTGTTATAAAATATAAAGATTACACCGTATTATTAAAGTTTTAAAATAATAGAATATTAATAAAAAAAAAAAACAAGCGCGAATTTTATATTCGGCCCGGCCGAATCTATATACCCACCATCAACTTTTTAAAATTTTATGTTATATGGGAGGGGGCGGTAAACGCCCATTTTTTGTTTCCGAGTTTACATTGGTCCTTGAACTATTTGAACACAATTTGACCTTATATGGGAGGTAAAGTGGGCAGACATACAAAATTTCGTTGTCGTACATGCTTTTGTTGAAGAAATATAAGCAGAAAAGTATGAAAAGGATACCCTGTGTTTTTAGTTTTTAGCCCATAACTTTTTTGTTTATTAACCGATTTTCAATCCCAAACAACCTTATATAAGACAAATATTTGTGCCAAATTTCGTCCCCCTACGTTGTTCCGTTCGAGCCCTATCCTGCTTTCAACAGGCGGACATAGCTAGATCGACTCAGAATCTAACCAGGACCCAGAAAATATATACTTTTTGAGGTCTTAAATGATTCCTTCGACATGTTACACACGGAATGACAAAATCAATATAACCCCCATCTTTTTGATGGTGGGTATTATAATGAAATAAATAAATCTAATATAATAAATAATATAAACTCTATTTATTTAAAATATTTTATTTGTTTTAAATGATTTAATTTATTTATTAAGTTTTTTATTTATTGCATTCTTTTCATTTCTTTTATTAATTTCAATTGATTTATTTTATTAATTATTTTCTTTTATTTATTGGATTAGTTTAATTTTATTAAATTTTTAGTTTAGTTTGTTTTATTTTTATTATACCCTTCACTACAGGTGTAAAGGGTATATATAAGTTTGTCGTTCCGTTTGTAATTTCTGAATCTTTATTGATAGAGGGGTCGATATGAAGATATTCTTCTGTCTGTTGAAATCGGTTTTTAGAAAGCCCCAGTTATCGTATATATATGTTTTATACATCAAATTTTAGGGAATATTCCTTAAAAGGCCACTAATAAAAATGATCAAAATCATTTGATAAATAACTGAGATATCGGCAAAAACCGAAGATACTACCAAAAATCGTATTTGTTGTCGGCTTTTCTAGGCTCCTATACAAGCTAACTTCATTTTTGCACGAAAAATTCAAAATCTTTTTTTAAAGTTTTTTTTGCTGAATAAATAGAAAAAATCGGTCCATTAGTATCCGAGATATCGGCCAAAACGTATTTTAAGACTTTTTGAAGTTCCCTATAAGCTTCGCTATTGAACAGGTTGGTCATAAATATTTTTATAAAATTTCGGTTTTTTTAATCAACCAAATTCGTTCATAAACAACCGAGTTATGGGCCATAAACTAAAAAAAAATTTTAATAATATAAATACACACACAAATATTTATATTAAGCATTGTTGTTGTTTTTTGTATGGGCAAGTAGTTTAGTTAGCAACAGCAGTAATATAATGATTAACATTGTTGTTCTTGTTGTTGTTTGTATATGCAGTAAGATTGTATATGCAGTCAGTTTGTATATATGTATGTACATACATACAAAAATATATAAATATGCAATTGTTGTTGTTGTTTATTTTTTTAAAGCAAAACTTCGTAAATGTTCGTAATTTGGAAAAAAAATTTAGATTTTTAAATGTGAAAATATGAAAGCATACGTTAATGCGAAAATTTTATTATTTGTCGGTAAGATGGTGAAGGGTATAAAAGATTCGACCTAGACGAATACAGAACTCGCTCTTGTTTGTCACATATTTTGTTTTGTTCGCTGTAATGTGAGAGCATGTACTACAGAACATTACTGTTAATTCAAAAACAAATGTTTTGTTGCACATGTCTAATATTAACCTTTCCCTATATTCAAAACTAAAACAATTTTTATTGTTGTTTTTATTAATTAAATGTCATTTATTTCCTTCATTTTGTATTAATTATTGTTTTTCATAACTTCTTTATATTATTAACGCAAGCATTTGTTCATTTTAATGGGTTCTTTGTTTATTTATTAATTTACTTTATTAAATGTCTTTTGGTTTATTCAAAAACAAAAAATCTTTTTCATATTTTTCTTATAGAGGTTTTAATTTAAATTTACTTATTCATTTATTTAATAATAACTTTATATACAAAAAGGAGCAACAATTAATTAAATTTTTTTGACAACCTACACTACAATGTTTTTTTATTTTTTTTTTATTTCTTACCATAAAACTTATGTATATAAAACAAATATTTAATTCAAAAAAATCTTTTCTCTGTCTATACAAGAAAATATGTTTGTATGTATTTAGGTTTGTTTTATTGTATTTTTAATTTAGTAACCATAAGTGTTTTTTTCTTTCAGTGTAAATAACAATTTTCTATATTTTTTTTTATTATTTTTTGTTATATAAGACTTGTAACAGTTTGTTTTTATTATTATTTTTTAAATTTTGTTGTTTTTGTTTTTTTTTTACAAAAAATAATTACGGTGAGCTATTTATTTTATTGTATTGTTTTTTATTCAATTTATTTTTATTTCAGTTTTGCACATCAGTTAAAATTTATTTATTTTATTTAGCAATTTTTTTTATAATAGTTTTAGCAAGTAGGCTAGTTTATAGAAAATTGTATAAAATTTTTTATTTGTTTAATTTCTTATAAAGGTAAGAGGGAGACAAATTTTTTTAATTTGATAGTATACATACTTAAGGAAACATTTATTTTAATAAATTTCTCAAATTAGCTCTTGACTTTTTCTACCTCTTTTAATAATGTTTATTAATTATTATTTAACTAATTTTAAAATAATATTATCTCAGTAAAAAACGGAGCCCCTTTAAAGTAGATGTTAGGTGAATTTTATAGAAAATTACACTGGTCGGCAAAAAAAGAAATCCTCTCTTATAGACGATTAGTTCTGGTTTTTTATGGGAGTGTCTATTTCGACCACAATAAGGGCTTTAATCTAGTATATTTTATCATAACTCAATAACGAAGTGTAACATTGATATAAATGATACTCCAAAACAAACGAGAAAAAAAGGTATAGTCGGTCAAGACAAGTGTTGCCAATTCCTTGAGACCAAAAATGGCTAAATTTTGAACAAAAAATGGCTGAAAAATGGCTAAATAATGGCTAAAAAAATAAATATATATAAACGCAACAAAATTAATAGTAAAAACCAAAAACAATTCATTTATTTATTTTTACAACGTACAGATCATATTTTTTAGTTTCCAAACTTTTTAGTATACACATAATAAAAGTACTAATTTAAAAAAATATGTTATTAATGAAGTCAATATCTTTGTTATTTTTATCGCAGAACTCATTTGTGGGTACATCATAGTTGTCCCAACATTTGTCACATTTTTAAAATATTATTTATGTAGTAAATAAATTGTATCTGATTGATAAAATAGAATCCACAGTTCCAAAATGCAATTTATTTCTTAAATTTGTTTTTATTAAGTTTATTTGATTAACGGAAGTAAGAGCAACTTTAGAGTGAATTCAGATATTTCTTTGAATTTTTTATTTTCTCCAGCACTCTATAGTCGAACACTTCTACCCAAAAAGAAATAGGGTTCCTTGTATAAGCCCACTTTACATAAAGAATTTTTGACTAATTGTCATGAATTTTTAAGGACACCTCGTTATTTAAATTAAATAAATTCAAAATTGGGAGAATGTTTTCTTTTGAACATTTTAATGTATTTTGTACTGAAAAGCATTCTTTATTTTGAAGAATTTTAATATTTTCTGGTAATCTGAAAAATATTAATTTTATTATATTCTATACATACTATAAACGCCTACCTTTAGTTTAATTGCTTTACCAACCACAAAACATGAACCCATGTTCGAAGCTGCATGTGTGTGTTATGTTGTCATCGAAATCAGAAAATTTATAAGAAGTGTGACTTCTTGTGGTAATCGGGTTGGATAATTATGATGGCATTCAAATATTTTGACACAATATTCTTGAAAAATTGTAAAAATGGCTAGAAATGGCTAAATGCAAATAAAAATGGCTAAAAAAATGGCTAATGGCTAAATTCAGTTTTTGGTGGCTAAACAAGATTGAAAATGGCTAAATTTAGCCACTAAATGGCTAAATTGGCATCACTGGTCAAGACCGACCATATGATACCCTACACCATTATGTATGACCTTACAATTTCGAGAAGGGGACTTATATTAGACCAACACTTTTACTAAATGTAAAATAAAATATACAAATACAGAATAATGCGTTGACACTAACATCTACATGATTTTATGCACTTTAGGGCGATTATCGGAAGTGGTTTTATATGGGAGCTATGGTAAGTTATGGACCGATTCTAATAAAATTTGGCAATGTTGTTTCTACTTATATAAAACTTATTTGTGTAACTTTATACTAACATTAGTATGGGATTTATGCACGTTAAAGTGATTTTCGGAACAGGGGTTTATATGGGAGCTATGTTTAATCGTGGACCGATCTTCATAAAATTTAGTACAAAGATTGATACTTGTACTTTGCACCGAATTTCATTAAAATATTTCTAAGGCATTTTTGAAACTCAAGTCCGGGGGGATATTTTTATGGGGGCTAGGTGAAATAATGAATCGATCATAACCAATTTCAATAGGTTTCGTTCCTGTATCATAAAAGTCCCACGTGCCAAATTTTATTGAATTATCTTCAAAATTGCGACCCGTACTTTGTGCACAAGGTTTACATGGACATCCAGCCAGACGGACGGACATCGTTAGATCGAAAAGTGATTCTGAATCGATTGGTATACTTTAAGGTGGGTGTTGGATAAATTTTTCTATGCGTTACAAACATCAGCACAAACACAACACTCCAACCACCTATGGTGGTGTAGGGTATACAAATTTACAAAATAATTAAGATAAAACCAAAAGAAAAGAAATAAATATTTAAAAATATATCTACTTACAAATTCTTAAAATCGATTTTAATACATATTATTGATAAATTTAGATAAAATGACTTCTACACAACCTCAAACAGACACTAACATTGCTTTTTGAATTTATGCAAGAAAAAGTGGATTTTTGAACGGTGTGCACCGGTGTATTTTCACTTAATTGTAGATACTCATGGGTATTTATACTCAACTGTGAATAAAATTAAAATTAGTTCATCAATTTTGAAGATACATGGTTTATTTTACTGAAACATTTTTAATTTTTTTTATTTTTCAAAAGAAATTTTAATACGATAGGTAGCATCCTATTCCAATCACAGTAGGATGTTGAAATTTGGCAAGTATGATCTAAATGACATCCCCTTTCATAATTTTAGGTACGTTTAAAAGGAAATTTGGACTACTTTAGTAGGTATGCTTTACATCAGGGGTTCTCACAAGATCTTGCTTCGCGACCCCATTTTGGCATTTCAATAGAAGCGCGACCTACTACAAATCAGAATAGTTTACAAATCAGATAAAATGTTATGTAAAGATAAAATAATAAAAATAATCGATACTTTGTTTTGATGGACAAAAGAGTGGAAAAGATAGTTCCATATAAAAATTTATGTTGATGAAAATTGTTTAAGTAGGACCTCGAAACCAACAAGCGGATATACTTTACTATATTTCAACTGAATGTTTTTAAAACTGCTGATTCAGAATAAAAATTTAAGACATAAGTTACATTTTAACTCTTTTTGAAATGATTCTGGTATTTCATCGATATTTGTATTAAAAATAGTTTTCCGTCTTTGAATTACAAAGTCACTTAAGCAAAATTTATTTTTAGAGGCCGCACACTTCTCTATGAAATACCTTAGCATTAAGAAGTCGCAAAATTCGAGAAAATTTTAACAATCTTATTTCACATGGATTCTATGAAAAGGGCATTGAAACTATTGTCATAATCAATTTACAAAAAATTATAGGGTTTCATGTAAAAGATTTATAGTTTCATCAAATTAAAGTGAAATATATTTTTAATTTAATTTTACTTTTATCTTTTATTTAGGGATATTGATAATATTTATATTAAAAAATTTTGTGTTCAAGAATATTTCTCTTCGCAACCCCCCACGAATATCCTTACGGACCCCCATTTGAGAACCGTTGCTTTACATGAACAATATTACTCATACGTCATGTATGTCACACAACTTGTTTTGTAATTTTTACTATAAATTTTCCATGAGAGCCCAAACACAACCAAGCGGATTACTTTTTTTTTTTTTTATATGAAGATTTGGCAACTAAAACAACACAGCGGAAACCGCTGAAAATTAAAATTTATTTTATTTTTACAATGGTTTCTCAAAAGCTCTCATGTTCTCACTCTCCCTCTCTGTCTGTGTTGCCGTTGTTGCAAAATGAATCACATAGGTTTACATTAAATTTATATAAGAAGGAAAGAGTTAGAAAGATTTGCTTTATATTTTTTATGTATGGATTTTATTCGTAATATACATTAAAAATTTTTTTTTTTCAACATTCATTTTTGAATAACTTTAAAACTTGAAGATAATTTTGGTCGCTTATTTTGTGCTGTTAAAAAATCATATCCCTCTTGAAAAAAAAATTGATGGCTCTTAGGTGGATTTTTTTAAGGTTGATTTTTTTCAGTGCAAAATTATTTACTTTGTATGAAGTTAATTATTTACATATTTGTAAGTATGTCTGCATAAGTAATAAATATATATTTATACCAAATTTTGTATATTAAGTTAAGTAGTTTTATTTTATTAATTAATTATGTTACGAGTAGATAGATAATTATTGGTTTTGTTTTAGAAATCTAAAAGCAGCTTAGGTTTTTGTCTAGATCAAAATGCTCTGTTTCCTTACAAATTGAGTTATTGAAATCAGCATAATTATAAATTCAAACATAAAAGTTTTCATACTAATTTTATAAATAGTAGTTAGGGGGGACCCTGTGGCTAATATTTGGAGTTTCTTTACTGTATTTCTATTTTATATAAAACATTTTTTAATGTACTTTTGTTTTTTAGCTTTCTTTTTGTAGTTCTTAGAATCAGGAATCATTTATATTTTGTTTATAAAAATTCTTTTTTTGTTGTTGTTGTTCAAAATTTTTAATCCCTGAGGTGCAAAAAGCAGAAATATTTATTTGTTTTTTTTTTATTAAATATTTCATTAAGGATTTTAGTTTTATGTTTTGTCTTAATTTATATAAAAAGCTTAATTTTTTTCTTAGTTAAAAAAGAAAAACGTTTAAAAGTTTTCAGGCCAAAATTTTTGTTTTGTGGGTTTTTTATTTACTTTAATTTTCTATCAGGCTTTTTCTTGGGTGCATTTTATTCGCAATAATAAATATTTGTTTTGAAGAATACATTTTATATTTATTTATTTTATCAATATCTAATTTATGTAAATACAATTTATAAATGTTCTTTTGTATTTGTTGTTGTTAAATTTTCAGTAAAAAAGGTGCTGTTTTAATTGTTATTTTTTTTTTTTTTTTTAATTAATTTCTTTTGGAAGAGGAAAAAACTATTTTCTAAATAAACTTGGTATTATAATTATAATAGTGATTTAAAAATGGGATTACATATAATGTACTTTTTTTTTTTTTTTTTTTTTTTTTTGGAGGGGATTTTTAAAATCTTTGTTGCTTAATTTAAGTTAGAATATAAATTTAAATACATTAAAGGAAATATTAATAGGTTATGTTTATTTAAACTAACCGAATTTAATTTAATTCAGTTAAAATTTCATATAAAAAATAATCAAAATGTTGCTAAAAGTTCAAACTTTCGAATGTAGTCGAATTGAAAAAAATTAAAAAAACTGATAAATCCTTTTTGGTAATAATTGCTGGATGATCATATGGTATTATTTTGGTCTTAAGCTGTCAAATATTTTTATGCAAAATAATATTCCGGCGAAAAGTTACAAAATTTCTATCAAATTTGGATACAGTCCAAAATTTAGAAATTAATTATTGGTTCTTTGGCAGAAATATGAAAATACTAGTACAGAATTTTTGAAAAAACATTAATCGCTTAAGTTTTAAAAATTTGTTTTGGAATACAGAGAGACAGTTATATAAGTAAAATAAAAAATTAAATATTTGTTTTTGTTAATTGTTTTCATTAAATATATTTTTGATCTTGTGGGAACCAATTTAATATCAAATCGGTCTATATATGTATGTTAACATGTTTCAAAATGTGTTGAAATATACGTTTCAACACAATTTAAAAATTTTAAAATATTTTTTTTTTTAAATAGTTATTTTTGTGGCTACTAGAGAGCGCTAAAGTCAGAGAATTTAAAGCAATTGTCAACAATTCATTTTTTGATGAAATGCGTCGAAGTTTTGTTTTTTCATTCAGAATATTTGTCAATTAAAACTATTATTACTATAAATATAGGGCCTTATTTTGTAGAACGAAACAAAAATACGTTCCAAATTGTATATTGAAAACAACAAATAAATTCAAATTTATTTGTTGTTTTCAATACAAATTGTCGGCACGAATTTTCGTTTCGTTTTACAGAATAAGGCTAATAGTGTTTCGAATATATATACAGCTGTGTGCAAAATAATAGTAGTATTATTACATACTTTGGAATTTTTGTCGCTGCATAATTCCTAGACAAGGAATTTAAAAACAATTTGTTTATATGAAAGTCCTAAACATGAACAATAATTGTAAACAAATATTTGTCTTTTTCTATGCATTTTCGGAAGCTACTGCTTTTTACATAAGCCGCGTGTTTTTTGTCTATGCAAATTAATAGTAGCAAAATGTGTAACATCGAAAAATAGTATTGTTGTTTTATTTTTTTAATCCATTCGGCTTTCAAGTACATTATATAGTCGTATACTGTACTTACAGTGAAATTTTGATTTAAAAAAAATTGTAAAATAGGTGGCGGCAAACACTGCACAGTGTCACTTTTGGCAGTTTTAGAACGACAAAAATCCAGTTTTGGAGATATTGGTCTGAAATTATATATTCTGTTAATAGATAAGGCCTTAAAAACTCCCACTAAAAATGAGCGGGTAGAATAAATGCCACTCCCATACTGAAAATACTTTTTTTATTTGTATGAATTTCCGACTTATTTTTGTAAATTTTATTAAAATAAAGGATATTTAAAAGTAGGCGTGGAAAGATTTAATCATACCAATCATAGGGTAACATTTGCATAAAAATTTTCAGCCATTACCTTAAAATGTGTAAATAATTCTTAAAAAATTGAGGTATCGCGAATTTTTTACTAATATTTTAAAAGATCGCAAAACGTCGCAGCCAATAATCTCAAATATAATTTTATAGATGTTCTTTTATATAACAATCGTATTTTTAAATTGGAACTCGTTGGAACTTTTTAGTTTCACTCCATTAAAAATACAATTTCCCAAAAAATATATTTTCTTATATTATGATTTTAAACTGAAAACAATATTTTCAGTATTGATTTTATAACCTAGAAAATTATAATAAAATAATTTGGTTACACTTATTATTAAATATCAAAAAAAATCATATAAATATCTGCATTACTTACTGAGATATATGAGGTTAAAGTTAACATATAATATAAAATATTTTTAAAAGTTGCAACTTTGAGAATCCATAATTCGCTACAGACACTTTCCAATACTTAAAGTATTTTTTCCATAATATATGACATGTATACTAATAAATGCGAAAAGAATTACTTCAATTAAAAAGCTTTTATTTTCATATTTTTGTCGTTATAATTTGGATAAATGTGACATTGTGCACTGCATTACTAGAACTCGTAATTTAATGGTAAAAATACTTTCAGAGGGTAAAATATACCTATTTATGCAAAAATATTGTGGAATGTTGTCCCACAGTTATTGCAAATTTCTAAAAATATAATCCAAACCAAGAAATACGAACTCACAAGTAAAAAAATCTTTCAACTTACTATGCGTACAAAGCGATTGGTGAACTCAACCACATTTGTGACGTCCACGTGCAGGTAAAACAGGACTTAGTGTGTAAAGTTGGTGCGTCAACTACCTTCAAAAACAATATCTTTAAGAAAGATATCCAAAAAAAGTCCCATTACTAAACTACAGACAGGTGCACAATGACCTTTATTTCGCGATACTTTACTCCGACTCCCCATACAAAATGGCGCAACATTCTCTGCTCAGATGAGATCAAAATAATTATTTTTGGTATATATGGGATGGATGGGATAAGAATATATTTAAGGGGACCAAATATATTTAAGGGGACCACCATCAAGCACGGTGGTGGGAATATCAACGTTTGGAGATGCCTTTCATATTATGGTTCAGGGTCCATATTTTGAATAAAAGGAAACATGGATGCTCCAATGTATATGGAAATACTAAGAACAGTCACATTCCGCCGCTGTCAAAGCCAATAAGGGCTATTTCACAAAATATTAATATGTATAAACAAAATATGCCAAAAAAAGAAAAACTTAATCACGTAGTTTTATTTGTACAGGTACTATTTTTCATCGATGCTACTATTATTTTGTACAGCTAATTTCTAGTGTGTTCAATCACTTTGAGTATTTTATCTGAACTATGAACTATGGGAAAAGTATAACAAATTCCATGAACAATAATTTTTTTAAATGAACAAAAAATCTTAATTTTATTGAAAGTAAAAATATTGAAAAAAGCGCTACTATTATATTGCACACAGCTGTATATTTTCAAATTTATGGTTTGCTCAAATTTATGGTTTATGTAAGTTTTTACAGTTATTTAAAAGATTAAAAAATAATTAGTGCCAATTTTTTGCCACAACTTTAAAAGAAGTTAAATTGAAAATGTGTCTGATTTCCTGTTTTTACTTCAATTTCAAAGAGTTCTTAATGTTAGCGTATTTTTTTTTTGCTAAATTAAAATAAAAAAATATAAAAATTATTTCGAAATTATATATAATTTTTACTCATTATAGTACGTTAAAAATCCTCAAGATGTCGCTAATTATAGGACATTTTAAAATCTTAATACAAAAATTACATGAGTTCGATGGAGTATAAAACAATAAGGTTTTTCACGATAGGCTGGTTATCAGATTATGTGATTATGTGGTTATATTAAAAACAGAAAAAATCATTACAAAAAATAACCAACTTTGCCCAACTCATACCCTTGTTTATAGATTATGCGATTATCTGTTCATTTGTAGTGTTGAAAAATAATAAAAATTTGAACAAGTAATGTATTTTGTTGTTTTTATACCCACCATCAAAAAGATGGGGGGGTATATTGATTTTGTCATTCCGTGTGTAACGTGTCAAAGGAATCATTTAAGACCCCACAAAGTATATATTTTCTGGGTCCTGGTTAGATTCTGAGTCGATCTAGCTATGTCCGTCCGTCTGTCTGTCTGTTGAAAGCAGGATAGGGCTCGTACGGGATAACGTAGGTGGTATTGAAAATGGGCAAAATCGGTTAATAAACAAGTTATGTGCTAAAAACTATAAACACAGGGTATAAACTAAAAATGGGCGTGGTCCGCTCACTTTACCACCCACCTCCCATATAACGCCAGATTTGAAAAAGTTGATGGTGTATATATAGATTCGGCCGAGCCGAATATTACATCCGCGCTTGTTAATATTGCTAAATAATCTTGTGCAAGGATCATGTGGTTTAGATAAAAAGTTATATTATTTTGAAATAGAAAATTTGAAAAAAATTGTGATTTTTTTCAATCAAATCATAAATGAAATTTTGGCGATTTTTTAAAAAAAATCATACCCAAGGTGACCAACTTTGGGGGTCCATCCCCCGTCCCCCAGACCCGCTAAGAACATGTCCTTCTCCAAATCAATTGGCATACATCAATTGGCATACACCTCAGGATTGACCATGTAAAATTTCATTCAAATACATCCAGCAGTTATAAAGTTACAGAATTATTAAAAAAAAAAAAAAATCGTTTTGGGACCACTGTGCCACCCTAATATTTTTGTTTCATTCTGTGATTTAGTATTGTTTTTTAATATATAAAAGAGGAATTATTTCCTATTTTTTGCAAAACAAAAAAAAGTAAATAACAAACAAGAATTCTAAATTTGTTTTTTTTTACACAAAAGTTTAAGAATTCTTTATATTAAAATATTTCGTGATGTTAAATCGACATTGCTTTAAAATTTAATACAAAATTGAAAACTAAAAAATATATAAAAATATTGGACCAGAAATCGGGCAAAATTAGGCAAATTAATAAGGTGCAGAAATTAAAATAATATTAGAAAATGATAGGGCTTTGGGGGAAGGAGGTATGCCCTTGTTCCTATTGAATAAAATATTGTTTTGACTCATAGAAAACCTATTTCCAATGGCTATCGCAAATTTTAATACTGAAAATACGTTTTCCTCATTTCAGTATATATAGGAGGTAGTAGTGTTCTTGCTACGATCAAAACTTTGTATATGTTCACTTTGGGTCTAAAGTAATAAATGTACCAAGTTTAAATTTTATGCTACACTACCTTCTGTTTTTATAAAATTCAGAACAGTATTTAGCTAGAAATGCGTTTTTCTGATTTCAGGATATATGTAAGGTAGGCGTGTTCTTGTTTCGATTCAAATAAAAATTGGCAGACTTACAAATAATTTATATTTAACTCCAATTCTGACCAGTATTCGAGAAATCCATTTTTTAATCTCAGAATATATGGTAGCCAGTATTTTAGAATAAAATTAATTTTTTAACTTCAGGATATATGGGAGTAAAACTAGGCATTTTTTCATTTTAAGTCTAAAGTTATATGTGTACCAAGATTAAATTTTCTGTGACAACTTCTGTTTTTGTCATATCGTATGGATCTCAAAATAAAATAATTTATGCATAAAATTATTTTATAAACGCCTTAAAATATGCTATAATTATTTATAGGCTAATATTTTAATTTTTTATAAAACATCGTTTTCTTTAGCTTGGCAACATCTTTCTTGATGTAATTATGGCTGTTAATTAAAAATACATATATGCACAAATAGAATTCGCATGGAGTTCTACTGCCTTCAGTTTTTGTTAATAAATTTTCATGATATATAGATTATTTTATTTGTAGCATGATAAGAAGGTAGAATCATTAGGGAGAGTTGTCAATTTTAATTCTTGATATATCTTGCTATTCGCTTTTGTAGAATGTTTCCGAAACATTTATCAATGCCTGCCAGCATTGCTTACGTTAAATCCGGCTTCCAAATCTGTTAATGGGCCAGACCATAACGGCACTTACAATGGTATGCTCATTCCCACGACAGCCGGTTCTACGCATCGGAATAACCCGAGGTATCTCAGCCAAGGGCTGTCAACTCAGCAAGAACATCCCTTGCTGCTACAACAACCATGATGCGCGATGCGTTTTCGCAAGAATTTTAATTTGCATTTGTACTGTTGTGGCTGGTCCAGTAGTTAAATCCCAATATCAAGGACTACACATTTTTGTCAAACTTGGCGGCATTGGGCGTAGAATAGTAAAATATGTACATACATATGTTCATGTGAACAACATTTTTTAAATTGTTTTATTTATTTATTTTTTTTTTTAAATTTTTTAATATTTTGTTTTGATTATTTATTTAATATTTTCTTGTTTGACACTATAGGGTAAAATATTACTATATACAAGGTGGCGCAAAAGTAAACTTCCGATGTTTTTTGGCTGTAATTAAAAAAAAAAAAAATGAGAAACTTTGATTATTCTTGTGGATTATTTTTATTTGATCTTTTAATTTTTTTTACATCAAGTCGAGAATATGATGTCATGTAAATGGCCGCCGCCACAGTTGATTGTCATTTGAGCCCTTTTTATGGCATTTTCCATCACTTTGGCCAAAACTTCCGGCGATAGGTCCTCACATTCTTGACGGATATTGTCTTTAAGAGCTGCAAGAGTCTGAGGCTTGTTGACATAAACCCGCGACTTCAAAAAGCCCCACAAAAAGAAGTCTGGAGTGGTCAAATCAGGCGATCTTGCTGGCCAGTGCAAATCGCCTAAACGGGAGATTAGGCGCCCGGGAAATGCATCCTTCAGCATATCGGTTGTGGCACGTGCAGTATGTGCCGTTGCACTGTCCTGTTGGAACCACATGTTTTCCAATCCCAATTCATCAAGTTGCGGCAAAAAGAACTCGTTGATCATTGCTCTGTAGCGCTCACCATTCACAGTAACCGTTTGGCCCGCGACGTCTTCGAAGAAAAAAGGTCCGATGACTCCTCAAGCGAAAACAGCACACCATACAGTGACTTTGAGCGGGTGTAATGGCTCTTCGTGGGTTACACGCGGATTTTCAGTGCCCCAGAAGCGTAAATTTTCCTTATTTACGTACCCGCTAAGATGGAAATGGGCCTCACCACTCATGATTATTTTTGATGAAAAATCATCTTCCTCTTGGTGGTGATTAAGGATGGCTTAAGCGTATGTTAGACGCGATTGGCGATCAGCAGCTAACAGCTGATGCACCGTCTGGATTTTGTACGGAAACATCTTCAAATCTTGTACCAAAATTCGTTGTAAAGACCGTCGACTGATACCCATTTGCGTGGCACGTCGTCTGGTCGATGTCGACGGCGCTTCCATGACATCCTCGGCTACAGCAGCAATATTCTCTGCAGAACGGCTACTCCGGGGTCTGCCACGCCTGGCAGCATCTCGTGTTGTGCCAGTCTCTTCGAGGCGAGTGGCTAAACGTCGCAGTGTTTCACCAGTAGGCGTTGGACGGCCAGGAAATCTTCGACGAAATTCACGTTGTGCCAAAGTCACCGACCGATTATTGGTCAAATAGTCAGCAATATTCCGCGTTCTGGAGCAGTGTAGCGTAACATTGTTTATTAACGTGTATTTCGCATGTGTTTACTACACAAATGTCAAAACAGAACTGACATTAGGGGCCAATCGCAAAATTTATAGCATTTTCTGATAGGAGGATTAGTTTTGCGCCACCTTGTACTTAGTTATATGTTAGTTATGATTAGGGGCGGATTTTCATGCAAATGCATGTTTTTTTTTTTGGAACATTTAAAAACTATATTATGTTGTTAACTGTCCGAATCAAAAATTTTACTAAAAAATGGCATCATTTTGTTGGTTCACATTTTTGCATATTTATTAGAAATTGTTTGCATATTTTTAAATTTTGTTCACTTTTTTGTAAAAGTGTATCGATTTGTTAGTTCATAAGTTTGCATATTTTGGCATGATTTTCTTAATATGCATACGAATTTGTATATTTGAGTTTTTTTAACTGTTTTGTTAAAGTTGTATTTTTTCTATCTCGCATAACCGGTGTTATAGCGATTATTAACTTTAATTTAGCAGTTATTCTCAAAGTTATTAGGGAAGGGCTTTAATAAAAAAATCATGAGTTGAATGATAACGATTCAAAAGCTATAGAAAATTTTAAACGAGTATTAACATCAAGAAATATTACACCTAATCTCTAATGAGGTTCGCGAAATATCGCGATTTGAATTTTATTGGTCCATAATTTGCGAATTAAATTTCGCGTTCGCGTATCTCCAAAAATGGTATTTTTTAGAAAAATATATATGTAAAGGATGAAGCCATTTTGAATGTTCTTTGTAAGTATCGTGATGGGATTATGAATAGTTTTGATAAGCATAATGTCTGTAGCAAATATTATCAAATTCGGAAGAGGTGAGGAAATCAGCTGGTTGGTTTTAAATGGAAAT
Organism: Protophormia terraenovae; assembly: GCA_951394005.1. Lineage (NCBI taxonomy): Eukaryota > Metazoa > Arthropoda > Insecta > Diptera > Calliphoridae > Protophormia > Protophormia terraenovae. Next base: position 35,028,324 of record OX596077.1, on the reverse strand, counting down.
ATTCAATACCCTCCTATAATATAGTACTGTGCAATTATTGAGTACTTAGTATCGAGTACCGAGTATTTGCTCGTTTTTTTGGGTACTCAATAGTTCAGAGTTTAATTTTTTAATGATATCAGATTAAAAAGATACAATTAGATTTTTAAATATATGAAAATAATTGTATGGATTTTTATTATAGTTGAATTTAAAGATAACGTTTTTATTTATTAAAAACGTTAAAAAATTAAAAAATTTCATGGTAATCAGTTAAATCTATTTATTTAAATTTTAAACAAAAGAACATTTATTAAAAATTATATATCAAATTAAGAAATCCGTTAAGTATCGAGTACCCAAATGAAAAAGTATTGATTAGTATCGAGTATTTAAAAGTAGTAGAATTTACCAGCACTACTGTAATATCTATTGGCGTGGGAGGAATATTTAAACAATTGTTTACGTTTGACAACTTAGTTGTTTGTTTATAAAAATTAAAGTCTATCGAACTAAGGTTGTATTAAACCTAATGTCACGAATATAAATTCAAAATTTAAAAAAAAAGTACAAAGAATAACCATTGATCTTTTAAAACATTGCTTTTACTTTTAAAAATTCGAAAATGTTATGCATTACTTAGCTTACCATGGATTGATTTTTGTTTTTGCCCACTTTACAATAACATTCGCCACTAATTTTCGAATAATTCCGAATGTCTGTGTTTTTTTAAGGAAGATTTCTCTGCCGAGCAGTGGTTAATGGATTAATAATAAATTTTGTATTTCTTTTTAAAACTTTTGATATTAAAAGATATATTTGAAAAGGCATAGAAAACGTAGGATCAATTAAGATTTTTTCGTTTTTTTTTTTTAACATATATGTACATACATATGATTTTTTAGGCACATCGAAGATGAATAATTTTTGAATAAATATGATCATATTTCCCTACCAAACAATTTGAGTAGGTTTTAAGTCATAATATATCATAAATTTAAATATGATTTATACTTATACTTACTGAGTTTTAAAAGCATTTTTATATTTATATCTTATACCATCAAAGATGATAAGGAAATTTTATGTTTGTTCTGAATTTCGAATCTCCATCCTAAAGAAAACCGTTTGACTTAGAATTACTGTATGTCGATTTTATGATGTCCGTCCTTCTGTCTAGCCGATTGTCGATATATGTAAATCTTGGGCGTAAAGTAGAGGTTTTACTTTTGAATATGTTATAATGAAAAGAACGAATCCTATTGAAATATGTTATACGTTTAATACAAGATCTGAGTACAAAGGGCCAACTGAGTATAAGGCCCACTTTCCTATAACTTGCATAAATCCAATTATTTAGACAAAACATATACCATTGTCTGGGGTATCATATGGTCGGGCTTTTTTTTTTTAGTTTTTACTGAACGCAGAAAAAATATGGTTGTGGTGACAATAATCATAAACAAGAATAAATATCATCATGATAATCATAAAATTATCAAACTTATTCATATTATGATACGATTTCATTTTTATTCTATTAAGATCTGGTTTTGTCATATTATGATCTTATTTTCTCATATTATATTCCAATTTTAACGTATTATGATTCGGTTATATAATAAAAAAATCTAAATTTATAGTATGCTTCAAAGTTATCTTATCAAACATTATTATTTTTTATTAATTCATAAATTTCCGTTTGGTATATCGAGGGCTTATATTAAAAACAGGCCATATGCAAAACCCCAATTGTTCAGGAGTACATAAAAACTTTTTATTTCACTCATTTTTCAAAATTTTGTAATCCGGTCTTCTACGAGTTATTAATATTAAGTCTACTAAACCTTACACTAAAAAATAAATCTTTTAATCCCATTATTCGCGAAGTTATGGTAGATAGTCCCTTTTGTCTTAATTTATTTTTAATGCATCTTATAAAATTTTCATATATCCCGTTTCGTTTATCGGAAATTAAAGAAGTAAAAGACAATATTTTTGGAAAAAAATTGACAATATGTTAAATTTATGATATCATACCAATCAGAAGATAAAAAAACGAAATTTTGTGGTTGGCAGTACCATCTTAAACGTTAGAACTGTCAAATAACAGGTGTGTTTACTAAAAAAACGAAAATGTGTTCAAAATTAAAATTATAAATTATAAATGAAATTGCAAAAAAAATTTCAAACCAATTAAAATTGTATTAAATTGCAATCAACAACTGAAATGTGATTAAAACCTTCAAAGACGATGTTTATTGCACTTTTTATTTAATTATATTTTTTTAAGAAACTGCTTTTGGTATTTAAAATATTTTGCTTATAATCACGAATTTAAATTCTTGTCTTTAAATATAGGGTATAGTGCTCCCACTTAGCCTCATAAAATGTTGATGGGTGTACCCACGTATGGTCTATAAGCATCCAAAAAAAGTTAAAAATACAACTTCAATGGCTTTTTTTCTTCAGATTGCATTGAGATCACATAATTTTTATGAGATATATTAAGATTCTAATTCAAAATGTTTAAAAAAAAAAGTTCAAATAACAAAGAAACTTCTCATTATTTATCAAAAATCAAAAAAATTTTTTTTTTTGGAGAAATCTGCATATGACTCATTTTGAATATAAGCCCTCGATATATTCTTTACATTGGAAAATAGTTGGGGTAAATATAATAATGGGAACAAAACATGTTTAAAAAACAAACAAATTATGACTTCTTCAACCATAATACATAAATATGCATATCTACTTCTAAAACTTTTAGAAATAATACTTTGTTTTTCATAACAATATAATATGTTCCAGTTAACTATATTTGGGTATATTTAATTGGGGTAACAACAATGTAATAAAATTTAAATATAAGTATTATTATCAAGAACACAGCATTATTAACTATAATTTGTTTTAATTCCTACAAATATAATATTGTTGCCATAATAACACCTTTTACTACTTACTAAGTATGTACGTATGAAAGTTTGAAATAATTGTTATTGCTTATAGGTTCATTCCAATTACATATTTGTAAATTTTTTTCATACTTCTTAAACTTTTTCAGGAAAAAAGAACAAACAAAAAAATGAAATGAAAGCTTAATAAAAAAGTAAAGTTTCTTATAGGGATACACATACATATATACAAAGCTAAAGCTAAAAATCCTAGAAAGACGCTGTATAGTGTAAACCAAGCTTATTCGTTAAGAGTTTAAGGTGACAAACTATTAACAAATTTTTCATAAAGTGAAAATCGTTCGTATATATGAAAAATAAAATACAATTCTAATTGAATTGACCATGAATATTTCGTATAAAAATCTGTAAACTGAAATTTATGTAAATATATAAAAGTCTTCTTCCTAGAAATATTTCCTTTAGTGTAAATCTTACATTTTCTAATTGTCATTTAATTAATTTAATAGTTCAGCGTGTTTCATTAAATTTAAGGTACATTTTTAAATAGGTTTTTTAATATTTTTTTTATTATTATTTCTTTTTTTAGTTTAAAGAGGATTTTTTTATATAACAATTTGTTTTTATTTTGTTCAAATATATATTTATTAAGAGTATAAAGAGTTATTTAGTTAGTTTTAAATGTTTGTTTTTGTTAAATATATAAATTATGAATAAATATTTGTTTAATGCATTCAAAAATTTACAATAGTTAGAAAGTTTTAATTTAATGGCGTAAATAATATAATTGTTTGTAATTTTAGGAGTTTTCTTATCAATTGGAATAAAATACTTTTATAAGTTAACAATTTTTTTGTTTATAATTTAATTATAATTTCATTTTGTTTTCTTCTTAATTATGCAATAACAACAATTTTTTATTTTTTTTTATAATTAATTTTGTTTTTTCTTTTTCTAAATTGGTACTAAAACAAATTTTGTTTACTAAATTCAATTAGATTAGATTTATGTGTGTTTTTTTTTTAAGGGAAAGATGAATTTAAAATAAATTTTTAGTATAAATTTATAATGAGTTTAAAATTTCATAAGAATTTTAGAATTTTTAATTTTATAAACAAAAATTTTAAAATGCTTTGTTAAGATAAAATAAATTTGCTTATTTGTTTTTTTTTTTTTTAGTTTATAATTCAACAATGTCTAAGTTTAAAAGCTATTATTTTTATGTATCTCTTTTAAAATTCTTTTAATATTAAAGGTATACATATTCATAAAAAAATAGCTTTTAAATCATTAGATCAATTTTTTAAGTTCATTTTTTGTTTTTATTAAGGTCTACAACAATTTAAATATATTTTGCTTTTTTTTGTAATATTAATAACTACTTTTCTAAATTTTAGCATTTTATTTTTAAATTTTTATTACAAATTATATTTAACAATATAATGTGGAGTTATCATTTTTAGTTTTTAAAGGTACATAATTTGTTTCTGTTTTCATTTTTATAATTTTCGTAAGTACTTTTTTCCAAAAAAAAAACTTGTTTTCTTTTATCTTTTTCATTTTTAAATTTCTAATGTTTAAATATTGATGGGCTATTATTTTGTTGGTTTATTTGTTCATTAATTATTAGTATATATATTTTTTTAAAAATTAATTCTACTTCCTACTTTCTAAACTGCTGACTGACTGACAGAATGATTGACATTGGACTTTAGAGTCTGTCCTAATATTTTTATACAGCCTCTGGTCTTATAATTGTAGTCTATGATGGTGTTAATTGTGGTTGTGGTGTAAAATAATGTAGTCCATTTGTGGCCATATCGTATTCGGTAATATATGCAGGAATTTCTAATTGATCTTTTGATATTGCTGAATATAAATGCTCTACACCAGGCAATGAATGTACTTTGGCCTTAATGGCTGGGGCCATGAATGTGGTAAACCACCAAGTCATCATCTTTAGAAAAATAGACAGAATAAATTTTTATAATTAAAAAAAAAATAATTTGAAAGAAAAAGAGAAAAATAATTTACCTTAGTCCAAAATGTTGGATGTACAATATAAAAGGCTTTAAGATTCTTCTTGTATCTGTAAAGTTAAAAAAAAAAAAAAATATATATTAAAAAATGAATAAATTTTCAATAAAAAAATTACAATGAAATATTTTTTGCAACATAACTTAGTGTATAAGTCCAGTCCATAGTACGGACTATAGTCCAGTCCATAGAATGGACTATAGTATAGACTATAGTCTAGTCCATAGTCTGGACTATAGTCTAGTCTATAGTCTTGGCTATAGTATGGACTATAGTCTAGTCTATAGTCTAGTCTATAGTCTAGTCTATAGTCTAGTCTATAGTCTAGTCTATAGTCTAGTCTATAGTCTAGTCTATAGTCTAGTCTATAGTCTAGTCTATAGTCTAGTCTATAGTCTAGTCTATAGTCTAGTCTATAGTCTAGTCTATAGTCTAGTCTATAGTCTAGTCTATAGTCTAGTCTATAGTCTAGTCTATAGTCTAGTCTATAGTCTAGTCTATAGTCTAGTCTGTAGTCTAGTCTATAGTCTAGTCTATAGTCTAGTCTATAGTCTAGTCTATAGTCTAGTCTATAGTCTAGTCTATAGTCTAGTCTATAGTCTAGTCTATAGTCTAGTCTATAGTCTAGTCTATAGTGTAGTCTATAGTCTAGTCTATAGTCTAGTCTATAGTCTAGTCTATAGTCTAGTCTAGTCTATAGTCTAGTCTAGTCTATAGTCTAGTCTATAATCTGGACTATAGTCCAGTCCATAGTATGGACTATAGTCTAGTCTATAGTCTGGATTATAGTCCAGTCCATAGCATGGACCATAGTATAGACTATAGTCCAGTCCATAGTATGGACTAGTATAAACTGTAGTTTAGTCCGCAGTCTGGACTGTAGTCTAGTCTATAGTCTGGACAATACTCTAGTCTATAGTCTGGACTATAGTCTATATTCTAGTCAATAGTTTAAGTTATAATCTAGTCTTTAATCTAGTCTATAGTCTAGTCTATTGTCTGGATTATAGTCCGGTCCATAGTATGGACCATAGTATAGACTATAGTCCAGTCCATAGTATGGAATACAGTATAGACAGTAGTCTAGTCCACAGTCTGGACTATAGTCTAGTATATAGTCTGGACTATAGTCTAGACTATAGTCTGGTCTATAGTTTAGTTTATAGTCTAGTCTTTAATCTGGTCTATAGTCTAGTCTATAGTCTAGTCTATAGTCTGGGCTATAGTCTAGTCTGGACTACAGTCTAGTCTATACAGTATAATCTAGTCTATAGTCTAGCCTATAGTCTGGACTATAGTCCAGTATATAGTCTGGACTATAGTTTAGTCTATAGTCTAGTCTTTAATCTGGACTATGGTCTAGTCTATAGTCTGGACCATAATCTAATCTTTAATCTGGACTATAGTCTAGTTTATAGTCTGAACTGTAGCCTAGTATAAGGTCTTTTTTATAGTCTAGTCCATAGTTATGTTTTTATTTTAATTAGTTTCTCTACTTACTTGTAAGGCAATACACTGTATACTTCACGTAACCATTGTAATGATGGATAATTATTGGTACTGGTTAAAGTATGGAAGTAAGCAATGACATAGTCTCCTTTTACGATGGGATCCAATAATTTTATTAAATATAATAAGGCCTTAAAAAATAAAATTAAAATAATTACAAAAAAAAAAAAATTATTTAAAATTTTAAATGTTGTACATACTTTTTCCAAATCAACATTATGGGCTGGAAACCATTTACCACAAAATACAATAACAGGTCTACCTAAACGATCAACACCACTCTGATAAATACAGCCAATTCCTGAAACTTCGTTTAAATCCTCAATTTGAGCACGATGCAACAGACGTTCATATCTAAAATTAAAAAAATGAATTAAAACAATTATTTAAACTGTGTTTAAAAATTAAATATTTATTTTAAATAAAAAGTTTATAATTTGAAAGTCATAAAAATATAACAATGTGTAAGTAATAATAAACATAAACAAATAAAGAAGTCAGTACATAAATATTTGATTAACAATTATGACGTGTATTAAAAAAAAAACTCAGTTTAGTCATTTATTTTTTTTTAAATATTTTGCTTTAAAAGTGTTAAATTTACATTAACCCATTTTTGATCAATACTAAGTATTTAATAAAATTATCAATAACATATTATAGAAAATAATAGTAATAATAAATTGTATAATAAGTAGCAATTCAAATAAATTATTTAAACAAGTGTATTTGATTCTAAACTTGTTTTCCAAGTGTAATTGTAAAATTGTGTCAATAATGTTATTGATCATTAATTGAAATTAAATTTTCTAAATATGAACAAATATAATTTAGTTTATTTAATATTTGTTTCTTTTTGTTAAGATGATTATTATTCTATTTATGGTTATATCATGTACATATGTATGTAGAAAATGTATATATTTTTATGATATTAACCAAATAGAGAAAATTGCTTCTTGTGTGTTGGGTAAGTGAAAATCTAAAGTCTATTTACGGCAAGAGTGAGTAAACAAGTAGAAAGTGTCAATTCACTATTGGGCAAATTACACTGGTCGGCAAAAAGTTCTCCCTCAAAGAAAATATTTGGACTTTAGGAATTTTGATGTGCTAAATACGAATCTGCTTTAAATTCTTTTCCATCTGGTCTTTTTTTATGGGCGTGTCTAATATTTCGCCCATAATAAGGCCATTACATGAGTATATTTCACCATAACTCAAGAACGCTGTGCGCTTGATATAAATCACACATCGACCAAAGAATTTATTATTTATAATTTGTTCGAAAAAAAATGTTATCTTGCTGTAAATTGAAGATTTCTTTTTTAAATATTTTAAAAAGTAAAAATGTTAAAAAATGCTTGTGTTTTTTTATTTTTACAAAAAGCTAATAGTGCTACGAATGAAATAAGCCATGTATAGTCACAGTTGAGGCACAAATCTTGATTTTATTCATAGTTCAGTGAAAATACCCATGTATTACTAAAAAGAAAATTTGAAGTCTATATACGAAAATTACAAAAATTATGATTTTTTGAGTTAAGTGGAAGAAGTGTCTACTCTTTTTTTTTCCCCTGTAAAATGTAATTTTCTTTAACAACATACAGCTGTGTTCATAATAATAGGAGTGGTGACAAACTAAACTTTCTTAAGTAAAAATTTATACTAACGTAATTCTAAAAACTCGGCAAATGTTTACGGTATCTACAACGGAATGTAATAAGTTAAAAACAAAAGAAATAATCCCAAAAACAATTACGTTAACGATTTTATTCACAATTGTTTAATTTTTCGTTAAATGGCATTGATCATAAATATAGGAGTAATGGTGAATTCTTAAAAATGAAAGTGTTAACGTCAAAAATTGTTTAATTAAATTTAAAAGTAATTACGAGAAAGTCAGCTAAGTATATTTTAGATAGATTTTTTAGTAAAACAGTTATTTGTTTAATAGTGGTACGAGGAAAACGCTCTTCTGAGGAAAAGCGAAATTAATAAAATAAAATCGTAAAAATCATGAAAGTTTTTTTAAAGAAATCAAGTAGATGTTATCATGTGTCGATAAAATGATGGCAAAAGCATTATCGTACAAAAGGAAAGTGAAAATGTTAAGCCGAAGCGAAAAATATCGAGTACGAGTGACCTTCGTGTACACAGAAAAAAGTAAAAATGGACTTCAATTACGAAATTTGTAATATTAATTAATTTTTAATTGATTTTGCTCCAATCATCAAAATGATAATATTAATAACTAGAATAATTGATATTATTATTACTTTTTAGATCCTTAAATAGATGCAATGAGCTGAAAATTTTTTAAAATTTACTTAAATTTATTTTATTTCTGTACTTTTATAGACATATATTTAATTTTTCTTTATATTTTATTAACAGCTGTCAATTTATTAAAAAACAAAACTGAAAACCAATTAGAAAATTAATTATATTAATAAATCATATAATTAAATTCCAATATAAAGTTAATTAATAATTTTATTAAAATATTATTTGAAATATTTTTTTCTGTGTAGTACTTTTAAGTAAAATAAATTATTTTCTGTCAGCAAGTAACATCTAAAAGAAGCAAAATTTGTCAGTTAGTGATCTTACTATTCGTAGACGCTTGATTAAAAATAATTTATTTGCTCGAAGTCCTCGAAAAACACCACTGCTATCCAAAAAACATTCAGCCTACAGCTTGAAGTTCTCCAAGAGCACATTAACTGGTCAAAAGAAAAATGAAGGAACATTCTGTGATCAGACAAAAGCAAAATTGGTGGAAGTAGACTCTGACAGTATGTCCAATGCCTTTCTAACATAGTATTTTAATTACAATATTAAAAAACACTGTTAATCATGTTGGTGCTAAAGTGATAATATAAGGAATTTTTTAATACAAAGGATAATGGATCAATGGTTACGTGTGGAAACAATGAATAATTTAAAGCTGAGTATAATATCCCTCTCAATTGGGACTTAACACAGGATAACAATCCTAAATTCACTCATTTAATGCCAAAGGATTGGTTTCGTACCAATGGAGGTTGAGATTATGTCGTAGCTTTCTTAGTTCCCTGACCAAGTTGCTTATAAAATCTATGGAGACACGTTTAAAAATCTGTTACGGAAAAAATACTGTCAAATGCTGACAAATATTGGAAATGAGTGTGAGGTAATTGGTAAAAAATTCCAGTAATGCTTGGTCGGGATCTCATTGATACTATGACTATTAGATATGCTGAAGTCACCAAAATTAAAATTAAAATTAAAATTTTCTATAAATTACTAAAAGTATTAAAGTTTTTTCGAAACATTCATAAAATCGTTTAGAAAATTTTCCGTCTAATTTTTAAAAAAGTTATACTACTCCTATTTTTATGAAAAACCGGTTTTGAAATATTTTTGTTAAAAAATCGTTTTTTTATTAAATATAGTTTTAATTACATTTTGAATTATTCTAATACTTCAATAATAAACTAACCATTAATGTTACTCACAAAACTTCAATAAAAAATATGTTTTGTGTTTAAAAATTTAAACTTTTTATGAACGCAACTGTATATAAATTTTATACTTTTTTATATCTTCACAATGATGATTTTAAAATAGAAAACAAACCCAATAACTGAAGCGGTTAAGGTACATATCCTCTCGAATTTGACCTATTTTTCACTTTAGTGCTATATTTTCTAAAATCCCAAAGCATGAATCTGCAAACAGAATACAATTTAGGAATCTATAATATGATTTTAAGAGTTTTCAGTCATAATCTCTGAAATAACAGGAAAATATGAAATTTATAGACGAAAATGTAAAAAACATAATTTTTGGGATTTTCCACTTTTTTTTTTTTTTTTTTTTTTTTGGGAATAGTGGGATTTTTTTTACAAAAATCTTAAAGTTTTTTACACTTTTTTATTTTATACTATAAAGTCTACAATAACCAAAAATTTCGTTAAGATACTCGTATCTTAACTTACAATGATTTTATTACAACTAAAATATTTATAGTTTCTCAAAAAAAAAAAAAAAAATCAGAAAAATTATGGACTAAATTTGTTTCAACTAAATTACGTTAGCTAGCTAACATAATTCCTCATTATATAGAAAAAGTATCTTTTTTTAAGTTATTTCAAAAAATATTCGATTCTTCACCACTACAGAATTGCCTGATATTAAATATGATTAATGAATAGGATAGTTTTTAACATAGAAAACAATTAGAACTCCAACTTGCTCTCAAAAAACCTAACTCAGCTGTCAAAAAAACCTAACTCTTTGTATGTGTTAGTAGAATTTTCTACAGAACTAATTTATACGTTTGAAGAGAGTAATTTTTTTCTGCTGAGCGAATGAAAAAGAGTCGGACTTCTTCACTAAGGGAAAAAATTCGATTCAAAATCAACAACGGTTGTGCTCACATTGGTAATTTACGGTAACAGCTTTTTAATACCTTTCGTTAACAAATTTAATAGAAAACATATGTAATTTAACAATTTGATACCGAAATGGTTTCAACTTGGTGCCAATTAGGTATCGATTTATAATAAGAATTGAACACGCAGTGTTTAATTTAAACACATACGGTGTAGATTCACTATTGACACAGAATGGTATCGTTTTCAACACGTATGTGATTGATATTTCTCTGGGTGTTAGTTTTTAATTATTACTGCAGACTCAAAATTTTTCTGGCACTTTTTACACGAACATTTTTTTTGGTACAATCATAATTTTTTTGGATAGACTTATGTATGTCAGATAAATATTTTGCGATATTTTTAGACATAGGACTGAAAGTTCTTTGAGTCTAGTATCTTATAAGTGATCCTTGAAACCTAATTTATTTACTTATTAATTTTATCTTACTTCTTTTGAAAGCGTAATTTTAGATATTAAGTTTATTTATTAAAAAAAAATCCTTTCGATTCTCCGAATATTATATTAATAGAAAATATTAAGGAGAAAATTTTTTTACAAAAATGAGCGTAAGAAGATATTATTATTATGCCTGAAAATTAATACTTAATTAAAGATACAAAACAGCTGAAATCTTTTAAAAATAATGTGCAACATTCCTTTTATCACGACAGTCGCAAAATGTTCCATATTCAGACATAATTATTTAAAAATGTTTTTTTTTTTTTTTTTTGTTTTTTTGAAAAGTTCAAACACAAAATTCTGAACCAGTAAAATTCAAACTGATCTGAAGAGCATTGTACTGATGTTGGTATTTAATTTAATATTGATGAAATATTTTGCTTCAATTAACAAGATTAAAAACCGGTAACAACAAATCATTATTAACAATCAGATGTTGCTTGCTGGATACTAAAAACTCAAACAATTTAGTTAAAAAAAAATATAAATAAAAAACCAAAAACAAGTATTTAATAAACAGCAATAATAACAAATCAGATCACAATCAATAACACATATGAATGTATGTATGAATCATTCTTCAATCAATGTAATATGACAAAACGAAAAAAAAAACACTATGAAAAACACGTCACACTACACAAAAATAGAACAAAAAAGACGTTTGAATGCGTTAAGCGAAATACAGTAAAGAAACGCGCTATCAACCCGATAGATGTCAGATAAAAAACTAAAAGGACAGATGACTGCAATGCGTATAAAAATTCTGAAAATTTAAAGATATTGCACAAAATAATACCAGTCTTTTTTTTATATTGTACAAATACATATGTATTCTTAAATATGTATGTACTTAGATCATAAAGTTCATCCATCTACCATTAATTCTTTTAAACATTTCAAGAACACCATTTTTGATTTTTTTGTTGCATTTAATGCATGTGATTTAAACCCAGAAATACGCTTATCTTAATGCTTTCATTAGATAATTTTTGACGTTTTTATACTAACGACTATAAAACAAAACAATGAGATGCTTATTTATCTTTTTTTGTAAATTATAACATTGCGTCTAAATACATATTTTGCTGTATTATTTATTTTAAAAAGATAATTTTATCTTTAGGTTAACATCCTTCCCCTTTTCTAAAGGGTTTTGTTGTTGATTAAGTAGTTGTCTACTGCGACATTTATTTACAATCAGTTGGGTAAAAAACAGTGTTTTATTTATTTAATGTCAACAATTAAAATGTCCAAAAAAATAAAGGCCTGAAGAAATTGGGATTAAAATTAAAATAACAATTCAGCAAGGTTGGAAACCGATACCGTAATAAATACCGATACCGATTAAATACCGTTTAAAGTTGGTTACCGTAACTTATACCGATAGCGAAATTATTATTTTGTTAAAAATACCGGTATTCAAATACCGTTTCTCTTTGTACCGGTATGTACCGGTAATTTAGTTTCGGTATTTCAAATATGTATTTTTTTCAACATAATATGGTATTGTAAGAATAATTTCTCATATAATACTTGAGAAAATAAGTGAACCACGACTGACTTAAATTAACCATTTGTTTCTTACTCACAAAAATATATTATTATGTGTCGAGTAGTAAAAAAATACTATTCAGCAATTTTTTTATAATATGTCATTTGTCTCCTAGTTTTTACTTTTTTACTTGTTTTGAAAATTTTCAATCCAAAAAATAAACAAAATGTTGAAAAGCAGCATAACTGGAATAAATATAATGATACACGCGGTAAGAAACATGAAAAAAACAATTCTGCCACCTTATTAATTCAATTAATCTAGAAAGATTTCAATGTTTTTATCGGCCGGACTCTAGTTCTTAGTTAGCTGTTTGATATTTGCTTCTATGAAGATTCTTTCCTTAATTTTGGTTTTTCCAAAAGACCGAAAACTTTCCTTCAGAAAAAACGATGAAGTTCTTCAAAAAAAAAAAATAATAATAAAAAATAAAAATAAAAAAAATAAAATTTTCACGACTTCAAATGTGGAATAAAATGCATACTTTAAACTTTTTTGGAAATTCTTAATAATTGCTTCTAAAAAAGTGAAAATAAATTAATTTTTAGTGGGAAAAATGGTAATAATTTCTAACAAAATTTAAATTTTAAAAATTTTAAAGCGTTTTTTTTATTTCTTAACAGGGAAAAAACAAAATTTTTATTAAAAAAATTTATAAACATAGTTTTAAGAGAAATGCTTCAAAAGCAGTGAACAAGAAATATAAGAAAGTAACATCCTATCAATGACAACTATGGGTTAAAAAAGGAACTTCTGCAGCTCTTTTTCACCACTATGTACTTCCTTCCAATGACAACACAATGTTAGAATCAGTTTTCTCAGTTCTTTTTTTGATGGGTAGAGAATGCATCTCGAGATTTCCCCCTTTCCTGGTATTTTGAATGTGATTTCCGGGAATTTTAAAAGCACTTAAACGAAAGAAAAATGCATGAATTTGAACAAAGTATTATATATTTTCGAATTTTTTAACGAATATAATATAATATGCTAAATTAAGCGATTTTAAGTTTGAATAACATTTAAATTTTCACTCTCATTTAACGATGATTATGGCGCGTCGTTTTCATCCTACAACTTTAAAAATTTCTAGTGAGTAAATGGGATAATGGGGAGTTATCGACATAATTAGTACTTCCTTGTTGTAGCACTGTTTTTCCTCTACAAAATTTCTCGACTTTAATTGAACAAAATTAATTGAACGATTTTGTCTGCATTAAAAAACTGTGGTAAATACAAATTTTGTCCAAATTTCTTATTTTACTATACTGCATATTAATAAATGTTGCCAAAAAAATATATTGTATGAAGTTCTCTAATGAAAAATATTCATATTCAAATATGTAAATTAATATTTTTTTTTGCGAAATTCAAGTAAAAATTATTTAAAAAATTAACTTTTTTAAGTTTTTTCTAGTTTTCTATTAATAACGGTATTTACCGATATTTTAGTTTCGGTACCGGTATACCGATACCGATATAATTTATAATACCGTTATCGATACCGTTACCGAAATAAAATAAAATTGAATACCGATACCGTTATTCGCAATTCAGAGCAATGTGAGACTAATTGTGAAATAAATACATAGAGAATTTTGTTAACACTCAAAGTAGTGGTCCAATAAACAATTTTTAAAAAGTGGATACTTAAAATGAAATTGAAATAAGAAAAATCTTTACTTGAAAGAATAAGATATATCTTCATTTATTCGTGAATAAAATCAAAATTGATGCATTGATTTTAATAAAATTTATCTTAGAGAAATTTATCTTTAAAACTAAGATAAAGTTTCTTGAGTCATAAACAAGCGCGAATGTTATATTCGGCCGAGCCACCCACCATCAATTTTCTCAAAATTTACGTTATATAAAGGTGGGCGGACTACGCTAATTTTTTTCCGAGTTTACATTGGTCCTTAAACTATTTGTGCAAAATTTCGTTGATTTTCACCTTATATGGGAGGTGGGCGGCAAAGTGGTCGGACTACTCCCATTTTCGGTTTCCAAGATTATATCGGCCTTCAAACTATCTGTACAAAATTTCATTATCTTACATGCATTTGTTTGAGAGATATTAGCAGAAAACTATGAAATTAAGCTACAACGGACACCCTGTGTTTCTAGTTTATTGGCCATAACTTTTTTGTTCATTAACTGATTTTGCTCATTTTCAATACCAAACAAACCTAATATAAGATAAATATTTCAGCCAAATTTCGTCCCCCTAGGTTGTCCCGTTCGAGCCCTATCCTCTTTTCAACAGACGGATGGACATAGCTAGATCGACTCAGAATCTAACCAGGAATCTAACCTAACTATGGTATCTTAAATGACAAAATCAATATACCCCCCATGACAAAATCAATATACCCCCATCTTTTTGATGATGGGTATAAAGTACAGAAAGTTAACGACCGTTAGGTGGGGGAGTATTTGCCATTGGAGCGCATTTGACTTTGCCTATTATTTTGAAAACGAAGTAAACATTTGCGTGTCACTAAAAGACTTTCTTTACCTTTTTCGCTGATCTTTCATCTATCAAATTTTGATATTTTCAATTTACATTAGATGATAGATGTGAATAGTTATTTTTCAATACTGACCTAAATATTTCGCTGTGGGTATTTTTTGGGATAACATTCATAGTTTTTGGAATTGATTAAAGTTTGTTTTTCGTATTATAATTTTGATAGTAATAAACAAAAATTGTTAACAGGTGTTTTAATAAATTCTTTTTAAGTATAAAAAAATTATCACTTGGTCGCAAGACTCCTCCTGGGGAACATTTGTCAAACTGGTGGTAGGGCGATCTTACTTATTTTCAAGAAATGTCGCAATCAGCTACGAGGTGCTCACTAGCTGTAGATCTTTCACTGTTCATATGACTCTCTAGTTAAGGGAATTTAAACAAAAATCATTTATTGATTTTACCATTCACTCATAGAAAAAAATATTTTCGAAAAAATTTAAATTAAATTATTAATCAGAATTAAATTAAAATTTTATATAGAAAAATCTAAAATCCAATTTTAATTACCAATAATTCATAATCAAATATTTTATTAATTGGAATTCGACCTATAAAAAAATTGTATATTCAATTATTCAAATTATCAGTTATTTTTATTTATATTTGATTAATTTATTAATTGATATAATTAGAGAAATACATTTTTATATTTTTAGAAACAAATATGAGAAAATTATAATTTTGATAAATTTAATAATTGATACAAGTAAAAAAGTAATTGGAATAGTTTCTATCTTTAATAAATCATTTAATAGACCATACTTTTTCTGTGCTGATTTTGGGTCGGCATTGTTAATTGAATTTTCATTATTTTACAAAAAAATTAATTAAACTTATTAATATTTTTTATTTATTTATTTTTTTGTTTTTTTCTATTGCTGTATTAAAATAAAGTAAAATAATCATCATAAACAGAAAAACGATTGTGCCCTCAGCACTTGGGGAATTTACCCTCCTATTAGTAGGGGTAGTCACTTTAGAAGTTCATTAATTAATGTAGCAGGGAGATAGTCAGGATTAAAAATGGCCTAAACATAAACCAACATATCTAGGTTTTTATTTCCAAAAAAAGGTTTAATGATTTACTGTTTTGAAAAATAGCACTTTATACAAAAAAGTGGGGAATGCTTCTCCGTCTACCCTACCCAGATGATGTGAGAGTATCGTGTATAAAGAAAACGAAATTGTTGAAGTAAGTAATTGGTTTAGTAAGACATTGTGGGGGGAAAAATAAGAGTGCCCTTGAAAAAGATTCCTGCTTATCATTAGAAAACACAACGAATTCTAGCCTGACCTGATATCTCATTTCATTATTACAAAAAAAAAAAATTAAAAAAAAAAAAAAATAATAATAATAAATAAAAATAACTGAGTGTTATTAAAAAGATGGTACTGCTATGTCCACTTAACTGTCTTCAACTCTGTCCATTTGAAATGTATTGGACCATAGTTTAATAATATCTTAAGTATTTATACTTAAAGCTTAAGAAAAAATAAAATAGAATTTATAACGAAGTGGAACCATTCCAATAAAATATTAAAAAAAAATATAAAAAATATTTTATTAAAATCGAATAAGAAATTTATGTATCTTTTCACAAAGTCATAATTTTAGAAATAAACCAATTGCTTTTATTTGTATGTACACATCTGCTCAAAATAATAGAAACACCTTATGGGATGATATTAAAGTGACGATAACTTTAGAAAATTCTTCAGAAATACTCCGTATTTTTTCTTTGCAATCAATTTGTTTTACCAATACCGCTTTAATGAAAAATATGGCAAGTTTAAGCATGCAAATTGATTTACATATACGTTTTCAATTTAAATGCCAAAAATTGTTGCTCAAAATAATAGATACAGTAATTTAATTTGTATTTTTTATATTAAGTCGAATTTTATTTTTCTTTTTTGATTGGTTTTATGTAATACGATATGAACTGTTCTCATTTAGGTTGAAAATATTATAAAGAAATAGTATTCTGACAGAGAAAATGGGAAGAAACAAGCGCGAATGTTATATTCGGCTCGGACGGATCTATATACCCACCATCAACTTTTTCATATTTTACGTTATATAGAGGTGGGCGGTAAAGTGGGCGGACCACGCCTATTTTTTGTTTCCAATTTTATATCGACCCTTTTTGTTTAAGAGATATCGGCAGAAAAGTATGAAATGAAGCTACAACGGACACCATGTGTTTCAAGTATTTTGCCCATAACTTTTTTGTTTATTAACTTATTTTGCCCATTTTCAATACCAAATAAACCGTATATAAGATAAATATTTGAGCCAAATTTCGTCCCCCTACGTTGTCCCGTTCGAGCCCTATCCTGCTTTCAACAGACAAACAGACGGACGGACATAGCTAGATCGTCTCAAAATCGAACCAGGACCCAGAAAATATATACTTTGTGGGGTCTTAAATGTTTCCTTCGATATGTTACACACGGAATGACAAAATCAATATACCCATATTTTTGATGGTGAGTATAAAAAATGCTTTTTAAATACATTTATATTTTTTCAAAAACTTTTAGACTATATTTATATTTTGTATTGCAAAATTTTATATATTTCTACTCTACTTCAAAGTAGCTAATATTCATATTCATCTCTATTGATGAAATATTAACTTAATTTAGATACAATTTATTTTAATAGTTATTCACTTAAAATTTACTCGTTAATATTTACATATAATTAACATAACAATTATTTTTTACTGTTTAATGAATTTGAATAATGTAGTTCAGTAATTGTGATATGATAAAAGAAAAAAATAATAACAAATAAATAAATTACAAAATACCTGTAGCAGAATTTTAATAATATGGAAAAATACAATTAATTTTCGTTCTGTATGCATAATCGATATAAAAAAATTATTTTGTATTCTTAATTTATTAAACATTAAATTTGTTTAATGCTTCTTTGGATAATAGATTGTAAATAAAAATAAATATATTGTATACATTAAGAAATATATACTTATGTATATATTTATACTTGAGAGATAATAAATTACTATTAATTTAAATTAATTTTAAGAATAATAAAATTAAAAATGAGATTATTTTATATAGGAATTAAAATGTACATAAATATTAAAGGTAATCGTCAAAAATGAATAAATTTAAAGTAGTAAAATATTTAAATAACACAGGGAAATACTGATTCTGCGGCACTGGATTTCTCATTCAATTCGGATACACGGTATTAATAATTACTAAGCCTCTAATCCATTTTTTTTTTT
Source organism: Protophormia terraenovae (assembly GCA_951394005.1). Classification (NCBI taxonomy): domain Eukaryota; kingdom Metazoa; phylum Arthropoda; class Insecta; order Diptera; family Calliphoridae; genus Protophormia; species Protophormia terraenovae. The sequence continues at coordinate 35,009,652 of OX596077.1, read as the reverse complement.
GAATTGCGATTTTTATAATTAAAGATTTTGCATCATATATTGAAGCATATTTATTAAAAAAAAAAAAAAAAACGAATTAAAATATTCTTCAAGTCATTGGATTAAGATAATATGGCTTAATATCTCCATAACTGTTGGCTGTATTTAAAAGTAATGTAGGAATGACTCAAAGACAATTTTAATTCGAATTTTTTGATATTAAGTTTTTGAATAAAATCAGACAAATCGTTTTCGAAATATGCTTCAATATATGGAGCAACCTTCTTGATTTTAAAAATCTCGTGTATACTAATTGACTGATAAACTCCGTACAGATTTTTTTTTTCATTTTGTAAACCTGTGTAAGTTTTAATTGTATCGATTAATGTCACACCAAAAATATATATAATTTCTAAAAATTTTCAATTAAAAGATTAATTAAAATTATTGTTATTATTATTTTTTTAATTGTATCAATTATTTTGTGTTCAAAACCAAAATTTTAAAACAGTTGTACTAAAAATTTAATGATTTAATATAAATACAGTTTTAGTAATTGAATGTTCAAACATATGTACATTCAATTAGACTGAACTTCATTTAATAAAATGATTTTTATTGAAATTCGATTTTAATTTCTTCGTGTTACCTTTTTAGGTCGGTCACTAGCCAATTACAAAATAAATTAAACAATTTCAATACATCAGCAACAACAAGGTTAATATTTAACCAGTGTGGCCATGTCTATATAGAATTTTCAATTCTCATATTAATAATAAATCAAAAAAAAAAAAAAAAAAAAAAAAAAAATGCATTTTGATGTTGTCCAAAGAACAAAACCAAAATCAATAAAAACAATTTAGTATTGAAATTATTATTATTTCTTTTTATTGCACACAATCACAATTAAATCGCACTAATACTTATGTAGTTAAATTTGCAAAGTCGTCTTACAAAAACAAAGAACACAATGTCATTATACCCTACACCACCATAGGTTGTTGGGGTATTATGCGTTTTTGCTGATGTTTGTAACACATAGAAAAGGTTATCCAGCACTCTCCAATCGACTCAGAAATCGATCTAACGATATCCGTCCATCTGGTTGGCTGGACGGCTGTCCATATATACCTTGTGCACAAGGTACAGGTCGCAATTTTGAAGATAATTCAATGAAATTTTATGATACAAAGACGAAGCCTATTGAAATTGGTTGTGATCGGTTCATTATTTCACCTAGCCCCCATACAAATGTCCCCCCGGAATAGAGATTCAACCCTCAAAGTTGCCTTAAAAATATAAATATCTAAGAAGATCAGTCCAGATTTGACCATAGCTGCCATATAAACCCCTCTTCTGAAAATGACTTTAATGTGCAAAAATCCCATACGATTGTTAGTATCAAATTAATATTCGACACAAATAAGTTTTATATAAGTAGAAACAACATTGCCAAATTTTATTAGAATCGGTCCATAATTTACCATAGCTCCCATATAAATCCACTTCCGAGATTCATAAAATCATGTTAGTATCAACGCATTATTATATATTTGTATATTTTATTTTATATTTAGTGAAAGTGTTGGTCTACGATTGGCTAAAGGTCTATTATAAGTTCCCTCCCCCAAATTTTATGCTCATACATAATGGTGTAGGGTATCCTATGGTCCGTCTTGACCGACTATACCTTTTTTTATCGTTTTGTCATGTTAAGTTTTAAGAAAATGACAAGTAAACAAATCAATTGCCCAGCATGTTATAAGAAATTTCCCTTACTAAATAAAATATAATTAGTACTAATTTACAATTTAATAAGATTTAAATAAAAACAATAATAACAAGGAATTTGACATTAACCTTGACCTTAACAAAAGACAAAAACAAAACACAAAAATGTGTAAAAAATATTTTAAGTTCTCAGCAATTAATAGGATTTTCTTACGATGACGTCAAGTTTTTTGTTGACATTATTAAAAATTATTGTTATACGTATTCTTAGGTGTTTATCATACGATCCTAATAAATAATGTATTTTTTTTACTATGACTTCCACAAGGTGTGATAATATGATAATCTTTAAACTATATGGTTCATAACAAAGATATTGTTTCCTTCTTGCTTTATTTACAAATTACACTGGTCAGCAAAGCAAATTTTTCTTTAAATAAAAATCAGTAGTCTATATGGAATTTGATATGCTGAACAAGTATCTGTTTTTAGTTTTTTCCTATTATTAACATACTGATATTTTTTTTTGGAAATATGGCTTGCTTAATAATGCAGTCATAGTAGTATAACTCTAGAATAATTTATCTAATTTAGAAAAATAAATCTCCAATAGATGCCAACTAAAATTGCCTTCAAGTTATAATTGTTAGTCAGGGCTGTCATAGAATCCAAGTCGGTTTTGCTTTTTGTCGGAATTACAAACCAATATTGATTTCATTGCGTGTCATGAAACCGTATTGGTTTTTGTACTTTCGAATGTAAATAAAACCGATGTTCGAATCAGCTGTTTCATACATTTGTCCATTTGTTTACAAAATTGTAAAGCAATAGTGTTTTTGATAAAATATTGCTGAAAATGATTATGTTTTTATTAAAATATAATAAAAAAATAAAATAAATAATAAAGATAAAATAAATAAAATTAAAAATATTAAGAGATTGTGGGAATCTACTTGTTGAGCTGTCGGAAATAGTATAATTAATTTGTTTTTACTGTGCATTTATGTCTAAAGTTATTATGAGGATTCGTAACCTATTAATGGTTAAATAAAAACGCTTTTCATATGGTACTTGACGCTACTAGAGGACATTTGTAGCTTTCTACAATTTCGCTAATGTTGCAACTAGCAGCTTTGCAACTTTATCTAAAAGATCTTATAATAAATCGGAAACGACTTTGCAGAGTTTAGTGATTCAGCCAATTAGATTGTACATTTGCAAGGATGTACACGTTATTCCATATACCACATAAAAAAATATGTAAATAAAAAATAAACCTTTCTTTTTATAAAATAAACAAGGTTTAATTTTTCTACTATAGTAGTTTTTAATTTTTATGAATATCAACTACTAACAAACGCCATACTAAAAAAAAAATATTCACTGTTTAACATTTTGTGTTCCATACTACTACAAACTGCAGCATTATTTTCATGTGGTATACTAAAAATTGCAGCATTTGTTTACAGTTTAAAGCAACATACTTAAACAGTATTCAACTTGTTTGTCAAATGTATAAACTACAACCTCGTGCTGCAGTGTGCTCGTAGAATTTTGCCGAAAATATATTACACACCAGTCAGTGTTTTCTTTGTTATGCTGCATATTTTTCTCTATTTGAAAATTTGCGCTTTGATTTTTCTGCTATAGTAGGTAATTTAGCAGTCTTGTTTTGCACTTTCGATGCTTTGTGTGTAAAATAAAACACATAAGGGTTGAAATGTAACCTAATGTACATATTGTATGCTGGTATATGCCCAGCAGGCCACATGTCCATTAACGACATTTTCATCGATGATGTCGTCTAAATTTGTCGTCAAGAAAATGCATGTAGAGGACAAGTTTGATTAAAAGTCACTTATATTGTCATCATACCCCATTTTCGGCGACTTCAATAACAAAATATAAAAAATTGTCCTACATATTTAGTTCGGTGATAACATGAGTAAAATGTACAGCGAGAATGTCGTGAGTTAGATCAAATACACGACATGCTGCATGACATTGTCAGCAGAATGTCGTGTATACCTATAAGATAAATAAAAGCATTAATAAAACCATTAAAAAGTAGAGAATGTTGTAGCTGAAGTAGTAAGTGCGCTTGATTATTCGATAAGAAAGAGAGAAATTGGTGGCCTGGGTTCAAATCTCGGCGGAACCCTACTTTTTTTCATTTATTTTTCTTTAAATGGTTGACGAAAATATACATGACACTGTCGCTCAGGTTATCGTTGATGACTTAAGTGCCCTTTGTTCGAAAATGTCACCAATGTTTGTTCGGAGCTGTCGTACATGTGTCATCGATGACTGTGACAAATCATCAAGACATCGTCGATATTTTCTACAAGACATGGCCTGCTGGGTGCGTTTGTATATATGTATGTTCGTATGTATGTTTATGTTTTTTATCTTTTACACAAGAATGTCTAGCAGCAATGAAATTGTCAACAAAAAGGCTGCTTGCTATACCTTGTACTATAGCAGCAAAATCAAAACGAAGATAAATAATACTGCGCAATATGGGTTCAACAAAATTGTGCGTGCACAACTCTACAGAAATTAGTAGTATAACGATGTTATAGTGTGGATATTTCTAGTTGTTGTGTATTGTATAAATGAAACATTTGTATATTTATTGCACAGTCGTAAGTGAATTTTTTTTTAGCTAAAACTGCATATTGAAACCTTTAAAATAAACATGAATTTTCTTATATTTTACCAAAATATTGAAAAAACAAAAGCACGTAAATGAAATCCGATAGCTATTAGCTGTTCGGTTTATTTCCAATAGAAAAACCGATAATATTGGAATTCATGACAAAAAAGTGATTTTTTGTCGTTTCCAAATTCAATTCCGACAACAGTTGGATTCTAAGACAGCCCTGATTATTTTTTTTTGGACAAATTGTGAAATTTGTGAAAAGAATAGTAAACATTTGAAAATAAGACTTAATTTTTTATTATAAAGCGAGGTATACTATGAATAAAATAAGCCATATTATCGAAAACAAGGTGATGGGCAAATATTTATTATATTCACAATTATATAAACACCTATATTAAAAGTATTTATATTATCAAGCAAATATTACGTATACGCCGTGTATGCCATGAACTCTGTATTCAATTTTTAGTACAGATCATAATATAATAACAGAAGGTAGAATCATTAGAGAGAGTTTTCAATTTTAATTCTTATTATGTCAAACAACAGAAAAATTATAAACCAAAAAAAAAAATAATAATAATAATAATAAAAAAATTTAAATTTAATTTTAAAAGTTTCATTTTTTTAATTTCGTTTTTTTATTGAACTTTTTTGTACAATTTATCTGGGAAAAAAGTTGTATAGTTGTATACATATGCATATAAAATATAGTGCCACTGGCTACTACCTCACCACCAACAACTTGCAATGATGCCATTTATATCCAGCCGTGGCACAGTGTCACATTTATCCAAATTAGAACGACAAAAATGCGAAAATAAAAGCTTATTAATTGAAGTAATTTTTCTCGCATTTATAAGCAAACATATCATATTTTATGCAAAAAATACTTAAAGTATTGATAAGTGTCTATAGCGCGAATTATGGGATTTCAAACTTGCAACTTTTAAAAATAATTTATTTTTATTTACAACTTTTGTAAAGAAGTATATTAACTTTAACTTCATATATCTCAGTAAATACTGCAGATATTGATATGATTTTTTTTTGGTATATAATAATAAATGTATCCAATTTGTTATGTTATAATTTGCTAGGTTAAAAAATAAATACTAAAAAGATTGATTTCTATTTAAAAGAAATCATAATATCAAAAAATACATTTTTTGGAAAATTCTATTTTTAATGGACTGGAACAAAAAAGTTCCAACGAGTTCCAATCTTAAAATACAATTGTTATATAAAATGATATCTATAAAATTAAATTTGAGAATTTTGGCTGCGATTTTTTGCGATCTTTTAAAATATTAGAAAAAAATATGAGGTACTCATCTTAGCAATTTTTTAAGAAATATTTAAACTTCTTGGGATAATGCCTGAAAATTTGATATGTAAGTATTATAATAAGATTGGTGTGATTAGATCTTGCCACGCCTACTTTAAAAATATCCCATATTTTAATAAAATTTACAAAAATATGCTGCAAATTCATACAAATAAATACATTTTTTTTAGTATGGGAGTGGCAGTGATTCTACCCGCCCTTTTTTAGTGGGAATGTTTACGACCTTATCTACTAACAGAATATACAATTTCAGGCCTATATCTCCAAAATTGAATTTTTGTCGCTCTAAAACTGCCAAATGTTACACTGTGCGTGGAGTTGTCGCAAACGAACGTTTACTGGAGCTGCAAATAGATGTTCCGGCTGGTCCAGTTGTAACCAATAAAAGGAATGTACTTGGCTTCAGAGTTGTTGGTAGTTAACGTAGAATCGCTCCATGAAAATAGTTTATTCATTGAAAAAAATCTTTAAAAAAATTTATTATTTTTGTTTTAGTTTATTTTTAAGTTTTTTTGATATTTTATTTTAATTTTTTTTACATTTTGTTTTCATTTTTTATTGTTTGACAATTCAGGGAAAAAAATTGATAGCACTCTCTCTAATGATTTTACCTTCTATAATTTTATCATGATACAGATTAGTCATTAACCCTGTGTAAGGCTATACTTATTTTTATGACGAAAAAGTTACATTAGGTCGAATCGTCTACGCGATTTTTAAAATAATAAATATAATAAAATAGAAAATTTACTAAAGAAATTATTGTTGAAAAGATTAAAATACTGTTGTAATCCAAAATACATTTAATATTTGTTTCCATTTCCTGGATTATTACAAAAAGTAAGAAATAAAAATAAAAATTTTGTTTAAAAGTTTTTAATAAAATATTTAATATTAATATTTCCTGTAATATCCTCTACAACAGCTTAATTGTGTTTTTAGTTACTTTTTTTGTTAGAATGGGTCTACTTCTTTTTAAACTCTATTTTATTTTTTACTCAGCTTTTAGATTTTTTGAAAATTTTTTTACTATAACTATTAACCCAGCAAAAATTGTTTGCTTTTGGTAATGACTACTACTTACTAGAATCATTACTTGGTAATGAGTTGTCATTATTATTATTCTTATTTCTTCGAGTAGTGGAATAACTAGTTACCAGTAAACAAGAGGTTCATTTCGCTAGAACTCAGAAGATTGTCGGTTCAACCCTAAGCTAAACTCATATATATTTTTTTTTAGGAAATTATTTGAATTTCTATTGGTATGTTAAAACTATTAACAAAGCACACAAATTTTAGCTTATATATGGCGTATTGAGTAAGACAGCATTTGAAACATGAACGAAAGTTTTTGCCAAGGTTCAAATCTCAGTTGAGCCAACTTTTTTTTTTTTTAGCAATTGTGTAGTTTTGTGGTATTTGATTAACTACTTATTTAAATAAGTACTCTATTAATGGGGAGGCATGAATTCGTGGACATATAAAGGTAAATAGTTTTCCACCCAAATTATAAGTACCCTGAGGAAAATTTGTGGCAATTGCAGTAATGGACCGGTCCCTCAGTACCAGTTGAGTACCAATTAACACCTAACTCGTCACCAAAGTTCCAATTGGGAACCAGTTGACACAAACACACTCCCTACTTAACAGTTGATAGTCAATTTAAAACATGCTTGTTAAGTTCGCAATTAGCAACTCGCGTGCAATAACAATCAGTGGCTGAGTGGTTAGCGTTGAAGACTTTAAATCATAACATAAATTAGATGAACATGGGTTCGATTCGGGGTGCTGCCATCGAGATTAACGAAAAATTATAAAATAAAAATAAACATAATTTAATAAAAAAATAATGATAAAAAAATGTTTACAAAGTAAACAATTACCCAATTTTTATAAAATTTGTATTATATTAATCGTTACTGAACCTGTCCTCTTGGACCAGTCCTGTGACCTATCCTGAGACCTGTCCCATGGGACCAATTAGCCACCTCCAATGACAACCCCATGTAAAAGTGACAGGTTCCTCTCATATAAAGTTCCGGAACTGGAACCGGTCACTAGCCCCGAGAACCTGTCACATGACTGGTTTTGAACCGGTTCTCTTTACTCTAGGGTAGTTACCGCCCTTTGGCAATGTAATATGTTGGCTTACCGGATAAGTAAAGTTCTTGCTGAGAAGTAACTTTTTTGTTTTCATAATGATGAAAAGAAAACTTAAATTTTAAATTCGTATCAAATTTCTTTAGATTCGAATTGAGGATCAGTTAATTGATCACCTCCAACGACAACACAATGTTAACAATATAAGTTCTCTATATATGAAGTGTTGTTAATTTTTTTGCTTTCCTTCCCTCTATACTTTTAAAATTTCATTTTTCCAAGCCTTAATGGTTATCATATCTGACCAATTTGAAATTTGGCTAGGGGTTAAAAATTGTCTATGTCAGAGGTACCCTTTTTTAGCCCTCATAGCTTCGCTTCTAAGCCATGGGGCCCCTACCAAACTTAAAATTGTACAGTGCTCTGCCACGTCTATGTTTTTGTAAATCCAAACAGTCGATTAGAAGTTACAGATTTATTTAAAAAAATTTATCATTCTTCCATGCTGTTGAGCGTGAATTAATTTTTATTTAATTTGGTCGTTGTATCACTTTCTATTAATGATCAATCAATCCTCACCTCATTTTAATGCATAAATTAATATTTGAGATGGAATTTTATGGAATAATAAGAAATGATTTTATAGAAAGGATTTTATAAAATTGTCCATGTTTACCTCAATTTTAAAAATTTTAATATCAAATTTGGTAGATAGTGAGAGAATGAGTTGGGCTTTCTAATGAAATATAAAAGTTATAGCGATTTTAAAAATTCAATTTCACAATATTACTTGCTGTTAAATGACAGTTTAGAAGATTATTATTATTATTTTTTTTTTTAAATTAAAATAATTTTGTAACATCATTTAATAATAAAAACTGTACAACAAGTTATCAAGAAAACAATAGAACTTATTTCAAATTCGTGACATAAAGTTATAATTTTATAAAAAAGAAACAAAAAATAATAATTAGAAAAAAAAGAACAAAAAACATTTATTAAATAACTTTGAAATGTTTTAGATTCAGAGCAGACCTTTAAATTTAATTAATAAATCACATAAAAAACACCCAAAAAAACTATAAAATCTAAAAAAATACGTAATAATAATAAAAAAAATATATGAAAAAAAATTTCTGACAGACAGATAGTGAGTGAAACCAATAATGATGTCAATTTGAATTTGTAAATGTTGCCAATGACGTCATTGTCCTTTAAAAAGGATATTATGTATTTTTTTATGTTTAGTTTCACAGTTCATGTTTAGTTTTAGACTAAAATGTTTAAAATTGTAAATAATTGAAATTTTAAGTTAAAATTTTTTATTTAAATATTTTAAGACTATGATGAAAATTTAACTAAAAGGTAAAACACGTGAGTTTTTATATGGTTAAGGAAGAAGAAAAAATCAATAGTTAATATATGTTTTAATAAATAGCAATAACAAAGAGGAATAAAAAAATAACTGGAAGGAATTTGTGTTATATTTTTCAAACATAATTATATACTTATTTGTATTTATTTATAGAAATTAGCAAATTTTAACTTTAATTTCACTTTAATTTAAATTTAACAACTTTTTTTAATTTACATTAAATTTCATCATGTATTGCACTGACTAACCTTTCTTCTGGTGTTTCCATAAGTTCATCTGGCATTATATCACCAATATCTCTGGTGGTTTCTTGCATGGGGCTATTGCCCAAATCTATTGAAGTCATACCTTCAACCATTGTCATAATCTTAAGGAAGTACTTTTGGGAGTTTTGTTTTATTTTTTATAAATTAGATTTTTAAATAAATTTTTTAATCACTAATTTTAATAACAAACGGTGGTTTTACTATTTTTTTTGGTTCACTTATGGATTGATTGTATATTTGCAACTTTCTTTTCCAAAGGTATAATAATAAAGAAGGGTGGTGGGTGTTTGCTATTTGTATTGAATCACTTTTTTAATAAAATTTTCCTTACTTTGATTTTCCACTATAAATTATTCACTATAGATTTTCTTTTCACTAATTACGTCAATTTATTTATTTTTCCTTTATTTTATTTTTTGGTTTTTCTTTTATAAAAATCTATGTATATAAAAAAACATTTAGCGGGTTTTGTTTTCTTTTCTTTTGTTTTTCTTCTTTTTTGTGTCTTACAAAATCTATACTAAAATAAAATTCTCTTTTATTTTTGTTTTCAATTTCTTAAATTCCACTTGTTTATTTTCTTTTTCGCTATTTTTGGTTCAATATATTGAAATCAACCGTTTTCAAACGTAGCGTTTTATCGACTAAATTTAGTTGAGCATCCGTTTGTTACAAGACACTTTTGAAATGCGTCGTTGTTGTGTTAAATATTTTATACTCTCCATCACAGAGTCATATACAGTGTTGTCAATTGTTTAAATATGCGGGTGATAATAACGTTTTTTTCACTTTTTATTTTTAAGATAAAATTGTCAAATTGATGTTTGTTTTGTAGAGTAAAATGAGATAAATTACTGCAGGGCCAGCATCCCCTGCATTGGTTTATCTTAGTTTGACGTAGTTTAGTTTTTATCGTTAATTAATTTGCGATAATGTAAATTTGTTATCAAAATTTTGTTTTTAAATTTTTTATTTATATAAAATTCTTGTTATTGTTTTTATAGATTTCACCAGAGGTGATAAGGTTATTTAGAAGTTTGTCATTCGTTTTATAATCTGGTATATATTCTAGATCCTTAAAGTAAGCCTATTCCGTTTGTCCGTTGCACATTGGTCGAAAATGGCGTTTAATTCAGGGAAATATTATATTAATATTATATTAATCGAAAAGTAAAAAAATATGTTTTTGGATTTTTAAGATATTTTTCTTGAGAGAATTCTGATGTCTATCCGACTGTTTATGTACTATTTTTCAGAAAATTTTCAGAACAAACATCCTGCAACATTTTAAGTTGCATTCCATGATTCCATGAAAGTTGAAAAATAGTGTATTTTAGGATAATTTAAAAAAAATAAAATAACAAAAATATTTTGCAAAATATAATTTAGAAATACTTAAAGAAAAGTACCCTTTACACTGAAGTTGATGGTTTCATTTAAAATTTTTACTTTAAAAGACTTTTTATTTAAAAAATACACCGAAAGTTCATGAAAACTGAATTTTTGACTCTTTTTTCAAATGTTTCAAATCAAATGCAAAATTAAAAAAAAAAAGTATAATTTTTAGAAAATAATTTTAAAAAATAAAATAAATTTTTTTTTTAATTTCCAATTTTTTTTCAAAAATTAAACTTAAAAAAAATTAATGAAATTTAAAAAATAAAATGTAATTTTTAATGACTATAATTTTAACTAAATTTCGAAAAAAAAAAATTAAAATTTTTGGAAAAAGGCATTTTAATTAAAAACGAGAAAGAAAAGAATAGTCGATCAAGTCCGACCATATGATTTCATCATTGTGTATGTATATCAAAATTTGGGGAAAGGTCTTTTATGGGGCCAATTTTGGACCGATACATTAAATGTAATGCATATTTTTTAAACATACGTATGCATTATATTATGTTAAAACTAACATTTATATGGGATTCTGTACTTTAAGATGATTCCCGGACGTGGGCCTTATATGAGAGCTATTGTAAATTATGGACCAATTCTCATAAAAATTGGTGCCGTAGTTTCTACTGATATAAAACATATTTGTTTTAAATATTAACTTTATACCAACATATGTATGGAATATATGCAAGTTAAAGTGATTTTCGGAAGAGGGGTTTATATGGGAGCTATGGACAATTATGGGCCAATCTTCATAAAGATTTATATTTATATAGGAACTTACTTGTACCAAATTTTATTAAAATATCGCAATATTTAAGGCATTTATAGTCGTTAAACTCCCATTCCGGGAGGACATTTGTATAATGGACCGATCATAACCAGTTTCAATAGGGTTCGTTCTTGACCTAATAGAAGATCGTGTGCAAAATTTCATTATCTTTAAAATTGCGACCTGTAGTTTGATTACAAGGTTTACATGGACAGACAGGCAGACGGTCATCGTTAAATCAACTCAGGAAGTGATTCTGAATCGAATGGTATAATTTAAGGTGGTAGTCTCCATCTTTTTGATGGTGGGTATAAAAACAAGTAAATTTTCAATCAACTTTTTCAAATTTTACGTTATATGGGAGGTGGGCGGTAAAGTGGGCGGACCACGTCTATTTTTTTGTTTACGAGTTTACATTGGTCCTTGAACTATTTGAACACAATTTCGTTGAAGTTTCACCTTATATGAGAGGTGGGCCGTAAAGAGGGCGGACCACGCCCATTTTTGGTTTCCAAGTTTATGTCGAGATCAGCCGAAAAGTATGAAACGGACACCCCGTGTTTCTAGTTTTTAACCCATAACTTTTTTTTTATTAACCGATTTTGCCCATTTTCAATACCAAACAAACCTTATAAATATTTGTGCCAAATTTCGTCCTCCTACGTTGCCCTGCTTTAAACAGACATACAGACGGACGGACATAGCTAGATCGACTCAGAACCTAACCAGGACCCAGAAAATATATACTTTTTGGGGTCTTAGATGATTCCTTTGATATGTTACACACGGAATGACAAAATCAATATACTCCCCACCTTTTTGATGGTGGGTATAAAAAGAGTATCAAACTTAACAGCAGGGCAACCAAAAACATGCAAAATCATATGCAGCAAACAGTTATAGTTATTTAACAGACAACTTTAAGAATTTTGGCATTGATTTGTAACCGAATATTCTTGCATATTTTAATCATAACAGCATATTTTAAAATATTTTGGGCTTAACAGCATATTGTGTCATATTTTCATTGAAAATCCTTATTTTATAGAATATTTTAGCAATTTTAATGACATATTTTATACTTAATAACAATATTTTGTACATATTACACTAAATAGATTACCATTATGAAATTTTCGTTTTACTGTCACATAAAATAATAAACATTTTGTATTTTTCTGATTAGCTTTAAAAATAAAGTTATTTTAGCATAAATATTTGATAATTTAAAATTTTACCAGAAATAATTATATTTTAAGAAGATATTAGTTTTAGTCAAATTAATTTTAAAGAAATTAAAGAAAAAAAAAAAAAAAATGCAGCTAACATAAAAAAACCGCCACAATTTATTTTACTCTTTTGGCGTTTTTATTTAACTTAAGCAAACAATTGTCATCTCTGCTTGTGCTGCTCTCTGTACAAAATATATTAAAAATTAAAATACTATTCTACATGATGAAATTATACCAGGTGACAGTACCGCTACAACAAATACAACAAGGCAAAAACAACCATGCATTTTGTTTTTGGTTTTTCCAGCACAACGTCAAAAACATTCGACAAAATAAAAAAAATGTAAACAAAAAAACAAGGAATAAGTAAACAACAGAAGAAGTAAACAAGCAAAATAAGAGCGCCTAAAAAATATGAATTGAAAAATTGTAGAATATTTTCATTTAAACGCAAATTTATTTATTTCAAATCAAATATTATTCTTTTTTAAAACAAATATTATTTTTTCTACACAAATTTGCACTAACATAAAACTTTTTGTACATCACAAGGCAAAAATTGTTCACAAAAGAAAATAACAAAAATCCAATATTATTGAAAAAGTATTTAATATTTTCGTTTTAAACTCAAATTTATTTATTTCAAAACAAATATTATTATTCTTTTTTAAAACAAATATTATTTTTTCTACACAAATATTAAAATTTTATTTTGTACCACACAATCACAATGCACAAATTATTCACAAAAGGAAATAACAAAAAACCACGTGTATTATGTAAACAACTTTTGACAGTAATCTGGAAAAAATATACATCGGCAAAAAATCATCAGCTGATTTCCTACTGTCACCTGGTATAATTTCATCATGCTATTCTATTTAACTCTACACTGAGTACACAATAATAGTAGTGTGATTTTTTTGTTATTGTTATGATTTCGTTTTACTTTTTTATTAAAAAGAAAACCCACTGTATTTCATATTTAGTGTAGTTCGCACGATTTTGAGTACAAAATTTTGTATTGAAATTGAAATTTAGCGCAGTCGTTTTGACATTTTTGGTTTTCTTCTCTCCAAGTCAGTGAGTGAATGAGTAATTTGTTGTGTTTATTTGTTTGTATATAGTACATATTTATTATTATTCCTTTCTCTATTATTTTTTTGTAGTTGTTTTTTAATTTTTTTTTATTTATTTTGTTTTTCTTGTTATTTATTGTATTTTATGTATATTTACAAGATACAAGATTTTAATTTAAAGTGTTTTTTTTTTCCATGTTGCACTCGTTTCCTTTTTTTGGCGATTTTTTTTCCAATACTTTTGTCAAATTAATCATCAGAAGGAAATACGTCAATTGATATGTAAATTTTATGAGTTTATTGTTTATTTTGCGTTTTGGTTTTAAATTGTTTTCAAGCGTTGAAATTAACAGATTTATTTTTATCAGTATAAACATCAATTTCTTATTTTATAAATTTATTTTGTTTTTAATATATAGAATTTAAAAATGTCTTAAGAACAACTAAATGTTTCACTATTTCATGACATCTCTAAATTTCTGCTTACTTTGTCCTTTGCTTTCGAATAATTTAAATTATTTTTTTTTTATATAAAAAATACCCCGCAAAAATACGTACAAGTGCTTTAGTTAAAGAATATTTGCAAAACTTCAAAAGTACAAAAAAGTATATACATATTTTTAACGTTTCTGGATGTTGTTAATGATTTCACAATTTCACCAATTTTTAAAGTATTTTTATAGTACACTTTTAAACAAAGCTAAAATATTATTATTAAAAAAGATCATATAAAAAGGGCTTTGAGAGGAGAACTTCAATAGCTAAGAATAAGAATCGTAATAAAATAATATCTTACAAATAACGATTAAGTTTTGAAAAAATTACTTTTGCAGCTCACTATGAACTTCTTTCCAATGATAACACAATCTTAAAATTATCACTATTTTTAGATTTTTTTTTTTTTTCAATTCTTGTTTTGTTGAAGTATAATTAAAAATGGATATAGCATTCTTTCTGGTGATGTAATACATAAGTACATATAAACTTATACTTCTTCCTATGTAAAATCAATCAAAGAAAAAGAATTTAAAGGTCACGCAATAAAATTCTTTTTAAACCTTTTAATAGCCAATTTGCAATTTATTTTACTAAAAGAAATTAATTCAAATATAACTAACTATGTACTACATATTAAATCAAATATATTGATTATATTGTAAAAGAAGAAATAGTTGAATTCGTTAATATGAAATTGTATATTTTTTTCTTGTACGTTAAATGAAGACAACGTTAATAAGGAGTGATTCCATCTCCGACGTCTATGGAATTTACTGCAGATATTGGCAATTGGAAGACGGTTTAAAAAACGAAAGAAAGCTAAAAACTTTACAAAGGTGTATTTGTTTATAACTTCTAAACTATACGTGGTAGGTATCTAGTTTTAGTTTCATATTAAAGACAAAGATATTACCTTTATAACGATATTTATAAAGTTTTTTTTTACATCAAAAGTTCAAAGATCAAAGTTAGACATATACTAACCAAATTATTATATTTCAAAAAATTGAATTTTAAAAATTCTGAAAAAAATATATAATGTTGACTTAACTCTTCTTCCTACGCACATCAAATTTTAGGTTGGAGTCCCATTTAGTTTAGAAATTATGGACCATAATAAAATAAAATTACTTATAATTTCTAAACTATACACAATGAAATTTTAATTTTAGTTGTATTTTAAAGATGAAGATATTGCCTTCAAAATGATATGTAGTAAGTTGATTTAATTCGAAAGTTCAAAGGTCAAAATAAGACTTATAAAAATTAAACCTTTATATCTCCTAAAACTATATTTTTAAAAAATTATACCTTTATACCTTTAAACCTTTAAACCCTTTATAATGTTAACATAACTCTCGTCCATACCCATAAAAAATTTCATATTGGACACTCCTTTAGTTTAAAAGTTATGTAACAAAATATTAACCAAAGTCAAATTTTGTATATAAAATTTAAATTAATTTTTGTAAATATTTTAAATTTTTACATACCAAAATATAGCTTTTTACCATATTTTGCTTCATAACTCCTTAACCAAAATAGTCTTCAACTTGAATTTTGGCTCCATTATAAAACAGAGTTAAATTTATCAAGAAAGATATTGACCTCAACATTTTGCAACCCTTGCAATTTTGCACTGTTTAAACTTGACGTGAGCAACCAATTTTAAAAAAAATTAGATAAAGTTAGCAAAAAAGAAGGAAAAACATTTTTTTCAAGACACTGAAAAAAGGGATAATTTATTTCAAATATATTTTTAGAATTATAAGACGATTTTTGGCTGAATGGTAATGTCCGTCCGTCTATACATTTGGGTTAAATGGGTCGAAAATGGCACTTAATCCAGGGAAAGGTCATATTAATACTTTAATATTTAGATTTAGTTTTAATATTGATCAAGAAGTAAAAAATAATATACTTTTGGAATTTTAAGACTTTTTTAAGGAACTCTAATGTCTGTCCTTCCGTCCGTCTGTTTATTAATTTTTGCAAACTTGCCAATTCAAAATCGTTTTTGACTCAATAATGTTATCGAATTAAAATTTTCTTTATTCGATAGACAATTTTGTTCTTTAATAAATTGCAAAAAATATGACAAAATCGGTTGAAAATGTTGGGATATATATGGCAAAGACTTGACCAACATCTTGCAAAGTTGAGATTGTTGAAATTTCAAATGAATATATCTTGAAAAGTGTATAAGAGAAATAGTACATACAAGCATGTTTTCTAAAGGATTTATCAAGTACTTTAAGGTGATACAAAAATCTTGGAAATCGGGTAAGGAATAAAAATTTCCTAGTGGTTAAACATTTTCCATGACACTAGTACCCTATTTTGAACCCCCATAGCTGCGCTCCCGAAGCGTATATGGGATCCTGCTTCTAAACTTAAAATATTACTGTCCTCTGCTACGCCTATGTGAAATTTCATTTCGATTCTGCCCCACTGTTTAATGTTTGATAAAGCAGAGAAAATGCTTTATCTGTTTTTTGTATGAAATCTACTGGAGTTTAAAAAAAAAAAATAATAATAATATTAAAGGGGACAATATGTACTATTTTTTCAGAAAATTTTCAGAACAAACATCATGTAACATTTTAAGTTGCATTCCATGAAAGTTGAAAATTATTGTATTTTAGGACAATTTTCAAAAAAATAACAAAAATATTTGGACAAAATATAATTTCCAAATACTTGAAGAAAAATACACTTAAATACTATTTATAATATTTTAAACATTTTAAATTTTTACTTTAAAACACTTTTTATTTAAAATAAATATGCTGAAAGTTTATGAAAATTTAATTTTTTAATCTTTTTCAAATAAGAAAACAACACAACCTAGCTTGAAGATTTGAATTTATATTGATAAATAATTTTGTCAAAAGTGGCGCTTAATTGAATTTTAAAATTTAAAGTTTTGTAATAAAGTTGGGTACCTAATAGAAATAGACAAAATTATGTATCAATATCAATTAAAATCTTTAAGCTAGATTGTGTTGTTTTCTGATAAGGAGCTGCCAAAGTAAAATTTTTTTTGTACATTTTTGAAAAAGAGTAAAAAATTAAATTTTCATAAACTTTCAGCATATTTATTTTAAATAAAAAGTGTTTTAAAGTAAAAATTTAAAATAAAAACCATCAACTTTAGGTATTTAAGTGTATTTTTCTTCAAGTATTTGGAAATTATATTTTGTCCAAATATTTTTGTTATTTTTTTGAAAATTGTCCTAAAATACAATAATTTTCAACTTTCATGGAATGCAACTTAAAATTTTACATGATATTTGTTGTGAAAATTTTCTGAAAAATAGTATATATTGTCCACTTTAATATTATAAAAAAAATCGTGCGATTTGAGAAAATATTTTTTTTTTTTTTTTTCAAAAAAAACTCCAGTAGATTCATACAAAAAACAGCTTAAGTGCAGACATTTTCTCTGCATTATCAAACATTAAACAGTGGGGAAGAATCAAAATAAATCTGTAACTTCTAATCGACTGGTTGGATTTGCATGACAGGCGTAGCAGAGGACAGTAGCATTTTGCAGTTTAGAAGCAGGATTCAATATACTCATCAGGAGCGGAACAATGGGAGTTCAAAATAGGGTAATAGTGTCATGGAAAATGTTTAACTACTAGCGAATTTTTGTTCCTAACCCGAATTCCAAGATTTTTATATCACCTTAAAGTTCTTGATAAATCCTTTAGAAAACATGCTTGCATGCACTACTTATCTTATATATTTTTTGAGTTATATGCATTTGAAATGCAAATATTTTCAACCGATTTTATTATATTTTATGTAGTTGGCTAAAAAGCAAAATTATCTAACGAACAAGTTTGGAAAGTTTGCAAAAATTAACAAACAGACGGACACATGGACGGACATTAGAATTCTTTCAAAAAAATCTAAAAATTCAAAAAATATTTTTTTTCCACTTCTCGATTAATATGAAAACCAGATAAAAGTATTAAAATTCTGATTTCAACTTTACCTGAGTTAAGAGGCATTTTCGACTCACGTAACCCAAATGTATAGACGGACGGACATTGCCATTCTGCCAAAAAATATTTTAGAATTCTAAAAATGCATTTTTTTTACTAACTAATAAATAGAAAAAATATAACGTGATTATTAAAATTCGGATATAACCTTTTCCTGAATTAAGCGTCATTTTCGTCCCATTAAAGCCAAATGTATAGACGGACGAACATTACCACTCAGCCAAAAAACATCTTATAATTCTAAGAATGCATTTTTTTTTTACTTACTAATAAATAGGAAAATTAAACGTGATCATTAAAGTGTTGATACAGCTCTTCACTGAATTATCCCATTTAACTCTAATGTATAGACGTACGGACAGACATTACCGTTCTGCTAAAAAAAAATCTTAAAATTCGAAAACTGATTTTTTTTTTAACTAATAATCAATAAAAAAAATAAAACGTGATCATTAAAATATTGATATCATCTTTCGCTGAATTAATCACCATTTTTGACCCCTTTTACCCCAATGTGCGTGAGTGAAAATAACCATGTATACCTAAAATTAAGTTGAGACACACTGGTGAGCAAAGAAATACAAAAATAGGTGGAATATTTGACGTGCTAAAACAAGAATCAGCTTTCACTTTTTTTCTATCACGTATTGATTTTTTATTGGACATAACGCTCCTGAATGGTATGTGGGGTCTTCCATTCCAAGCTTAAAATACACTTTTCTGCTACGCCTATGTGAAATTTTTAAATCTAAAATCTAACAATGTCAATTCTGCTCCACTGTGCAATATATACTGAAAAAAACTAATTCAAGAAAATAAAAAATAAATATGATCCAAAACTGTTACAAACATATTAGACTGGTCGACAGAAAAATATTTTGTTAAACAAGAAATAAATAGAATTTGATGTACTAAACACGAATCTTCTTTCAGTTTTTTCGTCTGCATTTCGAATTAATAGTTTGATTTGATTTAAAAAATTTTACTTTTTCTTTTGTAATTTATGGCATTTAGGATATTTTTTAATTCCCTGGTATTTAAACAAGGTTTTTTAAAAAACTTTTCTTTAATAGTAGTTTCCTTATTTAATAATATAGATGTTAATTGTTGTAATGCTTTTAAGTAAATCCTCATAACATTGTAACTAATTATTTTATAAAGGTTTCAATAAAGTCAATAATAATAATAATTATCTGGTATCGCTAAGTGAATTTCTTAGTTTATTTTTAAATGAAATTAAATTTTTCCAAACCGATTGACAGTGTTAGGGAAATATATGTAATTAAAAATTATATAATCAGTGTGATAAAGTAATGAACGGTGTAAAAAAAGTAATGGTCACCTTTATTATATTTATTAAAATGTATAATTTTTGCTGTAAAACAAAATTACTTTAACACGTGTTAATGATAAACAACTTTATACATGATACTCTAAACACATGTCAACAAAATTTATGTTAATTAACTTTAATTTACGATTAAGATACAGTTTGTTTTTAACAAAATATCCGTATTTTATTTATATAAGAAGTCAACAATTTACTCAAAGATACGAATACAGACAATTGGAGATCAACATTTCATTTAACACAACTGATAAGAAACTTTTTATTAAATAAATAATTTCAAGAGAAAATAATATTAAAACAAGTACCTAGATGAAGATGGAAAAATAAAAGATGCTGTGAAAACACACAGACAGACAAACATATCAAAATAAAATTTGCTAATTATCAGAAATGATGGCGTTTTGTTTTTAATATTTTAAACAATTTAAAATTAGAAAAAATATTTATTTTGAAATTCATATTAAACTACGGAATAGTTGTGTTTATTTTAGAAAATAAATTTAACAATAATTTTAAAATGCGTAATAAGCTGAAAGGAAATATTAAATTTGATTGTTGAAAAATCAGGAGATTTGTTTACATTTTGATTAATTTGGAAGTTGTTAGGTGAATCATTAAGAAAATACTTGAGTCATTTGGAATTTCTTTAAAAAAATCTTTAAATAATTAGAGGAAAGTAAATATTTATTTCAAGGTTTTTTTATGAAAATTTTGGAATTAAAATTGAACGTAATTTAAAAATACACATGTTTATATATGTAGCAGCTTAGGTAGAGAGGCTATGAAGCGTTTGTATTAAGGATTTTTAATAACTAAAATTATGGTTACTCACAAGCCTTAAAATGCTTTTGAATATTTTGACTGAAGTTTACTATGACCATCCATCAGTCAGTCTGCAAACTACTGGTCACAGTTTTGAAGCAATTCTTTAAATTTTGAACAATGTTCCGTTCTCATGCCTATTGGAATTGATTGAAATCGATTTTTGATTTCATCTGTTTTTGTAAAATTTCTACATAAAGAAACAAACATTTTTGGCCCATGAAATTAGTCAATTTAAATTGATTTAATTTGCTGCCTTATTTTAAATGCTTTTCCAAATCACTTAAATCGGCTTTAATTATTATTTGTGGAATTTATAATTTAAAACAATAATTTAAAGCAAAATGAATTTAAATTTTAAATAACAACAAAAACCATTATCGTCATATGTAAATTATGGTGAAAACGCAAAAACAAAAACGCTTTTATAAATATATATTTATTTTAATGTGAATGACAGTGTATGTGTATATTTGTGCATCTTTAATTTTAATGGTTTATTTTGGTTTGTTGAACTGAAAAAATACAAATGAATTTAAGTACTTAAAGTCCAAAAAGGCCACCAACAATTAATTTTTTTTTTTTTTTTTGCAATGGCCAAATATCAACACAAATGTTTTATTTTACAAGTCTAGGTATTCAACATTTATTTGAATTGAATTTTACTTTTTTGTTCATGAAGGTTAATTAAACATAATTGTATTAATTCTCATGTAGTACTTTTTAAAAGAGGGCTCAGTCGGTGACATTGCAAACGACAACACACTGGGCTGAAAAGTAACTATTTAGGAAACAAAAATTTATGTTTTAAAATTGAGGTTAGTGTTATTAAAAATATGCTGAAATATACGTCAATATAAATATAAAATTAATTTTAGTGTAAACAGTCTAAATTATAGAGTAAAATATTAGTGTAAATTGTATTGTAAACTATAGTTCAAACTATAATGTAAACTATAGCGTAAACTATAATGAAGACTTAAGTGTAAACTATAGTGTAAACTAAAGTGTAAACTATAGTATACTTAAGTGTAAACTACAACGTAAACTATAATTTAGGCTAAAGTAAAGTAATTATAAAGCAAATTATAACTTTATACTAAAGTCTAACCTATAGTGTAGACTAGAGTGTAAACTATAGTGTAAAATATAGTGCAAACTATTGTGTAAACTATAGCATAAACTACAGCGTAAACTGTAACGTAAATTATATTGTGAACTATAGCGTAAACTATACTGTAAACTATAGTGTAGCCTATAGTGTAGACTAAAGTGTAAACTATAGTTTAATCTATAGTGTAAATTATAGTGCATACTATTGTGTAAACTATAGACTTACCTATAGTGAAGACTAAAGTGTAAACTAAAGGCTAAACTATAGTGTAAACTATAATGTAAACTGTAGTGTAAACTATAGCGTAAACTATAGTGTAAACTATTATGTAAACTATAGAGTAAACTATAGCGTAAACTATAGTACAGACTATTGTGTAAACTATTGTGTAAAATATAGTGTAAACTATAGTGTAAACTGTAATGTAAACTATAGCGTAAATAATAGTACAAATTTTTAATGTAAACTATACTGTAAACTATTGTGTAAACTATTGTGTAAACTATAGTGTAAACTATAGCGTAAACTATAATGCATACTATAGTGAAGACTAAAGTGTAAACTATAGGGTAAACTATAGTGTAAACTATAGCGTAAACTATAGTGTAAACTATAGCGTAAACTATAGTTTAAACTATAGCGTAACCTATTGTGTAGACTAAAGTGTAAACTATACTGTAAACTATAGCGTAAACTATAGTGTAAACTATAGCGTAAACTATAGTGTAAACTATAGTGTAAACTATAGTGCATACTATAGTGAAGACTAAAGTGTAAACTATGGGGTAAACTATAGTGTAAACTATAGCGTAAACTATAGTGTAAACTATAACGTGAACTATAGTGTAAACTATAGCGTAAACTATAGTTTAAACTATAGCGTAACCTATTGTGTAGACTAAAGTGTAAACTATAGTGTAAACTATAGCGTAAACTATAGTGTAAACTATAGCGTAAACTATACTGCATACTATAGTGAAGACTAAAGTGTAAACTGTAGTGTAAACTATAGTATTAAATATAGCGTAAACTATAGTGTAATCTATAGTGTAAACTATAGCGTAAACTATAGCGTGAACTATAGTGTAGCCTTTAATATAGGTAACTATAGTGTATACTATAGTACATATTTTTAGTGTAAACTAAAGTATAAAGTGAAGACTACTGTGTAGACTACTATGTAGACTACTGTATAGACTACTTAGACTACTGGGTATACTACTGTGTAGACTACTATGTAGACTACTGTGTCTACATTAAACATTATCATGTCTGACAGCAATATTAATGCTCATTAATTTGAATTTTGACACCTTCTCACCATAAGAATGAAAACTAAGACACGTGAAAGCAGGACTTTACGTCGCAATAATTGATTAAAAATTAATTGTCAAAGAATTAGTTAGACATACCAAAACCTATTTACAACTCTAAACAAACTAAATAAAATTTATCCTTTTAGAATTTTGTAAAGGAATTTTAACATTATTTTTAACTACAAAAATAGATATTACGTTTAACAATGTTACACTTTTTTTTTTGTTGTCAGTCGTTACCTCTTTCCGTGTTTGTCAAAATGTTTGTACATATGCCTTCTTATCACAAACAACAAAAGTAATTGAAACGAAAGGGGTTCATGTCCTTTAAAACTTTATTCATACCAAGTTACTCGTACGTAATATATTTTCAATTTATTTCTTCATTTTATTTTACTTGATATGTCATTGGTTCGTGTTGCATTTGTTTGTTGGTTGGTTGGAGTGTTAGTGACGTCAGTTATATTTAGTACCTTTTCTTTTGCTTTCGTCATTAAGTTATGACCTTAATAGTTGTTCCTATAGTCGGTATGTATGTTTGTATGTATGAATCAAATTAACTATAAAAAATATTTTTTTTTTTTTTTTTTTTAGGACAATCAGAATTGCTAGTGTTTGTATGTGACTTATGTCAGAAAGTTTAAGGGAGGTAAGGTTGTTGCACAAATTAAATTTTAGTTATATTTTATACTAAAAATAACATACATAGATTGATATTGGGATGTTTTTTTTTTTTATTAAATTAAAAAAATATTTATTTACGTAAAAATTTTGTTTCTATATATAAAATATGGAAGATGACTATGATATGGAATAATTGAGTTTATTATAGATTTTAATAGAATGAAAATGAAAATCAACATGTTATTCAAATAAATGAAAATATGATAGAATAGAAAACTTGCAACAAAATTAAAAGCGTAGTTTTATTGCAAAAAATTTAACTGTGGCACAGGATTTCCCAATATTATAAATAAGTTCTAAGTTTAGACTTTTATTAAATAGACTCTATGAAACAGATCTCGACAATAATTTGCCTAATTTGGTTTAATGAAAAAAAAATCGAATTTGAATTATCTCTAAAGATGATGATGATTACAAATTTTGATTGTGTAAGGTATTGAATACGACAGTCGTAAGATTGTTTAAAGAAAACCAAAAAATTTTGATTTTTTGTTTGATTTGACGACAAATTGTATAGTGAACTAAAAGTCATGAGATTTAAAAGTCAAAGTATGTAATTTTCAACGTTATAATAAACATATATTTTTTTTTAAGTATTTGTAAAAGAAATTTGAAAAAAATTAAAAATTTATAAAATTTGTGAAAACTACAAAAATAAATGTGGAAGTAAAATTCGTATAGTCATCGGATATATCAGAACATGTATTAAAAAAACTGTTACTTGTCAAACTTATTGTTAGATTTATTTGAAATTCTAGTGGCTCATTTATTTATGCTTTTATCATTTATTATTCTGATAAAATTATGGTAAATAGTTAAAAAAAAAAAATTGTATCGAAAAAATTTATTTTTCTTCAAAAAAG
The DNA here is from genome assembly GCA_951394005.1 of Protophormia terraenovae. NCBI lineage: Eukaryota > Metazoa > Arthropoda > Insecta > Diptera > Calliphoridae > Protophormia > Protophormia terraenovae. Next base: position 34,985,046 of record OX596077.1, on the reverse strand, counting down.
TTTAATTTTACAATAAATTGTTAACAATCTTAAACAACCATATGTGTATTGTTTTCTCCTTTATCATAAAACTGAATATGAATAACCAGTTAAAATTTATTAAACTTAAATTAAAATTATTTGGTGCATACTTTTCGGGGCAAAAATTAAAAGAGTGTGAACATTTTAATTAAGTTATTCCAGATAAAATTTAATAAATTTCAAAAAAAGAAAAAACTAAAGCTTAAAAATTATTGCATCGTGACATGTAGGCTTAAGGAAAGATTTTTAAAAATTGTAGACACATTTCATTTTTTTTAAATATTAATTCAGGTAAAAGTGATATTATTATTTTAATATTTACATTTAGTTTTTATATTGATCGAAAAGTAAAAAAATGTATAAATGGAATTTTAAAAATTTTTTTTCAAGAGAATTCTGATATCCGTCCTTCCGTCCGTGTGTTTGTTAATTTTTAGAAATTTGTAATTCAAAATAGTTTATTTTTGGACTCAATAAAGATATCAATTTAAAATTTCCTTTATTCAGTAGATAATTCTGTTCTTTAACTAATTACAGAAAATATAATTAAATCAGTTGAAGATGTTGGGCTATATATGGAAAAAAAACTCTACCAAGATCCTGCAAAATATAGTTTGTTAAAATTTCAAGTGCATATTACTCAAAAAATTAAAGAGATAAATAAAAATATAAAGAGATAAATAGTAAATGTTTTTCAAAGAATTTACCAAGAACTTTAAGTTGGTATAAACATATTTGAAATCTAGTCAGTATCCAAAATTTGCTAGTGATAAAACATTTTCTATGTCATTATAGCCTAATTTGAGCCCCCATAGCTCTGCTCCTAAAATGTATTTAAAATTCTATTCTCCTCTGTTACACGCAGAGAAAAAACATTTCGCTATATGATTTCCGCAACAATATTATTTTCATTACAATAATATATTGCCATTACAAACATCGTTATCGTTGAATATATTTAATTTTAGAAATAATTTTGTTACTTTTGTTCTCAATTCACAACATGTTAAGCAATATGTTTAAATTAGAACCACGTTATTGTTATTAACATTCTATGTGCAACAACATTATTTTCAATACTCAAAAATATTAATGTATTTGTAATTTTGAATTGACAACAAAATGTTTGTTTTGTATTGTCAACAATATACATAATTGGAACTTGACAATAAGTATACTTGCTGATTTATATTCAGTTTAGTGTGGTTCTTGCATAGAGATAATTATCTGTCAGCGTGTTAAAAATATATTGAATGTATATTTAAATAAAAAAGTGAACTGATTTAAATTTAATATTTTAAATAAAATTAAACTAAAAACAAATATTTTACATAAGTAAAAATATTGTGAAAATATTTTAAATGCATAATACGCAAAGAAAACAACACAATAGGTTATCTTCGGAGTGCTAAAAATAAAGAAAATTATATTATTTATAATATTATTTATAAACATAGGACACTAATACAAATAAAACAACATTGGAGTCACCTTGTACGAGTATTCAAGAAATTTCTCAGGATTTATCATTCTTCGGTGACGAAACTATTCTTAATTTTATCAACGAATATTTCTTTTTATAACAAAGTGATTTATTTCAGAAATTACCATTAATAAATGCAAGTCTATGTTCTAAATCATATACAATTTAAAATATAATTTTAAACACAATTAAATTATAATTAATTTTAATAAAAATTACCATACGATAAATACCTAAATAAATTCGATTTCATTTCTTTATTTTAAGGCAAAATAACTATTTATCGACGCTATAAGTATAGCACTTTTATACATAACCAACCATAAGATATGGTTACAGCTCAGCAATATTTTTATTGTGATTCAACCATATTATTATTGTATATATGAATCAATTGATGTGACATTTTATGTAAATCCAACCAGAAGTTACAGATTTATTTCCAACAAGCGCGAATGTTATATTCGGCTCGGCCAAATCTATATACCCACCACCATTTTACAGGGCGGACCACGCCCATTTTTTGCTTCCAAGTTTACATTGATCCTTGAACTATTTGTAAAAAATTTCGTTGACATTTCACCTTATATGGGTGCATGTCGTACATGCTTTTATTAAAGAGATGTCAGCAGATGAAGCTACAACGGACACCCTGTGTTTCTAGTACTTTTTTGTTTTGTTTTTTGCCCATTTTCAATCCCAAACAAACCTTATATAAGATAAATATTTGAGCCAAATTTCGTTCCCCTAGGTTTTCCCGATCGAGCCCTATCCTGCTTTCAACAGACGGACATAGCTAGATCGACTTAGAATCTAACCAGGATCCAGAAAATATATACTTTATGGGGTCTTAAATGATTTTTTCGACATTTTCTTTTTTCTTTTTGATGGTGGGTATAAAAATATTTTAGGATTAAGGTCGGTTTCATAAAGGCAAAAGTAAAATGAGAATTGCCGATATGAGCACGATTTTTTTTTTTTTTTCACAGTATTAAAGTAGACACTATGTTCTATATTTCAGAAAATTTTCGGAAGAAACATCCTGTAACATTTTATGAAATGTGAAAGTTGGAAAAAATATAATTTACAAATACTTGAAGAATATTGTAAATCGATCCAGTTATTATTTTTGTTTAATTTAAGTTTAACTTATAATTACATAAGTCTAAAAAAATACACAATTTTTAAAATATTTAGCAGTTTTAAAATATTTTATCTTGCATATAGATACATAAAATATTTTAAAACTTATCTAATAAAATTAATTACGATTTATTTTAAAAAATTTCAACTTAATTTATGCAAAAAAATATACAATTTCTTACACCTACGTAATATTTAAAGTAAATTTTTGTAAAATCAAAAAGTACTTTAAGCAAAAAAAAAAAAATAAAAATAAATAAATTTTGTGAACTGTTTACAGACAATCTTCATTTCAAAACGTTGAGAAATTCATAGAGAGAACACAAAGTGTGTGATGAGAATTTTAAATCAACCAAAAAAAAATATTCATTCGTCATCCAGCGTGCAACGATCCATAAAAAATTGTTTTTAATATTCAGTGAATTCGATTGCTATCGAAAGTACATTTGTATAAATGTTTGTATTTAAACAGATATTTTTGCACATTTTAACATTTGTTTTTGTATTTCCATTTAATTTAATTGTAGTAAACAAAACTCCCCTCCTTGTGTTAGTTAAGTTAACGAAAATAAAAAATTATAAATAAATTTAATGTATAAATTCTCTCAATTATGACTGATATTTGAATGTGGCTAATTAAGAGTTTTTTTAGAGTTATAACAAAAAAAAAAAAAAAAAAAAAACATAATTAGTTTAACACGTGTTGCTATTATTAAATACTCGTTTATAAATATTTATTATAGCTATTAAAAGTGATTTCGTTTTTTATTTTATTATTATTTTATTTGTTATGCAATTTTGCGAAACCCAATATTTAAATACTTAAATTTTTTATAAATCCTGCTTAAAACAGTTTATAATTTTTATTATTAAAATTAGTAAATCGTATTATTTTTCCTATATACATATGTATCTACATACACATCTGTCCAAATTAATAGATACTCCTTATGGGATAATATTAAAGTGACGATAACGTTTGAAAATTCTTCAGAAATACTGCGGATTTTTATTTTTTTTTTGCTGATGTTTGTAACGCACAGAAAAAATTATAGGACCCCTACATTAAAGTATAACGTTCGACTCAGAATTACTTTCTGAGTCGATTTAACGATGTCCGCCCGTCCGTCTGGATAGCTGTCTGTCTGTCCGTGTAAACCTCTGTCCATGTAAACCTTGTGAACAAAGTACAGGTTGCAATTTTAAAGATATCTTGATGAAATTTGGCACGAATATTTATTTTGACACAAGGACGAAGCCTATTGAATGTTCATTATTTCACCTAGCCCCCATACAAATATCCTCCCGGAATAGGGATTTAACGATCATAAATGCCTTAAATATAGAAATATTTCAATGAAACTCGGTACAAAGGAGTTTTGTATAAGTGTCAATCTTTGTGCCAAAACGGTCCATAATTGACCATAGCTGCCATATAAATCCCCTCTTCCGAAAATCACTTTAGCGTGCATAAATCCCATACGAATAACATTATCAAGTTAATATTCGACAGAAATAAGTTTTATATAAGTAGGAACAATATTGTCAAAATGTATGAGAATCGGTCCATAATTTAACATAGCTCCCATATAAATCCACTTCCGAGAATCGCCATAAAGGGCATAAAATTATATAGATGTTAGTATAAGATGTTAATATAAGTGTTGGTCTACAATTGGCCACAGATCTAATTTTTAGCTTAAACACAATGGTGTACGGTATCATATGGTCGGTCTTGACCAGAATTTTTGTGTCAATAGCTACTTACACATATCTGCATAAAGCAGGTTGAAACAGCTGATTGCGATACGATTTTTTATTCACTGGTTGGGCCTTTAGAAGATATCTACATTTTATCTAAAATACCTTATATAAAGAAATAAACGATAAAAACTTGTATTAGATCTTATAAAAGAACTCCAGAAACGGAAAGGAGGATTATTGTATTGGCAAAAAAGGATCACTTTATTTCTTTGAAGGTTATTTCGGCTACAATTTTTAATGATGTAGGTTTGCAAACAGTTTGGCTTCGTCTTGTGTAAAACAAACAAAAATTGCCAGAAAAGTTCCATCAATGCGTAAACTAAATTTTAAGATTATACTTTAATTTACGTTTTGCCTCATAACTTTTTTCGGAATCAATATTATTATTTTTTTTTTTTTTTTATCTAGTTATCATGGAAAAATACATCAGTTATTATTTTTAATAACAACCATGTTGATTTGTCGTGATTTTCATCAAAATTAGTGACGAAAAAGATGTACGTGCTACAAATTATTAAACAATTTCAAAAAAATTCCGAACAGATCCAACAAATAATTGGCCATAGAATTAAATTTCTGCTGTCAAACTGTTTCTAATGTTATTAAACAGTATCAGGAAAATTTGACCATTAATAGGGAACCTCGTTCGGGAAGAAAAAAAGGTCCACATGATATTGGGAAGGCCAGAAAATTGAAAGCATATTGAAAGGAACTCCAAACACATCTGGTAGAAAAGCATCCTGGTTAGCTCAGTGCTTTGACTATTTGGTGCGAAAATTTAAAGCTAATGCAGAGTTGATAACATATAAAGTCCAAAAAGTTCCAAACAGGAATGCTGCAGAAAGTTTAGAAGCCAAGAAAAGGACGGAAATTAGAACCAAATTTCATACAAAAATACTCAAGTTGTATAATTGACGTAGAAACGTATGTGCTGGCAGAAATTTCGTAGCTTCTGTGACAAAACTTTTATATTGTTAATGCACGAGGAAGTGTTAAAAATAAGTTTAGGACCCAATAGCGGAAAAAATTTCTTACGAAATTCCTGGTATAACAAGCCTTTTGCAGTTGCGGCAAAACAGGAAAGTCATTTGATACATTCAGATATATAAATACCAAAATATACATCAAGGAATATTTGCAAAAAAGACTTCTTCCTTTCATGAGAGAGCACAACGTGTCCACACATTTTTGACCCGATTTGGTATCATGTCACTACGGTAAGAAAGCTCTGGAGTGGTGCCAAAACAATAACATAGTTTTTGCACCAAGAGAGGTCAATTTTCCAAATTGTCCATAGCTTAGACCAGTGAAGAGATATTGAGCTCTTGTGAAAAGTGAATTGAAGAGCACAAAAAAGGTGTCCCAAAACACCGAAGATTTTAAAAGAAGATGTGCACACTGGTCCTAAAAAGTAAGTGAAGCAACTATCAAATCTCTAACGGAAGGGTGACCAATGTGAACGCAGAAAAAATATTTTCTGTTGCAACGAAAGCTAATTTGATTGGAAACGACTATCAAAGAAGTGTCCGCCGCCCTAAAGGAAATCTACGTTAAATTCACAAAGATGACCGCTTAAGAGTAAGGTTAGAATACAATGGTTTGAAAATGTTTGTAATGGAATTGTGTTGATCCTATTTATTGCATTGATAAATATAATTAATGCCTATGAGTACAGGGATATATTGGATATTGTTATGCTTCCATATGCCGCAGAGAAATGCCATTTACTTCGGGTATTTCAGCAAGATAATGGCCCCAAACGAAGTTGTAGGTTAGTTAAGAATGGGTTCTCCCAGAATAACGTCCATATTTTAACTAACGCCCAAATCCATCAACGGATCTAAATCCTTCAGATAACTTGTTAAATGATTCGAAGAAAAAACTGTAGAAAGGATTTGTCAAAAATTTAGATGAATTATAGGGTAAAACATAAAAAAATATGGTAAATGAAATTTGGTGTAGACGTTTCAGAGGAGCGTACAATGTTAAGTTTGGAAGAAGGAACGTACAAACCCTCAGGAGCGGAGCTAAAGGGGCTCAAAGTGGTTACCTCTGACATAAAAATTTTTTAATCGCTTGCCAAATTTTTGTTATTGTAGGCACTGATAAGACTTACAAAAAACATGCTTGCGTGTCCTATTTATATTTTATAGTTTTTGAGTTATTTGCGTTTGAATTTTTAAGTACCTCAATTTTGCATATTCTTCGTCCAGTTTTTTCCATATATATCCTAATATTTCCGACCCAATTTATTTGTTTTTTCATTTGCTAATTAAACAACAAAATTATTGAATAAAAAAAATATGAAATCGATATCTTTACCGACTCCAAAAATAAACGATTTTGAATTTAAAAATTGCAAAAATTACGAATTTTTGTGTTTTTTTTTTTTTTTTTTTGGCCGAAAAAGTATCTACACTCTTTTTTCCCTAAAATAAAATATTCTTTAACAACATATAACAATTTTATACTTTTCTGAGAGATATCTTCACAGAGAAGACTTTAAAATAAAAAGCAAACCTAATAACTCAAGTGGTCAATGTACACACTCTCCCGAATTTGACCCATTTTATATGAAAGTTTTAACTTTAGTTTATATTTTCTCAAATCCCAAAGCATGAATCAGCAAACGGAATGCAGTTAAAGAATCTGTAATATATTGTTAAAAGTTTTCAATCAAAATCTACAGGACTTCGGAAAAATGTGGATTTTATAGCCGAAAATGTGAAAAAAACCCATTTTTGGAATTTTCGGTGTTTTTTTTTGGGAATTGTGGGATTCCTTTTACAAAAATCTTAAAGTTTTATTCATTTTCAAATTTTATACGATAAAGTCTACATCCACCGAAAATTTCGTTAAGATATCTTTAATAACAAAGATTTTATTACAGATAAAATATTTATAGTTTCTCAAAAAAACACTTTTTTACAAAAATATTATTTTACTTGCAAAAATCAGGAAAAGTATAAGCTCGATTTTTTTTTCATCTAAATTACATTGCTTAGCTAACATAATTTTTCGTTATACAGAAAAAGATTGAAATCAATATCTTTTACAGAACCGAAACTATGCCACTTTAAAGTTTAAATCCGACCATCCGATCAGAAGTTACAGATTTATTTCCAAAAAATTTCGATTCTGCCACACTGTTCATTGGAAACATGTCAGATGTTGATGTTTAGTATGCCCAGACGAATGCAGATTGTTGGCCAAAATAAGAATGGATATACGAGATATTAGTCCTTCCTTATCATTATCTAACAATTTTTAATAAAAACTTAACTACTTAGTTTTTAGTTTATGTATTTTTCTTTTAAATGTATCTATTATTATGAGCACCAAAATTGCTTACATAGTAATGTAATTATGAAATTAACATCTAAACCAATATAATTAATGACTTGTTTAGCTTTCTTTTTACTCTCCTAATCGACTAAAATATGTATGAACTGATTTTTCATTATTCAATAAACGAATATGTGAGTTTTTTTATTCTTTACATATAGCGAACTTAGGTGTATCTATTATTTTAAGCAGGTGTGTATGAATGACAACGTGACGTTTCAGCAGTTTGCGGTTTGTTATATGGAAAAAAAATCCAATCAAATAATTTACATTTAAGATAAATAATAAACTGTTATATTTACTAAGCTACTTATGCATATTCTAGCTTTAAACCCAATTTGACTTCTTTAATAAATAATTTTAACTTTTATTTAAAAACGTTTCCTTCTTTTTTAAGCACTGTTAAACATTTAATTACAAAATAAGCGTTAAACAAATTTTGTTTTCCGTCATTATAATAACACTTTTAAATCAAAAATTAAAATAAAAAAAAAATATATATATATGATTTAAAAAAGGCATCATAATGAAATCGAAACTGCATAAAAAAAGTTTTGAAATTAAAAACTTAATTACTGCTATTGTGATCATAGTAAATAAATTAAAATTGAAATTGATATTCGTCAAAAAATCATAAAGCGTAAATTCACATATAAATAACATAAAAAGTAACAAATTAGAAACAAAAAAATAAAAAATAAATAAAAAAATAATAACAGAAGCTTAAATGTAAATTTATTAAACAAATAGCATGACGTATATAAATACTTAAAATTATTTGTATGATCTTTAATAAATATTTAATATCACTTAGGAACTTCAGCTTCAATGTTACTGTTATTTTATTTAAATTATAAAAATACTTAAATGATAAAATCATAAGATTAATAAATCTTACCTTTCTTGATGTTCTATGCCTTCAATGCCATCGGCTACAACACTTTCAAAGACACCATTACTAGGACGATTGCCCAATAAATGTTGGCGATCCAAATCGGCCTTTAATAAATGAAATTAAGGGAAATAAATTATTAATTGAAAATTTGCATTTAATATAATAAAAAATTTAAATAACAACTATATTTCAATATTAAATTTCCAGTAATATTTAGTAGTTGTAGTTAAAAATAATACAAATAGAATAGAACATTTTTCAAACCCTGCAAATCTATTATTTCAAAATTTAAAAATAAACAAAAAATATTTATTTTATATGATAACATCAGGGTGAAATGTTTTGTTTTATCTTAAAGATAAAAATGAAACATATTTATATTATCTCGTGATACTTAATTTACCTGTATTTGTGATTGCATGCCAACACTGTATGAGTTAAGATTCAAACCGTTCAAATCTGATATACCGTATTCTAGATCTGAACCACCACCTTCAAAGTCGTGCGGACAGTTATCAGAGTCGTCGTCAGCTGAAATAAAAAAGGTTTATTGGATTAATAACTAAAGTGTAAGAAGCATATAAAATAAAAAAAAAAAATAAGAACACAATTTGTTTCTGGGTAAAATTTTTCTGAAATTGTTGGAAGTTAACACTCACACACAATACTGCATATTGAGTCAGAGTTGTAATTTATAATCGGCTGCTAGGATTTACGTAAAATTGCACATAAGTATAGCAGAGGAGTGAGTTATTTAAACTTTGGAAGAGGGATGTAAAGGACCCCTTAGAAGCCAAGCTAAGGGGGCTCAAAATATGTCGCGTCTGATACAGTGCGCGAAAAAACCTAAGCATCTATCTATTTTCTATCTATATTGTTTGAAGTCTATAGCCGCCTAAACGGCTAAACCGATTTTCTTGAAATTTTCACAGTGGGCGGAAAAGAAATAGTGGGCGTGTCATCTCTCATATAAAGTTAATACCAAAATTTTTATATCTGGGAAACTATAAAAGTTAGAGAGCTCAAATTTTGTTCGACTAGCATTAGCTTCAATATGAATATTTTGGACAAAAATTGGTACACTAGCAATAGTGGGCGTGGCACCTCCCATATAAAGAAAATATTAAATTATCATATCTGAGAAAATATAACAGTTAGAGTTCTAAAATTTTGTCGGAGCCACTTTGGTAACAATATTAATATTTAAGAAAAATATGGGCGGACTAGAAGTAGGGGGCGTGGTACCTTCCATACGAATTAAATGCAAAAATTCGTATATCTGGGAAACTATTGGAGTTGGAATGCTCAAATTTTGCACAAAGAATTTTGACATCCATGAAAACATTTTCTAATAAATTAGCGGATTATGGGGGTATGGTCCCTCCCATAAAAATTAAATACAAAAATTAGTATATCTGGGAAACTATTAGAGCTTGAATTTTAAAATTTTGGACGGGAAACAAAATTCTGAGATTGCTTCGGTGTACATTTTATCTGTTTTCAATTTAATTAGATTACTAAATATTCTTTCTGCTGATGCATTAGAAAAATGTAAAATTAAAATGAACTGAATTCCTTTTTTTAATTTTTCTCACATTAAATGAAAACTTTTGGCCAGTATAAATGTATATTGATATTAAATTTCTCATTACCTAAAAGTGCGTGCATTTTCTTTAGTTGAAAAGCTTGCACAATTTTAAGATTAACAATATGTATCTACAAGAGTAAAAATATCATCGATTAAATCAAATTTAGATTTAATCTGATGTATTTCGAAGTAAAATTTCCCACAAGATTCAAGTACAATAGCTTTTTCTGAAGAAGTGTACTGTTTTTCATGTAAGTGTTGTTTCTAAAAAGAAAATTTGGCAAATTAACTAATGTTTAAGAAGGAAAACTTAACTTCATTACACTTAAAAGGGGTTTACACTATAATACTTTGTATTAATACTAAAAATATTTTCAAATGTATTATACTTTGTATGTTGAAATCTTGAAATTTTTGAAACGTAATTGCACCTCTTAAAGCAAATTTCAGAACACTTTTTTATTTGTAGTTTTATTGTTATTCAATTGTGTTAAATTTTTCGTTTTTGATTTTTTAAAAAATATTTTTATAAACTAAATAAAAAATATGACTTTTAATAATACTTTCCTTAACTCTACGTCTCCACGCAGACGTTTTTATTTCCTAACATAAGAAATAACGTCGGCAGAATAACAGGAAAACACTTTTATTTCCAACTTTATGTTATGGGGTGGAGAAAACGTACATGAGAAATAAACATTTTAATTTGTCTTTTTTAAGGAAAATTTTATTTTATTCTCGGTTTTTATTTTTTATTTGTCCTTTTAAAACAAAATTAATGCATTTTTCATCTTTGTTTTGCTAAAATAATAAAAATTTTAAAAAATAACAATAAATTTGACAGCTTATGTTAAACATTATTGCTCAGCTTTGTGTTTAAACATTTATTACGAAATAGATTGCGCAATAGATTTCTTATTGGTCCACACGTAACATTTTGAAGAGAGAGATAGAATTTGACAATTGCGGACACAAAAATGTCTGCGTGGAGACTAGGGGTAATACATTTTTTGAAATGTATTATAGAAAATGAAACTCTGGTATTAATACAAAGTATAATAGTGTAAAACTACCTTTAGACTTAAAATTACACATAGATTACACATGAAACTAATTACACATAGGCTACACATGTAAATAAATATTACACACGATATGTGTAATTACACATGAAGTGGCAACACTGTATACAAGTAAAGATAGTGTTGCCATATTTATTAAATTATATGACGCCATAAAAACACAAAACAATAAAAGTTTTTTTTTCATAGCAGCACAGTATTTGTAAGTTTTTCAGCTAAAATAAAATAATGAACATCGCTATGAGGGGCGTTTTAAATAATATATGAAATCATTAGAATATTTTTATTTTGAATTAGGTCATACATAAAAAAGACACCATCAAATATTTTACTAAAAAATACATTTTAGTACAGTAATTAATTAATTAAAATAAAAAAATATAAAATAATTACAGGAAAATTGAAAAGAATTGTTTATCATTTTGTCTGCTTAAAAAAAAAAAAATTGACCACAAATTCACCACTTTTGACAGTCTGTTTCAAATAAAGTTGTTAAAATTTAAAGAACTTTTTCACTAATTTAACGCTTTTAACTACCGCACTTTAATTTGAAATAAATGTTATTGGTTTGTTTTATTTAGAGAAAAATAATTTAAAGTGAATACACAGTTTCTTTGACTTTTTTCTTTGCTCTATGTTAAAATTTGTTATATGATAACACACTGAAAGAATAACTTCTGTCCTAGAATTTTATTTATTTATTTTTTTTTCTTTTCTAGATGAATGTTAAACAAAAGTTTTAAGCTTGTTAGTGTATTTTACGTTTTTACGCCATGTCTTTGGTAGTCACTTCATATGACAGAATTGTTATCATCAGTGCTGTTAAATAAGTTGGGAAGTATATTAAGTCAATCATTAGGTTTGTATTAAAGCTGGGTTGTAATCATTTTTAAAATTGTTTAAAACAATTCCTTTAAAGTTTTACTTTCATGTAGAGAAATAAATTCATTTTCATTTATATTAAAAAATGAAATTTTGGAATTTGAAGTTGTATCTTCGATCCTATATCTGAAAAGATAAACCATTGTGTGTTACCTGTTACCTAAGAATATTGCCTATTGTATAGTGTCTGTGTTTTCGTTATACATCGAAAATACTTTATGTTGATTAAGTTTATTCTAAAGCTTTGCAATCTTTTGTAAAATTTTATTTCAAACAGACGACAGAGCATCTTTTGATAAGAATGTATCTTTATCTTTAGATAAAAATGTATTGTTTGGTTGTTTTTCAGAATTTTTGTAAATAAGATAATCAATTTGAGAGATTTATATTTTATTTTAATACTCTAAAAAGCTATATCTATTTAAAGGCGGAAAAAATAATAAAGTCATCCATAACGAATAACTTAGATCCTACTTTATTTTATTATTTTTTTTTTTTTTTTTTTTATATAAATATTTTTTTCAAAATGTTATTTTGAGGTTATAACAACCAATACTTTATTCCAACATAAATTGCGAAAATTATTTTTAATTAATTAGTTCTAAGGATAAGCTACTATCAACTATGTCATATATTACGTTTATACGCAACATTTACTCGCAATTAAAAATATTGCGATATGAAAATTTTGTTGTATAATCAGTGAGTTACTATATTTGCAAGTTAGTAACTCACGAAATGTAATCGTGATTAGCGAAGCTAATTGCAAATAACACGTACAGCGTTGCCACTTCCTTTTACGTTCATAGAATTTTCGATGATAATACACGCAGAGAAAAAACATGATTACAGCATGATCACCACAACTATTCAATGATTATATAGCCGTTTTTCATTGATTTAAATATATTGTGTTCATGATAGCAACGTTTATGATTCTGTTTAATCATTTAATGATTACCCACAATCAAAATTTTAATATGGTTCACTGAATTATAATATGTATTTAAATATGTTTATATGAAATCATATTTATGAATAAATGCAATCATTTAGTCAATTCTACAACAATTTAGTTAATTACATAACCATTCATTTCATTTTACAAATTTGGTTAATTCTACAACCATTAAGCCAGTAGTTATAATTCTCATTTAGTTTATATATGAACAAATATAAATTGACAAGTTTTGTTTTTATTCAATATGATGAATGTACCACATATAGTGGTACAAATGAATATAAATATGAAAATATGGGATCATATATATGATAAAATGGGATTATATATATGATGAAATTAGTTCATATATATGTTAAAATGGGATTATATATATGATATAATGGAATAATATGTATGATAAAATGGAATTATACTTATGGTGGAATTAGTTCATATATATGATAGAATGGAATAATATATATGATAAAATGGAATTACATATATGATGAAATTATTTTATATTTTATATATATGATAAAATGAAATTATATATATGATGAAATTAGTTTATATATATGATAACATGGAATTATTTAATGATAAAAACATGATGAAATTGAAAGCAATTCTTAAGAAAAGGTTATAAAATTTACTAAAAGTTATTAATATGAACCTTACTAATAAATTATAAATTGGAATCATACAGGCCTGTCACAGAAAACCATCCTGATCGAAAGTGGAATTAATTTCGTACTTTGCTTCTTTAAAAAACCTGAAACGAAAAAAATTTTTTGTGGTGGAAACCACAAATCAATTCCACTTTGAAAAATTAAAGTGGTTTCATTCCGAAAAATTTCTTCGTTTCATGTTTTTTGAAGAAGCAAAGTACGGAATTAATTCCACTTTCGATCGGAATGGTTTTCTGTGACAGGTCTGATAGTAATGATTACGTACAAATATACTTATGGTAACCTGGAATCATATATTACAATCATAGTATGTTGCTTTTAGTTTATGGTCACAGGAACCATATTTTTTCTTTGCGTGTAGTTGAATTTTTCCCATCTGGCCATATAAATATGGAAATATATTTCTTTGAGCAATTTGCGTATAAACAGTGAATTATTTATTTGCAAGTTATTTATATTTGCAATAATCGCGCGTATAAACGTATTAATAGTTGTAGGGTATTTTTATATTTTTTTATTTTTGTACCTTTCTAAAAACGTCATCTTTTTAATGTAATTATAAAAATGGTCATGTTTATAGCTTTTTTGAAGTTGTTTAAAATATTTTATTGCGATTAATGTTGTCAGTAATTTATGAGTTGGATAAATTTAAATTGTATTACTGTGAATCAGTGTGTATAGTTGTATGTGAAACATAATCAATTTTTAAGCACATGATACCCCATGTCTAAACTTCAATTGTGGTTTCAAATGGGGATTTTTATGTATATGTATGGTAATCTGTGGTTTCATAAGATTTTTTTCTGTGATAATTTTAATTTTTATAAGGATGTAGAATTAAAATAATTTATTTTAAATATTTAAGAAGAAAAAAAACTTTTTAATTGTATATCTAGGGTAAATCCGAAACTAATCTTATAAATCTAAAGTTGTGCATAAATTTGTAATTTCTTATACATAGAATGTTCCGATTTACCTTTCCAAATTTGAATTGAAGTTTATATGTCGAATCTCAACGAGCGGAGCTAAGGGGTTTTAAAGTAGTGTACCTCTAACAAAAAACCTTCAAAAATTTAAATACATATGTCCATATGTACATTCAATGTAAATCATTATAAAAAAATGTACAAGATACATTTCGCCTAAATATGTACTAGATATTTAAAATTTTATTTTTATTGAAATCGACTTTATTTTAAAATGTTTTGCGGTAAGAAATTTAAAATAATAAACTGCTGTTAAAAAATAGCACTTTTTATTTTCATTCTGAAAACGATGTAATAATGGCATAGACCTTCATGAAATCATCACTAAACAATTAAAAAAAAATCTGTTCTATAGATCTCGTATCTTCATAAATTGTAACCCAATTTAAGACTTTTAAACTTTTTTAGAAAGCAGAAGAACGTTGCTTTATTAATATATAACAAATTACGTAATGTTTTATTCCCTATTTCCATATTTAAATTTTACATGAAAGTAGATTAGTATCGTAAATACATACTTTCTTTTAACCTGATATGATATCAATTACTTCAGATGAGATTTTTGGAAATGTTACTTTTTATCAATCTTTTTATTTAAATTATAAAAGTTATATATTAAAGGTAAAACATGAAAATACTCAATTACTTTTTTTTCTATGTTGAAGGAAAATTTCATTTCCACAATTCAGTTTTAAATTATAATTAAATTTTAAAATATCAGCTTTTTCTCCATATTTCAGTACTTACACTGGTCGACAAAAAAATCCTCCCCCAAAGACGAATAGTTGAACTTGATGCATTTTGATGTGCTAAACATGAATCTGCTTTCAGTTTCTTTCCATTTTTTTATGAGCGTATCTAATATTTCGCTCTAGTATATTTCCTCATAACAAGAACGGTGTGTACGATTGACATAAGTGATACACCAAAAGTTGCGTACTAAAAATATCTTCAAATCACCTAAACTTTATTTTTTTATGTGCTCAATAATTTCGAAGTTATTTTGAAATAAGTGTCCAAAAAAAACTTTTATATGCAAAATTGTAGATTTTTTTATTACTAAAATTTCTTTTAATAAATAAAAACATCAAATATGTTTCAGTTTGTCATCTTTATCTTAAAGCTGGTAATGCTGGGAAAAAAATAAGAAAATTGATGCGCAAATCTTGATTTTATTCACAGTTATGTAAAAATACCCATGTTACAGTGGTGGGCAAACAAATTTTTTTTTTTATATTTTCTTGAAACAAAAATAGATGGATTACTTAGCTGGATTTTGAGGAGTTAAATCTGCATTCACTTTTTTTCTATCACGTACTGTTTTTTTTTTTTATGGGCATGACTAATATCATCACCTTATTCAATGGTCACACTATAAAATTCGAGAATGGTTTGTCAAATTTAGACTATAACTCTAGAACCGTTTTCTCCATTTTGAGTTATGTCAACAATATTTTTTATTCGCTAAAGAATTTCAGAGTTATGGATCAAAATTTTCACAATTTTTCAAAAAAAAAGATTTAATTTTTTCGCTATTAATTACCAAATAACTACGGAAATATTAACTGAACAAAAAATTGTGTAAATTCAGCTTACAGACAATTTATGTCGCTATATATTGGATTTTATAATTTATCTTAATAGGACAAACCGTTCTCGAGTTATACAAGTATGACTGCTTAAAGGCGGGGTCATAGTAGTCATGCTCATAAAAAAATCAATGCGTAATAGAAAAAAAGTAAAAGCCGATTCTTATTTAGCGCATTAAATTGCATCTAATCCACCTATTTTTTATTTAACACGAAAATTTTTTTTTTTTTTTTGCCCACTAGAGTATCTCCACTTAACTGTAAGTATGCATGGGTATCCTAACTTAACTGTGAATGCAATAAAAATTTGTGCATCAATTTTCATGATACATGGCTTTATTTACTAGTAGTTTTACCAGCTTTGAGATAAATATGATAAACTGAAACGTTTTTGATGTTTTCACTTTTAAAGAGTAGTTTTAGTAAAAAAAAGAAATCTTGAATTTAGCATGAACAAATTTTTTCGGACACTTATTTCGAAATATCTCCTAAACTGTTGAGCGGATAGTACAACGACAGCCAATTTTATTCCGCATAATTTGGTGTATTATTTATATAAATGGTGCATACCATTCTCGAGTTATAGTGAAATATACTCGAGTAATCGGCTTATTTAGGGCGCAATATTAGACACGCCCATAAAAAAAAATCTCGACCTGATGGGAAAAAACTGAAAGCAGACTCGAGTTTAGCATACGGAATTCCATCTACTCCACATATTTTTTTTAAAGGAGCACGAAAAAAATTTTTTTTGTAGGCCAGTGTTATTAAACCTTCTTATAAAATTAGCAAAGTTCAGTTTTTAGTGATGTAGTCTTGTTCACATTCATCCGTTTATTGTAAAATTAATTTTTTTTTAATAAGTTATACATTTTTATTTGCACATAATTAAAACTCTAAAGTTGCATTAGATGCAAAATCGTACTTTTTTCGAACGCCATATTGTGTCGTTCATGAAAGAAATATTTCAATTGAACGTTTCAGTTAAATGAAAGATATGAAATAGTTCACAATCTTTCATGTTTATGTTTCACTTTTCACATTTCTTTCATATTTCATTCTTTTCTTCTGTCATATTTTTTTCAGCTGATTTAAATATGTGAATTCATCTGAGAAAAAAAATTATGTAAATAATAATTCACAAATGTGGTATGTTCAAAATAACTAAATAAAAAAATGCTTAACCAGTCAATGGACATTATTGCTTCACAAAAAAAAAATATTCCTTCCTTTCCATTTCATTCCTACTTCAGTAAATGAAAGACAAGAAAGAACCTTTCTTTGGTTTCTATTCCACACATACTTCAGAAAATTAAAGATGAAAGAAAAGAAATAAATATTTCACTCAGTCGTACTGACCGATAACGAACGATTCACCAAAATGAAATATTATTCCCAAGTCTAATATATATTATCGCCAATTTTAATTATCGCCTTGGGTGTGCTTCTACGATTAATGTTAAACTAAAAACATCGCGTTCTTATTCAACCGTTGTTGAATATTTTCAGTGAAATTTTTTATTTATTTTTGCGTAAGTAAAATTTATCACAAGAACTTATTTCAGATTAAAATTTACAAAAATCGTTATAACTATATATGAAAAATTTCGGTTTTTCAAATAACTATACACTTTAAGCAAATAAATATTTTAAAATGCCACAATGTTAAAATGTAATTTGGAAACCTTCTCTGATAACGCGAACTCTAGCTTCACTGAAATAACTTTGCGAGTGTGTCTCGCGAAAAAGGCAACTCTTTAAGCCATTCGCGTTGTTTCCCCCAAGTTTGGGTACCTCCTACAGCATTTCTGTTGAGGGAACATTAACGAGATGTATGACAAATGATGCATAATTTTAAGAGCTAAAAAACCTGCAAAATTTTAAAATTTTTTAAATTGTGGCATAACACAATTTGACACTGGTTAATGGCACGCTAATTAAATCCATGCTGGTCTTTTTCTACAAGTGTTTATAGCCTACATTATAAAAATTGGACACATATGCTAAAATCCGCGATTACAGCAATCAAAAGAAAGAAGAAAAAAAAAACTTTTTAGTTTCAAACATTTTGTTTAGATTTTTTGACCTTGAGTGCTTGCCGGCACCATATGGAACCTTTTCAGGTCTTGAATTTTATTTCTGGTACACCACCAAGTGTTAACATAATTGTTAAAATATTTGAGGTTGAAAGTCGGTTTCATAAAGGTAAACGTAAAATGAGAATTGTCCATATCGATTTCACTTTTTAGTTTCACGAAATTACAAAAACACGCGATTTTATTTCGCTTTTTAAAAATTAAAGATTGTATTAGGCGTACTAGATTTTCGATTTTTGTTTTAATGTAAAGATACTTTGCTTTCGAAATATGTTAAAAAATCAAAAATATCGTATTTAATAAAAAATTGAAATCAGATATCGTATCGATTATGAGCAATATAATAACAAGCGCGAATGTTATATTCGGCTCGGCCGAATCTATATACCCGTCATCAACATTCTCAAATTTTACGTTATATAGAAGGTGGGACACGCCCATTTTTTGTTTCCGAGTTTACATTGGTCCTTGAAATATTTGAACACAATTTCGTTGAAGTTTTACTTATATGGGAGGTGGGCGGACCACGCCCATTTTTGGTTTCCAAGTTTATATCGACCCTCAAACTATACAAAATTTCGTTGTCGTACATGCTTTTATTTAAGATATATCAGCAGAAAAGTATGAAACGGACACCCTGTGTTTCTAGTTTTAAAACCATAACTTTTTTTATTTATTAACCGATTTTGCCCATTTTCAATACCAAACAAACCTTATATAAGATAAATATTTGGACCAAATTTCATCTACCTACTTTGTCCCGTTCGAGCCCTATCCTGCTTTCAACAGACAGACGGAAGGACATAGCTAGATCGACTCAGAATCTAACCAGGACCCAGAAAATATATACTTTGTGGGGTCTTAAATGATTCCTTTGACATGTTACACACGGAATGACAAAATCAGTATACCTCCCATCTTTTTGAAGGTGGGTATGAAAATATATAAAGTTGATAAAACCTTCACTATGAATCACGGATGGAAAACATGGTACAATTCAATTAAACAGTTCTTTGAATGCAACTTTTATAAGTTTACATTTCTATTTTATTAATTCATAAATAAATTAATGCATTCTGAAAATTGGAAATGTAATCTTATGATGTAAAAATGCATGTATGTCTACCAAGATAAATTTTTTTTCAAATAAAAGTACATTGAGCATTAGGCGATGTGAACAAAAGCTAATAATTTTACTATTTCTGGTCTAGATTCGTAAAAGAAAATTCATATTCATTAGCGAACGCTACCAACTAAAACATAAATATAGTATAACATTTATCTTCTATGTCGAGTTCAATTCAATCAAGCTCCATTAAACTTAATGAAGTTATTGCCGCAATTTCAAATTTTTGGATCATATTTTTACTAAAACTATTTTATGCAAATATTTTTATAATCTATTAAATTTGTATGTAAATTTTTATAAATAAATAATTGGTACCCTCAGGATTGAAAAAGTACATTTTATTTTTATCGTTAGTAGAAAACATAACAAGCCATTTTCCATCAGTGCTATGAATCAGCATCGATGGTCTTGTGATTTAAAATGTTATGAGACTGATTCCAACTAAGTATATATTTTCCTAACATTTTCATTGTGTCTGTATCCTGCCAGCAATTGGGTTATAGTTTTATCCACTATCAGGAAAATTACTCCTTTTAGTATTATCAATATGTTGTTTTCCCAATTGTAAGCAACTTTACAAAAACAAATAACATTAATTTCTGTTTTTGATCTATTTACTTACATTTTGTTAAAAACTAAAATGTCTTAAAAGTCACTTAAAAGTTAGTTTTTGGATAAAAATAATGTTACCAAAAACAGTCTCCCATTAGTACTCTCAAGATGTTATTTTCCTGATAGTAAACAAATTTTCAAAAGCAATTAACATTAATTTCGACTTTTGATATATTTATAATGCATTCTGTTACTAACTAAAATGTCGAAAAAGTCACTTAAAATATAGTTTTTGGATATATATAAAGTTACCAACAGTTTCCCGTTAATGTTCTTTAAACGTAATTTTCAGATTGTAGACAATTTTACAAAAACAAATAACATTAGTTTCGATTTTTCGAAAAAATGTGAAGAAAACGATGACGTCTTAAGCCCAAATTACAATAGCGCGTAGTCAGCAACAGTATCAGCAAAAATTATCAGCTGTTCGCTGTCAGTACAACATGTTGCTTCCGTTATAATTACAATTCAGCCACAATTTACAACCACCATCTTACTTTATTCTACTTGTGTATTTTAGCCTCTCATTTATTTGCTCACTCTCTTTGTCTCGCTCTCAATCTGAAAGCAGCGCAGTGAATTTAGAAACAGGGCTAAATGAAACAGCACTGCAAACTGCTGCTGACCAAATGTAATCAACACCATAACAAACAGTGCTTTCTAAATTATCAGCTGATTATGTCAGCACACACTGCCGCTGACTACGCGCTATTGTAATTTGGGCTTTACTTTGAAAGCCAACAAACGAATAAAAATTTAAAGAAATTTTCGTAAAATGGAAATAAAATTAAAAAGTTTTAAAGTGAGGCAAAAATTCAAGTAAAAATAAAATAATATTACATTTTCCCTTCTAAATGATACCATTTCGATGCCCACAAAATACACTAAATAGTGTCATCCAAAAATTATTAGAACTGCGGCACATTTCTTTCCAAACGATTACACTTCTTTGATAGGAAAATTATACATATTTTTTTTACTATTTAGTGAAAATTTGATAGAATATTTTGTTAAAATTTCGACAAAGAAAGTGTCCAAATTTACCACTAAAAATTACTCTAATTCAACACCCAAATAAAGCACTTAATAATATAATAAAAAAAGTATAAGAATTGCTGCACACTTCTTCCGGAATGGTGAGTCTTCTTGGATAAGAAAATGATTTCATATTCGACTGTTATTAATAACTTGAGGTTACTCTTTAGTTCAATTTTGGATAGAAAATGTTGGCAGGGTATATGCGTTTCAATTTCTCAGTGTAATTGAAACGCAAAAAGTGTTGCTGTGTGATAAGAAAATATTTTTACTAAAAATTATGTAGCATACTTTAGGGATTAAATATAAATAATAGAGTTGCCATTTTCCGAATTCACACAGCAAAAAGCTGATTTACAATCTACGTCAATTGAAATAACGAAACTATGAACGAAATCCAAAGTCTTCAAATAATTACAGCTGATACATTTTTGTTTAAATTAATTTAATTTTTAGTTAATTTAAACAAAATATAAATAAAATCAATTAATTAAATAAATTGATATTTATTAAATATAAGTAACACATTTGTAGTGTATTTTATTTTTTTGTTTTTTAATTTCGCACGACATTTGATGTGGACTATGCAGAAAATTATTATTGATTATTATTTCGGGATTCCCTGCTTTAATTTGCAAGAATTAAAAATAATGTGAATTTCTTTATAAATAGGGGTTTGATGTCACTCTATTGTTATTAATATCTCTGAATCAGATTGGAATTCAATCCCCAATCTAATGCAAGATTTTAATCACTTTACTTTTTAACAAAAATAAATATTATGATTTCATTCAATTGCTGATAAGTATTATTAATTACTAATAGAATTATTGTATTTGTTCTTTTTAACAATTGATTAAAATATATTATCTACAAAATGATTCATTATTCGAAATGTATTTACTTTTAAGAAATGCACTTTTTTTACAAAATTCTTCTCAAAAGATCAAAGAGGTTCACACTATTTTGAAACTTTTCAATATGCGTCTTGAATTGTAACCCGATTTTACGAATGCGTTTGTTTGTGTATACAAATTCAATGAAACTGAATTATACCACTGCCTTGTACCACATCCAATTTAAACCCCTCGAACAATTCATTTTTTAATCTTATCAAACTAACGACAAAACAAAACACCACAACAACAATAAAAAAAAAAAAAAATTAATAAACAGAAAAGGTGAAAAAAGAGCAGAACAGAGCGGAATGGATGGCATGAGTGAGAGTCCAATTACTAGTAGAATGAACCCTTCTTTAGATAGTTCTTATCAATTTTAATTGTTTTTTTTTTTTTTTTTTTTTTCAGTCAATAGTTAATTTATTTAACAATTTTTACACTCAGTTGTTGTTAAATACTTTTAATGGTGGATATAAAAGATAGTTTTTTTTTCTTATGGAAGATTTATAAAATATATCTTTCATAGACAGACCTACAGTTATCATATATAGGCTTTGATTAAACCCTATACTTAGTTATAAAAAAAAAAATAATTTAAGGTTCTTATTATCATATTTGAAACATAGGATTTATGATAAATTTATACCAATTCTCAATTTAAGTAAATAATTAACATACCATGATGACGCATCAAAACACTGTGCTGTGGATTACGTATGATACGAATTTGACGATCAGGATGTTGGGGTTCACCATATTCACCACCAATATCTTTAGGCAATTGCCATAAAGCACTACGTTCTTCTAGGTTATCACGTGGAAAATAAAGAGGTGCCAAAACTTCATAAATGCCCCGTTCATGGGGACTAACACAAAATATCACGATTTGCGTTGTAAATTTATCCAAATAACGGCGTATAGTTCCTAAAACACAAAAGTAATTTTATTAGATTTTTTTTTTAATAAAATATTAAATTTTAAATGATAAATGTTATACTTAATGCAATATGAGCAGCTAAATCAGCTGGAAATGTTTTTTGATTGGTACTAATATTGCACACAGCTATAGTTTTTAAATTCAGTTCTTTGGCTTTACATAAAACGTTTCTGTAGGGGAGAAAAAAAAAAATTAGTCAATATAATTACTTGTGAAAAAGTATATTTTAGAGAATACACTAACCTATAACAACAATGTAAAGTATTTTCGGCTGCAGTTTTGAATTTTTCTTTATACGCAGGACCCACCGTATGTAGAATATAACTAGCGGGTAAATTGTAGCCCTTTGTAACGCGTACTTCACCAGTGCGACATTCTGAAAAAAAAAAAAAAAAAATAAAATAAATAAATAAATAAATAAATAAAAATTCAAATATTATTTAATTATGCGAAATATATATTGAAACTATTAGTTTTTTTTATTTTAATATGATAGGATTGACTTAATATAGAAAGGCTTTACTTGAAGCCGATTCGCATTTCGATCGGCATTTCATCATGATCATGCTTAGCCGCATGTTGCTCGAGCAGTTAAAAATTATTTGGACAAAATTGGTTGGAAAGTTTTTTTCCCAACCGCCGTATATAGCACAGACATTGTTCCTCATATTATTTTTTGTTTGATTCAAAATGCCGTAGATGAAATACGCTATTTGCATTTCAAAAGTTAAGGATTAGGAATAGAATTAATAAATTGAGAAAGGTGGGAAAATTCATAGATTCCGATGAACAATACTCTGAATAAAATATATTCTACCTTTGACTTAAAATATTTTTTTTTTTATTAAAAATCTAGTAGACATCAAATATAAAATTGGATTGATTGGAAATAATTCAGTAAATTGTAAACCATTGGAGATATCTAAATGAAATTTCACATGCTTAGGAGTTTTCAAGTTGATTTTAAAGGCACAGGTAATTTTTGGCATCGTTTTTTTCACTTAAGGTCCTTAATTTGGGTCCTCAAAGATTTTGTAAATATTAACTATAAAATTTTAAATATTATTGCTGCAAGAATCATATGGGCCATTATCAAAAATTTTTAACCTAGCTGAAACTGACTTAAATCCTTAATAAGTTTTGTGGTAATGATATTTTAAACAAATTGGTTACAGATCTGAACTCACAAGAGCTGAAACTAATAGAGTGTAAAATTTTAGCACAATAGGTTTCTTTTTATAACCATGATTGTTGTTCAAAGTTCAAGAATATAGAAAAAATGATAAAAACTACTTAAGTTTTTACCATTCTTCTACAATTTTTGTTCGCGCGTTTTTACTTTTTGATTTTACTCTATCATAAGTAAGCTAATCGGACTTTGTGCATAAATTCTGCACCATCTTTGTTGTTGTGCAGACTTTCAACAACTAAATACATGGTAGTAAAGTTTTGATGACAAAATTTTTTTGGTTTTTTAAAATTTTCAGTTTTTTGGGCGCGGTCTGTGCGCCCCTCAACCGAATACAAAATTTTGGATAGGGATTGATACTTGTTGTAATCGTGCGTATTTTGCACATCCCGTTGATGTGCCCGAAATAGTCAACGCAGTAGATAGTCTCAAAGTTTGGAAAACAAGTGCGAAAATTTTTCAAAAAGTCAGTTTTTCGCGAGGCACATTCACATTTTCATATGGAATTGCTTGGATTACTGCGTGAACTTAGTTTTCTGTTATTTTACATAACAAAATCGGAGGAGCATTAAAAATAAATTTAATACAAGAATTTTATGGACTTTTTGAAAACTATGAAAAAATTGCAATTTAAACAAATATTAGATATATAGATGTAAGAGTTGCGATAAATATAATTGATCAGGACTTTTGTCAAAACACATTTCGCTAAGGCACATCGTATGGACAGCATGAAATTAACTATAATTGACATAATTAGTAGGTGTTTGTTTTGCTTAATAAAAATTCGGGAGGGGCATCAACAAATTTTGAGAGATAAACATTTTATGAGCCAAAAAATATGTAAGTTGTTTAAAGCGTTTTGGGCAAAGGTTTTCTTCTAAGGACTATCCAAACTGTCAATATTTAAAAAGTATTTTAATCATAGCTGTAACTTATAAATGAAATAAAAAATAAAAATACTTTTTATTTCATTTCTATTTCGTATTTCTAATTAAAAAATATTTGTTAATCAATCTATTGTCTTTTGAATAAAAATATTAAGGATTTCTATTTATACTAAAACAATTGAATTTATTATAAATTTGTATCTGATTGAACAAAATAAATTAAAAATTAAAATATTTTATTTAACCAAAAGAAAAACAAATATATTTTTATAAGAAGATAATCAAAAGTTTTTTATTTGACTATTTTAAAGTTTACTAATATTCATATGTAATTTATTTAAATAAAAAAAGTTCAACAAATTTTTCTGATTTTTTTTTCAAAAACTTTATATTCAAATAGAAACATTTAAAATAAATATTTTTATTATTTTATTCAACAAAAACTCTAAAAAATAAAAATATTCAGCATCAAAAGGCTTGAATAATTTTTTCAAATATTCAAGTATAAAAAAAATATTTTCCTTATTTTTCTTTTTCAAAGTAAATTTAAAACTATTCAAACAACCCAGCAAAAACTTGGTAATGGCATGTAGTTA
The DNA here is from genome assembly GCA_951394005.1 of Protophormia terraenovae. NCBI lineage: Eukaryota > Metazoa > Arthropoda > Insecta > Diptera > Calliphoridae > Protophormia > Protophormia terraenovae. Next base: position 34,959,253 of record OX596077.1, on the reverse strand, counting down.
CAGATGTAGTTGCTTTTCAATGACAACAACATACCGTTCAAATTATATTGAAGTACATTAAACACTTAAAACTTTTATAATCAAAATATTTGACAAAATATTCAAAATAAAAATTCTTGACATTAAAAAAAAAAAAAAAATAAAACAAAAATTAAATATGAAAATATTCTAACAATTCCCAATATTTTTGTAATTCAACAAAGATGAATTATGGTAAGTTTAAAAATATTTTGCGAAAAATTCTCTAATTTTTATTGTTATCTTTGTATTAGGCACACAATTATTAATCCAGAGGAGAAAGGTCAAAATTTCAACAGATAACAATTTCATAGAAGGTAAGAAATTTTCATTCAATATTTAAACAACTTTTAAAACGGATAAAAATCTAAAAATTTTCAGTGTGGGGTTTCTGCGCGAAGGTCAAGTTCGAAACAGATCTGGAGATGAATCTACACCAAGCAAGAGTTGCACCATAGTTGTATTGATATGAGGTGCAGTAGGTTCTTGCAAACAAAGCACAAATCTGTTCTGGATTTTGATTCAACTGCGGCACGGACCGAAAGTATCCGGTATGTATATTAATTATAGCATAAATCATTTACATATTTATTTATTTTAAAGGTTATTTATTTTTTGGATTTGTTTTTTATATTATTAATAAAATTAAAAAAGAAAAAATGCAACAATCTTGTTTTCATTTATAATAACTTCAGAAATACTTTTAAATCAATGCGTTATAAAATAACTTAAAAGTTATTAGTTCTTGTAATGACATCTAAGTAATGAGATGAGGTAAGTAGTTGACTCTAATGTCATCACCGGGTTAAAATAATGAGTTATTCAGCTAATGTGTAAGTTGTGAGGAACCATTATATTAGCTTCTTAACTCATTACATGGCAACCAAAGTTTTTGCTGGGAAATTCATGTTGAATAAAAATATTCAAAAGTTTTCTATGAATAAAAAAAATTGAATGTTTTAAAACAGATATTATTTTATTTTTAAAATGGAAAATAAAATAAAGAACAATTGTATTCAAACTAAAGAAATAAAATATATTTTAAAATTAGTTAAAGACTTAAGAATTTGATTTATATTTTATAAATTTATATTCGAATACTTTTGTGGAAATATTATTTTATCTAACTTGTTAACAAATGGAATAATATTTAAATAATTTTTATTCAAATTAATTTCAAGTAATTGAAAATCATATTACAAAGAGTATAAAATAATTTTAAAGAAATTTATTTCTAAAAATATAAATAAAATATTAAAATAATTCATTTTTAACAAATATTTTGATTGAAAATATTCACAATGAACTGCTATGATTTTAATTATTATTATTTCTTTAGTTTTCAAAAGTCAAAGTCAAGACCAAGAAAAAATCTATTTGATATATAACCCAATATGTTATTTAAGCACACAAAAAACATTTTCAGAGCCACGTCTTTTATAACGGCTGGGTGATTAGTTTTCCGCGAACAGGAATTTCGGGTATTTTAATATAAAAAAGTGCGAGTTTTATTACTTCTCTGATTAAAACAGGTCTATCTATATTGAGCCAAAATTTCATTTGAATACATTAGCTCGTTTAAATTTTATATTAGCGTTATTTCTCAAAAATATATTTAAAGTCTAAATTTTAAGTTTTTCGTTTCATGGTCTTCAAAATTTGATTGTATTTTTTAAGTTTAAAGTTTTAACTTCAGAATAATAAAACTTATTTCACTGGTCGACAAAAAAAAATCAAAACGTGATAGAAAAAAGTAAAAGCTGATTCATGTTTAGCACGTTAAATTCCATCTAATTTATCTATTTTTTTATTTAAGACGAAAAAAAAAAATTTTTTTTTTGCCCACTACTTTATTTCCACTTAGCTATAGGTATGCATGGGTATCCTAACTTAACTGTGAATCCAATCAAGATTTGTGCACCAATTTTTATGATACGTGGCTTTGTTTACTCGTAGGTTTACCAGCTTTGAAATAAAGATTATAAACTGAAATATTTTTGATGATTTCATTTTTAGAAAGAAGTTTTATTAAAAAAAAGAAATCTTGAATTTAGCATGAACATTTTTTTTTCGGAAGAAAAGTACCCAAAAAGTTTATTGCTCTGAATCTTTTGTAAGAAAAGTTAACAAGAAATCTGGCTTGAAGACGTACAAGGTACAAAAAGTTCCTGATAGTAATGCAAGAAAAGATATGGAAGCAAAAGAGATAGCAAAAAAACTTCAGACGAATATTTCCAGAATTATGATTGCAGTATAATGGGCGATAAAACTTAAGTACTGGCAGACTTTTTGCAACTTCCTGGCCAAGTTACAGATACTAGAGGGAAGAAAGTTTTTAGTTTGGTAAGCCATTTCTAAGTGCGGCGTAAGAAGTACTTCACTCATAAAAAATGGCTTCATTTACACAGAAATAAACGTGAAAGAGTGCATTCGGAAAAGACTTCTTTCTTTCCTAAGAAAACACAGTGTGCAATTGATCTTGATACTTCTCAATATAATAATAAAGCGATAGGGTGATATCAAATACAACATGTTGTTTTTGTACCAAAAGTGGCTAATCCACCTAATTGTTCAGAACTCCGCCAAATTGAAAGGTGCTGGGTCCTAGTAAAAAAGCATTTAAAGTACTAAATGCTCAATAAAAAATGAAACAGAGATTTAAAAAAAATTGGACTTTTTCCAGCCAAAAAAGTAGCCGAAAATACAATAAAAATTTAAATAGAGGGAATTCCGGAAAATATCAGAAATTTTATTAAAAGCTATTAACAAATAATTTATTCTTTTAAATTTAGAACTTAAACATAATAGTCATTAACAAAAATATATTTTTAAAAAATTCGCTCTTTGGTTAGTTTTTATAACCAGATTTGCACGCAGTCCTTATAACATAAAAAAAACTTATTATATTTTATATTATTACCTCTTATATTATGTATTAAATCATCTTTTAATTGATTACCAGCTACGTTTAAAATACGTTCCGATATAATATTGCTTTCAGTTAAAGTCTCATCGGTTGTATTGGTAATGGCATCCACTTCCAATGTAGTTATGTCGCCATCCCTGTAGATAAAAATAATAAAATATAAATAAAATAATTAAATCATTAAATAACAATTACTAACCATAAAATAAAACGATTATTGACATCACGGGATATGGGAAAGGGACTGCAATTGTGACGGGGACCTCCTAAAGTTGAATAATCAGTTATTGGCAGTCTTGTATCTTGTTTGGCAGAACCACCCCAGGTGGATAAGTTTTCAGGTTTAATTTTCTAAAAATCATACATATTTTGTTTTTCATATTTAATGATGAGTTTATTATTTTTTTTTTTAATGAAAATTAAATAAAACTTACACAAAACGTTGAACCTAACGCTTTGAAATCTTCATTTGAATTTGTATCCAGTCGCATTTTGATTGTTGATTCTGGAAGAAAAGAGAATGAAAAATTATTAATTAAAACTGGACAAAATTATGAAAATATAGTTTTTGCATAAACTATGTATGTTTATTTTTGCTGTCTTGTGATAAAATTTTTCCCTATTTGTTTTTTTTTTATTTGAAATAGTTATATTTATGCATGTTAACTATTTTTCTTGTGGATTTTTTTACTTCAAATTTCCGTTCAACGGTAACTTTAATTCCTTTGGTTACAAAAAATGTAATATATTTTTTTATTTTTTGTAAACTGTGTGGGTAATAGTCGATAAAATGTTTAATCTCTGTTATACACGCCTGCAGGAACTGTTTTGCATTTTCACACTTTAATGTTAAATAAAAGTTCCGTTAACCACATATTTTGTATACGCTCACACTCACAAATGCTTTGGGGCTTTATTAGGGGGAATCATTAAGTGGAAGCTTAATGATCGATCATGAATCGAAAATTTTCCAAAAAATGTATAAAAATCGAAAATTGTCCATAAATAGAAAATTAATTGTAAATTAAATAAGCGAAAATGTTATATTCGGCTTATATATACCCACCATCAACTTTTTCAAATTTTACGTTACTTGGGAGGTGGGCGATAAAGTGGGCGGACCACGCCCATTTTTGTTTTCGATTTTACATTGGTCCTTGAACTATTTGTACGAAATTTCGTTGACGTTCGACCTTATATGGGAGGTGGGAGGTAAAGGGGGTGGACCACGCCCATTTTTGGTTTCCAAGTTTATATTGATCCTCGAACTATTTGTACAAAATTCCGTTGTCGTACATGATTTGTTGAAGAAATATCAGCAAAAAAGTATGAAATGAAGCTACAATGGACACCCAGTGCTTCTAGTATTTACTCCATAACTTTTTTGTTTATTAACCGATTTTACCTATTTTCAATACATTTATATAAGATAAATATTTGAGCCAAATTTTGTCCTCTTAGGTTGTCCCGTTCGAGCCCTATCCTGCTTTCAACAGACAGACGGACATGGCTAGATCGACTCAGAATCTAACCAGGACCCAGAAAATATATACTTTATGGGGTCTTAAAGAGTTTGTTTGTTTGGGCTTTATAGACGTTTAGATGTCACTAGACCGATTTTCTTGAAATTTTCACAGTATCATTTTGTGATACCCAAAAGTAAAATAGGTTATATACAAAGTAAATATTTATTATCATATACAGTTACGCACAAAAATAAAGTCAATTATATTTATTTGAAATTTTTTTTTAGCTTTCGACAAAATTTTATGCAAAACAATAAAACTTTTGATGCCAAATCACACTGAAAAAGGACTATTTGTGCTTGAGATGTACCGTTTTCGGGATAATGTTAGAGGATATTGTTTTTGTATAGGTTTATAACCCAATATATTGGCAATGATTTGGCATTAAAAATTTTATTGTTTTGCATAAAATTTTGTCGAAAAATTTCAAATAATATACTTGACCCTATTTTTTTGTCCGCAACTGTATCTCCAGAACTATTACAGATAAAACCCTGAGATTGTGTGGAAATTATTCTATCACTAATCTACATAACTGATATGAAAATGGGGCGGGTAGGTTTAGGGGGAGTGATACAAAGAAAATACTAATTATGAGAAATTTTGCAGGAATATCTATCTCTCTTGTCGACCACCAAACATAGAATGAAAATGGTACGGATAGGTCCAGGGAAAATCGTATATCTTAGAAACTACTACAACAAAAGTTTTAACATTTTGTTAGAATAACTTTCTTAATAACTTTTATAAGTTCACATGTAAATGGGATGGGTAGGACCTGGAGAAATGGTTCTTCCCATACAAAGCAAATATTCTTAATGGCATATCTAAAGAACTATCATGGTGGGAAGCCTCAAATTTTGTGGGAACTGTTTTCTAATCATGTTGTATACATGAAATAAAAATAGCACAGTTAGGGTCGGGGGAAGTGGTACCACCCATACAAAGTAAATCTAATTAGCCGCATATATTGAGAACTATTACAGTAAATGTGAGAATATGTCGTTGGTATAACTTTCTTATAAAACTGCAAGGGGGAATGCACAGAGGGCCAGAGAGATCGATTTTTTTCAAAATGGCGGAACCAAAATGGCTGCCAAAATTTTAAAAAAATTTTCTGATCCAGCTAAAATTTTGTGTATAGGCAGTTTTAGAGTTACTTAATTTGAAACTGAAATCAAAATTTGAAAAAAACAAAATGGCGGACTCAACATGTTTCTTTAAGTTATGTTAATTTCTTCAAAAATATAATTTTTTATAATCGATAAATGTGTCAAAAACCAAATACAAGAAAACTTTGAAATCTGTATTCTATTAAATTATCGAAAATATAAAAAAAATGCAAAATGGCGGAAACAATATGGCGTCCAAAATTTTTTGTTGCTATATCTTTCTAAAATTAAGTTTTCTGTTTGTTTTTGTGTTACTGAATTCAAGAACAAACATTAAAAAATCAAGTAAGAAAATTACAGTGGGTCTATTCCAACAATATAACACCCTACACCATTGCATTTGTACATTAAAATGAATTCCAAAATTTTCGAAAATGGACCTAATATGAAATTAGTTTATATGATTTTTACTGATTTTAAAGTTAATTGTGTTAAATATTGCCATTGCACTGTAATTTATGTTGGATTTTGGGAGTTAAAGAGATTTTCGAAAGTGGGCTTTATATGGGAGCTATGCCTAATTGTGGACCGATTTTCCTGGTATTTTGTACTCTGATTTAATAATGTATTAAACTTATTTGTACTGAATTTTATTGAAATAGTGATATAAATAACGAATTTCTAAGCGTTAAAACCCTATTCGTGGGGTATTTGTATGGGAGCGAGTTGAAATAATTGACGAATCACGACCAATTTCCATACCGTTTTTCTTCTTTTAAATAGGGATAGAAAATTAACTGCATCTATAATTATATCGAAAGTATCAATGTTTGTGTAAATACACTGGATAATTATTTATTTGAAAAAATATCTAAATATTTTATTAAAATTAATGTTATTTTGATATCTAGGAACACTATTATAAATTGGTGCTATATGGTCATTTATCATTTGGAGCAAGTTTGGGCAACTTTTTTCAAAAACTAACATTCTATTAGATATAAAAATATAAAAAAAATGCTTTTATCGGACTGAGGATTTGTGTGGATTTCTTAGGAAGAAGGTTAATATCAAAAAATTTTAACTTATTTTATTAAAATTTAAAAAAAAAAATATACTATATGTAAATAATTTAAACTCGGGTTATTTTTGTTATAATTGCCGATTTAGATGTTAATTGATGCGAAAAAAAATTTCAGCCTTTGTCATAAAAATATGTAGCAAAAACCAAAAAAATTGCCCTTCAATAAAATTAATTTCTAACAACTTTTTTAAGTTTGGATCGATACAGAAGGAAATGGTGTAGATGGATAACAAAAAAAATTTCGAAAAACATGCTTTTAAATGTTCCTAATAATTTGCAATATTCGTTATTTTCAAATTCTTAAAAACGACTTATGGCCAAAAGTCTATCTCTCTGTGGAATGGTACCCCTTACTCAAAGCAATTATTCTTAATAGATATCTGAAAAACTATTATGAGGAAAGACCTAAAATTTTGTAGGAACTACTTTCTTATCATATTGAATTAATAAAATAAAATAGGATAGATAGGGGAGTGTAGCCCCTATACTTCGCATATTTAAAGTAGTAATTTATTAAAAAATTTAATAGAGAGAATAGGTAGCATAGCGCACCGGGTTAAGCTATTTTCTATAAACGAAAATGTTCTAGAAAAGGAAAATTTAACAAAAATCTTCCTTAAAAATAAAAGCAAGAAAACTTTTTAGACATTTTTCTATAAAAATATATATATATTTTTTTTTTGTTTTTAATTTTCAATACAAAGAAAATTTTCAATACAACGAAAATTTATCGAAAATTTTCTATACGAAAAAATTTTCTGTAGAAAGAAAATGTATCAAATTATTATTGATTTTCTATACAAAGAAAATGTATCAATAACTTTCTGAAGAAAGATAATGTATCGAAAACTTTCTATAGAAAGAAAATGTATCAAAAATTTTCGATAGAAAAAATTTATTGAATTTTTTTTAGAAAGAAAATTTTTTTTTAGAATGAAAATTTATCAAAAATTTTCTATAAGAAGGAAGTTATTGGAAAATTTCTTTAAAAAGAAAATGTATTTCTAAAGAAAGAAAATTTATCGCAAATTTTCCATAGAAGGAATCGCAAATTTTCTATAGAAAGAAAATTTATTGCAAATTTTCTATAGAAAGAAAATTTATCGCATATTTTCTATAAAAAGAAAAATTTTCGCAAATTTTCCATAAAAAGAACATTTATCGCAAATTTTCCATGGAAAGAACATTTTTCGCGAATTTTCTATAGAAAGAAAATTTGTCGCAAATTTTCTATAGAAAGAAAATTTGTCGCAAATTTTCTATAAAAAGAAATCTTATCGCCATTTTTCTATAGAAAGAAATTGTAACGCGAATTTTCTATTGGAAGAAATTTTATCGTAAATTTTTTATAAAAAGAAAATTTATCGCAAATTTTCCATAGAAAGAACATTTATCGCAAATTTTCCATCTAAAGAAAATTTTTCGCGAATTTTCTATAGAAAGAAAATTTTTCGCAAATTTTCTATAGAAAGAAAATTTATCTAAAATTTTCAATAGAAAGAAATCTTATTGCCAATTTTCTATAGAAAGAAATTGTAACGCGAATTTTCTATTGGAAGAAATTTTATCGCAAATTTTTTATAAAATGAAAATTGATCGCAAAATTTTTTAGAAAAAAAAAAAATTTCACAAATATCGACATTTTCTATAAAAATGGAATTTATCAAAATATTTTATGTAAATAAAAAAATTATCTAAAATTTTCTATAAAAATTAGGGTAATCGACTCGATTTTCCAACCGGTTTTTTCAGCCAATGTGTTGTCGGTTTTTTTTCAAAATGTTAATTTTTCTAATGTCGAATAGACCGGTTTTTTTAAACAAACAAAACCGGTTTTAAAAATATTTTTTTTTTTTATTTCAAAAAACATGTACAAAATACTAATATTCGAATAGTAATTCAGGAATAATTTTTATATCCTACACCAACGTAGGTGGTTGGGGTATTATGCGTTTGTGCTGATGTTTGTAATGCATAGAAAACGTTATCCTTAAAGTTTACCAATCGACTCAGAATCACTTTTTAAACCGATCTAACGATGTCCGTCCGTCTGGCTGTCCATGTAAACCTTGTGCACAAAGTGCAGGTCGCAATTTTGAAGATAATTCAATGAAATTTGGCACGTGGGACACCTTTAACGTTCATAAATCCCATACTAATGTTAGTATAAAGTTAATATTAAATAAGTTTTATATAAGTAGAAACAAATTTTATTTGAATCGGTCCATAATTTACCATAGCTTCCATATAAAACCATTTCCGAGAATCGCCCTAAAGTGCATAAAATCAAGTAGATGTTAGTATCAACGCATTATTCTGTATTTGTATATTTTATTTTACTTTTAGTAAAAGTGTTGGTCTAATATAAGTCCCTTTCCTGAAATTCTACATTCATACATAATGGTGTAGGGCATCATATGATCGGTCTTGACCTACTATACCTTTTTTTCTCGTTTAAATATTCATAAAGTGTGATTTCTTATGTTCTAAAAATATAGTTTCAGGTTAAATTTAAATTAATTCTGTAAGATTAAACAAATAAACTAGTAAAAATTATACTGAATGGACTATGTTTTACCTCTTGTAACACCTGTAATATTTTTACACCCAATTTAATGTTTTTTTTTTTTTTTTTTTTTTTATCCAAAACTTTCTTAATTTTTTAAAGATGTATTAAAAAAGTTGCACCTGAAAAATCGTTTTAATAAAATTGAGACAGGTTTTTTCCATATTAAGCCAGAAACCACAGCTAAGTTTATGTTAAGTGAAAGTTATTCTCATTTTTGATGATTATTTTCTTAGAATTAAATAGTTATTTCCAAAAATAATTATATTTAATCAATTTTGACTTGAATATTATTTGTATTTTTGAAGAAATGTAGTCTTTTGATAGAAATATTAACTTCTTCAAAAAACTATTTAACCAGTTTTCCAAAAATATATTTTAGTTTATCATTCATTAGATTTAATTAAAAAACTATTATACATCCTATCAAGATTATAATTATGAAAAAAAAAAAATATGTTGCATGTTAATAAAAATAGAATTTAAACAAATATTTTCTACATTTTCTTTTTTTAATTTGAACATGATAAACGTTGTTTTATCCGAAAACAAACAGCTACCACACAATAAACCCATCAACCAGATATTTTTAGTAAACGCCTTAAGTTATGCAGCAAGTTGTGCAGTGAAAAAAACAATGTTTTTACACTCTTCATCATTAACAACAATGGTGACGAAGAAAAAAGAATATCAAAAATAATAATGTAAATGTCAGTTTTAATGTTTGTTTTCACACACACACACATACATGCATATACAGCTATAATGGTAGAAGTGAACATGCTTTGTTTAAGCATAAGTAACAGGAATGGGAAATAGGTAAAAGGAAATACATATTCATACTGTTAATATTGGAAATTGGTTAATTATCGATTATAATTATAGCATACATGTATGTGTATGGCCTAAATTCTAGGACATTTTAATTAGAATTCATTATAGTATCTAGAAGTCATTATGTCCTTCATCTAACAAAATAAAATATTCTAAGTATTATTTCTAATTTCTTTAAATTTTTAATATATTGTGAATAAGTATATTCAAAAGTTTGTTAAAATGTCTAGAATATATTTCCCATCCCTGTCAAGCAATGTTGTTTTTTGTGAGACTGATAGCTATGCAGCTCATAAAATCACATTTGCATGTGTTTGTACGTAACTGCAACTAAAATTTTTGTTAAAATACTCAATAAATTGTACTAAATGAACAAAAATACACTTTCATTGTTATACACCAAACATTGTTTACCATTGAAATTTACATCTTTTTACATAAACATAGTTTCCTTTATAGTATTCTCCTTTCATGTCCTTCTTGTTATTTATACCCTACACCACTATAGGTGGGAAGGGTATTATGCGTTTGTGCTGATGTTTGTAACACCCAAAAATATTGGTCTAAAACCCACCTTACATTATACCAATCGGCTTAGAATCACTTTCTGAGTCGATTTAACGATGTCCGTCCATGTAAACCTTGTAATCAAACTACAGGTCGCAATTTTGAATAAAAATTAATGAAATTTGGCACACAGGTTTCTTACAGTCCAGGGACGAAGCCTATTGAATGATCGGTCCATTATTTCTCCTAGCCACCATACAAATGTCCTCCCGGAAAAGGTTTTTACGATCCCTTACATATAGCAATATTTAATGAAATAATATAAGTTTCATTTAAGTCTAAATAAGTGTGCCGATTTTTATAAAGATCGGTCCATAATTGACCATAGCTTCCATATAAACCCCTTATCTGAAAACCACTTTAACGGGCATAAATCCCATAAAATGATGATATCAAGTTAATATTTGACACAAATAAGTTTTATATAAACATAAATGATAGTTCGACATTTTACAGAGATCGGTCTATAATTTACCATATCCCATATAAGGCCCTCTTTCGGGAATCACCCAAAAGTGAATAAATTCATATAAATGTTATCATTGAGGTAATATTCTGTATTTGTATGTTTTATTTTAAACTTTATATGAGTATTGGTCCAAATTTGGCTCCAAGTCTAATAAAAGACCCTCCTGTACACAATGGTGTAGTGTATCATATGGTCGGGCTTGATCGACTATATTTTTTTTCTCTCGTTTTGTTATTCTATTTCTGGTTCATGATTTTCATTTCGTTGTTTTTTAGGTAACATTTTTTCTTTTGCTATTTTTCTATGAAATAAAGTTTGGTAAAAGGACACGACGAGTAAATGTTGTAAAAAAAATAATAACTGGTACATATAACAGCAACAACAAAATTTATGTTTACATAACGATTTTCATTTTTTGTGTCTTTTTTTTATATAGTTAGAGTTTTTTTTCATTAAAAGCTATACAATCTTTTTAATATTTTTAAATGGAGCATGTAACAGAATGAAAGTGTATGTAACTTTTTTTTGTGTATATTAATGTCACTTTTTTTTTTTTTGGTAAAAAGAAAGATGAAATCTCTGACATGTTGGGCCTTTATTAATGTTTTCTATACATTAAAAAGAGTACATGTTCTAATTTTAAAATAAAATGGTTAAAATTTGTTTAACATTTAAATATAAGTTTTAAGATAAAATACAAAAAGGCAAAAAATCTTAAGAATATAAAATTGTATGCAGTATAATTATGATTAAAATTGCAACATAAATAATTATTATGTATACACTTGAAAGTTAATCAAAATTGCTTTACATTGATTACACTAAGTCAATAGCAATTTTTATTAAGTAAACAATAGTTTACTATGTGAACTATTGTTTACTTAATAAAAAAAAATTTAATGGTATTTATAATATTTTATTTTTCTATTTTAAATTATGTTAACAAAAGTTTATACTTGCGCAAAATAGCAATATGCTTAAAGTAAACACTTACGAATAAAATACACTATGTAAATAATAATTTCCACAATTGAAATCACAATTAAGAATATCCTATATCATGCAAACTATCGTTAACAGTATGCAAATAATAGTTCACACTATGTAAACAATACTTTACACAGTGTAAACATTGTAATTTACGCATTGTATTCAACTGTTTACTTTAAATAAATAGTTACACTAATAAAATATAGTTGAACGTAATAATGTACACTTTTAATAAATGGTTTTACATCAAGTAAAGAAATTACTTACAGTAAGTAAATAATGCATTATCTTATGTAAACAATAGAATACATAAATTACATGGTTCATAATATGAAAATAATAATTTTAATTGTGTAAGAAATAATTTACAAAATGTAAACAATAATTTAAATTATGTAAATAATAGTTTACACCTTGTAAATAATAGTTTGCACTAAGAAAACTAAAGTTTATATCTTATATATTGAACAGCTTATACTATATATTGAACAGCTTATACTGTTCAATAACTTTACAAAATGCAAAATAGTTAACACTATGTAAACAAAAGTTTACACCATGTAAGCTTTAGTTTATACTATATAAACAATAATTATACCGAGAAAACTAAATAATTAAACACATGTAAACAATTGCTCACACTATGTATTATAGTTAACCCTATGTAAACTATTATTTACATAGTAAACAACAGTTTACACTATGTAAACAACAGTTTACACTATGTAAACAATAATTTACTCTATGTAAACAATAATTATACCGAGAAAACTAAAGCTACACCCTGTACACAATTGCTTACACAATGTATAGTTTACATTATGCAAACAATTGTTTACCCAACGTAATTAATACACCATGCAAACAGTGGTTAGCACACTGTTCATACCATGGAAACAATAATGCACACCTTGTAAAAAATATTTTACTCTATGTAAAAAAGAGTATGCGCTATGTAAAATTATGTTAAAATTATGTTATGTTAATAGTTTGCACTATATAAACAATAATTTAAACTATGTAAACAATAGTTCACACTATGCAAATAATAGTTAGAATTATGTAAACAATAGTATATATCATGTAAACAGTACTGTAGACTATGTTAACAATAGTTTACACTGTGAAAAAAAAGAATTCGCATTATGTAAGAATAGCTTACACTATGTAAATAACAATTTACACCAGTTAAACGTTAGTTTATAGCAGATAAACATTCGTTTATACCACTTATAGGGTAAACAATAGTTTACACTTTGTGTAATGTATAAACCGTTAACAATATTTGAGTAAATAAAATATTACTTTACACTACATAAGTAATACATTTATTGTAAGTAATAGTTTTAACTATGTAAACAATAAATAACATTATGTTAAGAATAATTTACACTATGTAAAAATAATTTTCTATACGTAAAGAATACTCTAAACCACGTAAAAGATAGTTTACATCATGTAATTCTAAATTTACACTATATAAATATAAGAATCACAATCTAATATTTGTAAACAATAGTTCAAACCTACTAAATTATACAAAAAAGAGAGAAAAAAAAAATTAAAACCAAAAACATTCTCTACTTCATTTTTCTACCACAATTTGCAAGAAAACTATATCCAATCATAATTTCAAACGCCTACTTACTCTATAAATATGCACAGTAACTACATTTCATTCGTTTTTAATTAAACGCAAGTTGATTGTGTTACAATCTATTTTTGATTAACTTTATTCTATCGTAATAACTGTGGGCTGATTTCTACATGTAATAAAAAAAGAAAAATGCATTTAAATATCACACAAGAAAAAGACTTGAAAACAAAAATATGAAAAAAAAAAAAAAAAAAACAATTGCTAATAATACAGTAGCTGTTGGTAACTTACTAGATTCAATGTAAATGTGAATTTTTTTATTACATTTTAGCCCAGAGGCATACACAAGAGAAAGACTGCAATAAATTCTATTCTTATAATTTTTGGGGAAGAAGAAAATGAAAAAATAATTCATATTTCAATAAAATGTTTATTGAAAAAATCTTTTACGAAAGAAAATTACTATTTTGTATATATATTTAGTAATGAAAAGAGAAATTCTTTATAAAAAAAAAGGAAACTTTTATGTACCATTAAATTAGAATAAACTTGTACTTGTAGCAGGGTACAAAACCAAATTCATATTCGTACGTATGTATGCAAAGAATGTACACAACATGCATTATACTCTGTAAAATATATACTTTTTTTATTAATATTACGTATGATCAGGCAACAGAAAGGTAGTAAAACTAGTAAAAACAATTTGAGGAACGAACATTACGGCATACATTTGGCCCAAGAGATTTTGGAAAAGTGTTCCCAATGGTATTGTTAAAACTACTATTTTACTAGTAGATTACTAACATACACATACACCTAAGAGAGTATTTGTGAATTTTAAAGGAATATTATAGAGGAATATAATGTATTGTATGAAGTAGTTTTGTATATCAGACATGTTTTAAAATTGATATGGGATTTTGAACAACTTTTTAAAACATTTTTATATTGAAAAAAAACTCAATTTAAATAATTGTTTTTTTCATAAAGTAAATAATAACTGGCTTAATATAAATTGTTATTTGTAATATACATAAGATAAACAACGTTTTACATAACGTTTGAGAAATATAAATAAAGTGTGAATAATAGTTTACATAATATAAACCAAAATTTACAAAATGTAAGCAGCAATTTAAACAATTTAATGAATAGTTTACACAATGTAAACGATTTTTGCATATGTAAAATATAGCAAACACAAAAAAAAAAAAAAAAAAAAATTACACAAATTAAACAAAAGTTTTCATAAGTTAAATAATAATTGACATATTTCATATAAAAGTTTACTGAATGCAAATAATAATATCTTATACATTCAACGTTAAAAATGTTGATAATAGTTTACATTAATTTACTAAATTTAAACAACTGTTTTTATAATGTAAATAATAGTTTATGCAAAGTAAACAATACCTGACATAATGCACTAATAGTTTACACAATGCAATAATAGTCTACGCAACATAATCAAAAGTTTACACAATATAAACCATATTTTACACAATGTAAACAATATTTTACTCAGTGTTAAAAATAGTTTATACAATGTAAACAATAGTCTACACAATGTTAATAATAGTTTACACAATGTAAGCAATAGTTTGCACATCATAAACAATAGTATACACAATGTAAATAATAGAAACGGAATGTAAATAATATTTTAGGCAATGTAAACAATATTTTGGGCAATGTAAACAACATTTTATATAATATACAATATTAATAATAGTTTATACAATTTAAACAATCATTTACACAATGTAAGCAAAATTTTACACAATGTAAACAATATGTAAACGATAATTTAATAAACAGTTTAAACACAGCGTAAACAATAGTTTACACAATGTAAACAATAGTTCACACAATGTAAACAATACTTTGTACTATGTAAAGAATAATTTAAGCAATGTAAACAATATTTTACGCAGTTTAAAAAATAGTTATTACAATGTAAACAATAGTTTATACAATGTAAACAATAATAACACAATTTAAACAATAGTTTGCACAACATAAACAATAGATTATAAAATGTAAATATTATTTAAAGTGATGTAAACAATAGTTTACACAATATTTTTCATAATTTAAACAATAATTTACACAATGTAAACATTTGCTTACACAACGTAAACAATAGTTTACGCAACTCAAACATTAGTTTACTCAAATTGAACAATAATTTACACAATCTAAGCAATGTTTTACACAATGTTTACACAACATAAACAATAGATTATAAAATGTAAATATTATTTAAAGCGATGTAAACAATAGTTTACACAATATTTTTCATAATTTAAACAATAATTTACACAATGTAAACATTTGCTTACACAACATAAACAATAGTTTAGGCAACTCAAACATTAGTTTACTCAAATTGAACAATAATTTTCACAATCTAAGCAATATTTTACACAATGTTTACACAACATAAACAATATTTTACACAATGTAAACAATATGTAAACGATAATTTAAGCAATGTAAACAGTTAAAACACACAGCGTAAACAATAGCTTACACAATGTAAACAATATTTTACACAATGTTTACAATAGCTTACATAATGTAAACAATATTTTACACAATGTTTACAATAGCCTACACAATGTAAACAATACTTTGCACAATGTAAAGAATAATATACAATGTTACAATATTTTGTATAATAAAATATTTTACATAATTTAAACAATAATTTACACAATGTAAACAATAGCTTACACAACGTGAACAATAGTTTACACAATACAAACATTAGTTTACTAAAATTGAACAATAATTTACACAATGTAAACAATAGTTTACACAATGTAAATAATAGTTTACAAAATGATAATATTATTTTATGCAATGTTAACAATATTTTACATAATGCAAACAATATTATACACAATTTAAAGAACAATTTACGCAATATAAACAATATTTAACACAACATGATGTAAGTAAAATTTTACATACTATTGTTTACTGTCAACAAAGTTAACATAGTTCAATGTTAACAATAAATTGTACAATGCAAACTATAGTTTACCCAACGTAATCAATCAAGATCTGATAGATAATCTATAATTTAGTCTAGATAATCTTTATAACTGTTTGAGTAATGTACATTTTTTCTTACCCAACATTAACAATGTTATACAAAATGTAAACAATGATTTACATATTGCGAATCAATCCTTATTTATTATAAAAAAAATAGTTTACTTAATGTACTCAATGTTATAAATAATGTAAATTATATTTTACGATTTTATTCCTTCAAATAATTCCTAGACATGATAATGATTGCATGTTCACTTAATAAAAAATTAAAAATAAAAAACTAGCAGGAAGAGTATAACAAACATGGTGACTTGGTATTAATGTAACCTTGATGATGAAAAAAGAATATACTTAAATACTATATGTACTGCATACATCTACATAAATTTAAATAAATACTCGCACAAGAATTAAACAAAGGATTCTAAATGGTACGCAAATACCCATGTTCCCTCCTCCCACCATTAAACAATTTGCGCGAAAATTATGCCTGGCATATGAAAAGTTATAAATTTAAATAAAACATTATTCTTCCCCCGTTACAGCGCTTTTTTTATTAAAAAAAAGAATACAAGCTAACTTGAATAAAAATATATGTAGGTAAAGGTACTAAACTCAGCTGGAACGAAACAATTATACCCTGCATTAAAAATTAAAAGAGAAAAAAAACTATTTTGTTAACAAATTGTAATTAGTTACATAAGCGCCTAGAAGTAGGCAAAGACATTTTACATACATAAAAAAATAACCTGTATTTTTATTTTTCTTTATATTTATATGTTCGTGTGTCAAATCATCCGACAAGCTCATATTTTTCTTTTTTATTAAAAAAAAACTATAGTTCACAGAAAATCTCATTATGACAAAGAAAACTGTAATTATGAAAAACGTTTATTTAAATTAAAAGCAACGTAAAATACAAAATAAAAAATATGATTCGTTTATGTTAGTTGAAAAGTTGAACTAAATAAACTAAGAGAATAGTAAGACACTGACAATTATAATTGTTTATAATTATTAAAAAAATGTTAATGCAGAAAATGCAAAATAAAAATGAAAGATGTATTTTTTAATAGTTTTCATTACTCTAATAAAAGCAAAAGGAAAATGAGTAAAATACAAAGGAAAATCTGAAAGGTCATTTTAAAATCTAACATATTTATTGAAACATGATTCATCTTAAATATTTTTTCAGAGTCAATTATGAATTTTTAATGTGAACTATAGATAACTCAACGTAAACAATGTTTTGCATAATGTAAACAATACATTTGTGAATGAAAACCATTGTTGCTTTAATGTAAACAATATTTTCAGCAACTTTAAAAAAATTTTTAATCAATATAAACAAGAAATTAATCAATGAAAGTATTAGTTCCTGCAATGGAAATAATATTTTACTTAACAACTTAAAAATTTTGTTGCTCAATGTAAATAGTATTTTACATGATGTAAGCTACATAATGTAGAATTGTTTTAAAAAGGTTGTATGTATGTTCATTTATTAATTTTTTTTTCTAATTCATGAGTCTCTCAACTACTTTTACACACTAAAGGGTTAACAACTTAACAATAATCTTATTACAGTTTTTCTCACCTTTAATTAACACATTTAACATCTTCAAACCATAAAATCTAACACTTATAGGAGTCCATAAAAAACAAGTCGCTTAAAATAAAAATGATGCTGCTGCTAATGGCAATGTTGATGACTACGATGACGACAACCTCTTACAGAAAGATGATGTGAATAAAAATAGTTGATAACAAACAAACTCGATTTGATTAGATAAACTACAACTATGATGATGGCGTTCATTTATTGTGACATGACATCCACTAGTTACATAGTCATATAGACTTAGTGTCAACTCTCAACAAAATCACAATAAATATATACATACTTATATTTTTTAGTCTTAAATGAAACAGATTGTCTATGCACGTATTTTTTCTTTCTAACTAAAACGATATGAATAGTTATGGCAGTCATAATAAACTACTACATAATAAACATTTGCCAGTATTGCCAGAAGAAGTGATTGGAAAAGTGCTAAATTATCCAAAAAATTATACTAAATTGTTCTACAGCAGCAAATGACAATGCTAAATTTTTTGTAAAGAAAAAAATCATATTTTCGTTGCCTTTTTTTATTGCAAAATATAGTTCAAATGACAACTTATAGATAAATTTTCTTCAGAACTATTTGTAATAGTGGGAATTAAAGTAAAAGCAGGGCTTATATTTGCAAACTTACATCTAATAAAGTCAAATTTATTAAGAAATTCTTTCAAAAAATTAAAAAGTATTTAATTAAAAAACAATGTAAAAAAGTGCTTAAAAGCATTTGGCATATTTTTATAAATTATCGATGCATTTTTACCTCTTCAATGCTAAATCTAGCACCGAAAGTGCTAAACTGGCAACACTGACATTTGCTAAACTTGGTATAAAAAAAAAAAAGAAAAAAGATCACGACTCATGAAAATAAAATATTTAAATAAAATCAAAAAAATCATTTGTTAGTTTTAGACAAAAGGATAGAACAAAATAAATAAATAATTTATGAAATCATTTCATTCTTTTTTCAACAAAATAAAGTTATCAACGTTTATTAGTTAGAATAACAACAGGTGAGTAATATGTTTTATTTAATTAATAATTACACACTATTATTTATTACACTGGTCAACACAATTCTTGTTTTCTTTATGAATAAGCGAATTCAATGTACTAATACATTGATTTAATTAAGAAGAATAATTACACAATGAACAAAAACATTGAGTCAATGAAATGTTTCATTAAATTATTTTAAAATAAATGATTTCTAACGGGAAATGAAGTAAAACGAAAACAACCCATTATGTTGAAATGAAAACCAAATTTCATACAAAAATACTCAAGTTGTATAATTGACGAAGAAACGTATGTGCTGGCAGAATTTTCGCAGCTTCTGTGTCAAAACTTTTACATTGTTAATGCTCAAGGCAATGTTGAAGATAAGCTTAGGACCCAAAAGCAGAAAAAATTTCCTAAAAAATTCCTGATATAACAAGCTTTTTGCAGTTGCGGCAAAACCGGAAAGTCATTTGTTACATTCGGATCTATAAATACTAAAATATACATCAAAGAATATTTGCAAAAAAGACTTCTTCCTTTCATAAGAGAGCACAATGTGTCCACACATTTTTGGTACCATTTGGTATCATGTCACTACGGTACGAAATCTCTGGAGTGGTACCAAAACAATAACATAGTTTTTGTACCAAGAGAGGTCAATTTTCCAAACTGTCCATAGCTTAGACCAGTGAAGAGATATTAAGCTCTCGTTAAAAGTGAATTGAAGAGCACAAAAAAGGTATTCCAAAATACTGAAGATTTTAAAAGAAGATGTGCACACTGTTCCAAAAAAGTGACTGAAGCAACTATAAAATCTCTAACGGAAGCGTTAACAAAAATAGTCCACAAGTTCGTAAGTAGTGGTTAAAACTATAAAAGTTATAATTTTCTGTGATCTGTAATAAATTATCAATTAATTTAAAAAAAAAATCAAAACTCTAGGATCAACCGTTTCCAAGTTATTGAATAATTTATATGTTAAGATTTTTTCGAAAGAATTTTTTTCTTAATAGAAATATGTTACAGACTGATCAAAATTTGGACGCTACATCCGGTGATTGTCATGGTATTATTTGTAACTATCGGGAACATTTTATGAATTTCTATAGACAAAAAAATATTAAAGGTAATTAGTTTAAAAAATTTTAAGTCATTGAACGAATTTTAAAAATTTTATTTATACACACAGAAAAAGAATTAGTTGGAAAACGATCACAAGAATTAAAATTTAATAAAGGTATGTAATATTTGATTGCTATTGTAAAATAATTACAAATTCAACAAATACTTTATGTTTATTATATTAAAACCTTAATTGCGGAGGAATAAGTGTTCATGCAATTATATATTTGGCCATCGAAACCAATTCATTTACTTCGAATATTTATTTTAAAAATCTATGTAGGAGTACGGAATTTTAAGCAAAATATTGAATATCATAACTAAACTACAGTGATTTTAATTAATTATTTATTATAACTAATAAAAAAGAATCAGGTAGAATAATAGAAAGTCAAATTCTATGTTCACAACCAAAAATTTTATAATATTTCTGACATTTTTAAAATTAATTATAAAAAATTAAAATTTCAATAAAACAAGAAGATAAATTCATAATTTATAAAAATAAATAATAATAATAATTTGATGGAGCCCTAATAATGCTGAAGATGTTCGTATAATTTTGAAACTGCTCCGAAAAAACCCTTAACAAACAGGTATAGCTAGTGCTTTTTCAATTCATAACAAAAACTAACTAATCGGCTGGGGAGATATGAAAGATGTATCTGAAAATAAAAGAACTTATACAGGAAGGATACTTTGAAATTTCCTTTGTAACCGAAGTTGCTTGTAGAATCGTGAAGTGTTTGAAATGAGGTTACAAAATTGTATTTTAATAATAATTTTTTTCCAATTTTCATTTTATATTTTTACATTACTATCTACATATACATATGTATATTAAAAAATAAATAATAAAAAATAAATGTCAAATTATTTGTTATTCATTCACAATAGTAACTTGTACTTTTAAAACACTTCATTGAATTATTTTTGAAAACAATTACGAACACTATAAAAAGTCAGTAATTGCAATCGAATTTAGGGATAATACACACAACCGACCAAATTCGATTGGCGAAAAATTCGGTTGTGACAACGAAAGTGTTTTCTCTGTGTACATTTTTGTTATTGAGAATAATGCTGTTGCCATGTCAATGTGGTGTCTAAAAGGATATCATCATTGAGCAAAATAGAGGACAACAGGAAGTACTTTATAAAGTAAATGACAAAGCAAAGACGAAGTTCACGATCACATATTTAAATGTAGTTTGTTTATTTACACTTTTTAGTGAAATGTAATATAAACACTATTCACACGGTCGTCATAAAGTCATATATTATAAAATAATAACACGAAAGAATATGACTGCTGTGAGCAACCCTCATAAGTTAGTATGCTATTTCAAATTTGAGTCAGCTGATAAAAGAAAAATACAATTATAAAAAAATTACAAATATTTTTAATAAAAAAGTCCAAAAACAAGTCAAAAATCTGAAATAATAACCGGTTTGTGCGAAAAATACATATTGGATATTGTTATGGCTGATTCAAGTAAATAAGATAAAATTAAAATTACCTGAATCTTCTAAAAAATCCATTTTTATAAAAATTATAAAATATTTTTTGGCACAAAAGAAATTGTTTAAAAACATAAACAAAAACAGCTGTTGTCGATGACTAAGCCGGCAATATTATCTGACGGCGGTTATTTTAAATACGTTCGGTGGCTGCTACTCAACTAAAGTATACAAACAAATTTTTCTTCCTTTTAATTTTTAAATGTCTCAATTTTTTTTTTGATTTAACTTTATAAAAGTTAATAACTTTTATAAATAAATTAATAAAATGTAATTAATGTTGAAGTTATAGAACTATGCACAAATTTATAGCATGTTTACGTATATATTGCAAATATTCAATGGCGGTAACTTCTAAATATTACCACCGGCTCGACGAAGAGTTTTTCCCTTTCGACTTAGATTTACACAGTTTAGTTATGACAAAACAATAAACACATCATAAAAGGTCTTATTATTTTAGGACTTTTTTCTTTGAAGCACAACAACAATTTTTTAAAACTATCATAGAACTTTAGTATTTTATGACAATAAGACTTGATAGCACACCGTGTGAATACCCCATATATATGTGGCATCTATATTAAGAAAATTATATTTAATTTTTACTTTTATTAATTCAATATCATACAATTTAATAATTTAATTTAAAATAAAATAAAAAACAAAAATACAGAACAAGCCCATTATTATAATACATTTTCCATTTATAGTTTCATTGGGACAAAATGTGAGTTCATTGAAATTAATGTACTTATCACTGGAAGTATTTATTTTATTTAATGAACGTGTTCATTGATTCAAAATTTAAACAATGAACTTTTACATTGAATTTTAATATTAATGTATGGCAATACATTGTTTCACTGAACCTCAAAATTAGGGTCAAAATTAGTGCACAAATTTATTGAAACAATGAACTTTTCCATTGTATTTGTGTACCTTTTTGGTTCAGTGTAGGTGGTTGGGGTATTATTCGTTTGTACTGATGTTTGGAACGCACAGAAAAAAATTATCGGACCTTCTGATTCTGAGTCGAACGTGGGGGTCCGGGAGAACATACAATAGGGGTTTAGAGGTCATAAATGCCTCACATATACCAATATTTTAATAAAATTCGGTTCAAAGAAATTTTGTATAAGTGTTAATCTTTGTGCCAAATTTCACAATGGTGTAGGGTATCATATGGCCGGTCTTGACGGACTATATCTTTTTGCTCGTTTTTTTTTTCTGTTATTAGGTATCTTTATGGCCTTGACTATGAAAAAAAAAAAAAAAACTGGGAGATCGCTAACAGCTTTACATTTTGAAATATACAGTTTTATTATTTTGGCAAAAATTAACACGTATGTTAACAAAATTTCTATCGAACACTATCAAATGATCTTTTATAAGATTTCCTTAAATGAGCGACTTTAGGTAGATCTCGTGCAAACTCTAGCAGTAGTCTGCCAGTCTGGATTTTTATGCTCATGAAGAACCCTCCCAGTAAAAACTTTACTTACCCGGTAAGCCAATATATTACATTGCTAAAAGGCGGTAACTACTTATAATTCGAGTGAAAAACTTAATATATTTATATGGCGATGTCCACGAATTTATGGGTCTCCAATATTAAAGTACTTATTTTAAACAATCAAATAAGTAGTTAATCAAATGCTACAAAACTACAAATACTTCAAAACTACAAAATTGCTAAAAAAAATAAATTTCGTCAAATTTCTTTTTCAAATTACTTCCAAGCTTTAGATTCAACTTCAGTCATTGATTTGACAAAGTTAGAATGTTTCATGAGTTGCCTAATCTGTCATTTAGTTCTTTCTGATTAAATAGTTGAGGTTCTGAAAGGCTGGATCAGTCTGGATCAGAGTCTCCACATGATGTATTTTGTTCGAGTTCACAGAGATTTGGATCATCAGAAGATTTAGGTGTGCCGGAATGTACCTCTCGTGATTTTAATTGAGGTCGTTGAGCAGAAGATAAATTATGATATGACCATTTTTTTAGGTTTCCAGGGTTAATTTCGTTTCTTTTCACAAAGCAGAAGTAGCAGTCGTCATGATGGTTTCTATGTTCTCTCCAAAATCATGGATGTTACGAACATTATTGCATCACTTTTCCAACTAGACCATAACCGTAAAAATATCAAACATTTCTGCCATACATTATGAGGAACCAATGGCTTGTCCTGATTACACAATTTTGTTTTAAAGTATTAAAGATACGCAATTTTCAGAAAGTCCAATATAGGTTTTTGATATTTTTCAAATATATATTCTCCACAAATAAAAAACAAAATATATTTGAGTGTCTATTAAAAAACGAAAATTCAAGTAAAAATAGTAAATGAGGCTAGTAGCTATAACTCAAAAACAAAATCTGTTGGCGAAAACTGTTGCCATATTTAAAAGTTACGCGTAAATTTTAAATAGAAAAAAAAAAAATTCTTTTGTAGACCAGTGTTATTTAAATTAAATATTTATTTTGTAAAAATTTTTTATGCAAACAAAATAATTTTAAACTGAATAACTAAGCAAATAAATAAGAATCAATTTTGCTATTTCTGGAAAATTTTCACAATTTTTGAAAATTATTTCTGAAAACGGAAATGTTTGATGATTTTTGTTAAAGAATATGTATTTTCGACTGTTTATTTATTATTTCTGATAATTTTTTTTTTTTTTTTTTCTAACTAAATTTTTGCAAAATTTTCTTATCATAGAAAATTTACGATAAATTTTCTTTTTATAGGTATTTTACGATAAATATTTATTTTATAGAAAATTTACGATAAATTTTCTTTTTATAGGTATTTTACGATAAATTTTCCTTTTATAGAAAATTTACTATAAATTTTCATTTTATAGAAAATTTTCATTTATAGAAAATTTACGATAAATTTTCTTTTTGTAAAAAATTTACCATAAATTTTCTTTTTGTAAAAAGTTTATGACAAATTTTAATTTTATACATAAATTTTCTTCTTATAGAAAATTTACGATAAATTTTCATTTTATAGAAAATTTACGATAAATTTAAATTTTTTCATTTCATTTTAGACAAATTTTCTTTTTATAGAAAATTTACAATAAATTTTCTTTTTATGGAAAATTTACAATAAATTTTCTTTATAGAATATTCACGATAAATTTTCTTTTTATAAAAATTTTACGATAATTTTTTTTTAAAACTTACGATAAATTATCATTTTATAAAAATTTTAATAAATAATTTTTTATAGGAAATTTAACATGATTTTTTTTTTAATGGGAAATTTACAATAAATATTTTTTAATAGAATATTTACAATTATTTTTTTTCTTTACTTTTTATTGAAAATTTGAGATACTTTTTTTCTTTTTATAGAATATTTTTTCTTTTTAGAGAAAATTTATGATAAATTTTCTTTTTTTAAATGTTTTTAATTATTTTATTTTTATAGAAAATTTACGATAAATTTTCATTTTATAGAAACTTTAAGATAAATTTTATTTTTTAGAATTTTCTTTTTTGATTCATTTTTCCCTTTAATTCATTTCCCTATTTATGAAAATTTTCTATTCATTTTTCTTTTTATAAAAAATTTTCGATTAATTTTTATTGAAAATTTTCGATTAATTTTTATTTTTTATAGAAAATTTTCAATTAATTTTTTTTTTTAAATTTTCGATTTAATTTTCTTTTTAAAGAAAATTTCCGAATCAATTTGCTTTTCTTTTAGAAATTTTTTGATAAATTTTCTTTGTATAGAAAATTCAGATTTCCTACTTTTATTTATTTTTATTTATTTATTTTATGGGCAGATGACGCCTAAGTATTACTGATATCCAAGTTTATATCGATCTTTGAACTATTTGTAAATTTTATTCCAGTTTACGAATTTGTTTATAGGATATCGGAGTTTAAAAATTTTACGTTCTTTGAACCCAATTATGGCATATTATTTCTATACCAAAAATCAATAAATTTCTATTTCTAAAGAAGCCATTTTAGAAATGCCCTGTTAATTATATATCAAAAGCCCATTATTTCTTTTCTATTGTTATTAAACAAAAGAAAAAAATGTTTATTCTAAAAGTGTTGTTAAACCATTTTAATTGGATTAAAATTTCAACAAAAAGAAAGAGAAACAATAAATATATATTGCAAAATCTTGTTGTGTACAAAAAAAGTGCAATTAACTTTACTTTAACACTTGGCATTTTATTTAGCTACATAAAACATTCATAAATGTGTTTATTTGTTTTTATTTTTTATGACTATTTGTTTTTAAATTAATAAACCACATGTGGTTATTTTTAATAATTTTCCCAATACTGATGTTTGGTGTGGTTATTAATTAAGCATTCATTTTAAGCTTTAATATGCAATAAAGTGTTCCGATAAACTGCTTTTTGGAATTCTGTTGCAGGAAAACCAAACAAAATTTTTTTTTTCGAGCTCCTTCAAAAAAAAATTCGAATCTGCTTTCAGTTTTTTTCCATCAGGTCGGTATTTTTTTTTATGGGCGTGTCTAATATTGTGCCCTAAATATGCCGATTACTCGAGTATAAGTATTTCACTACTACTTGAGAACGGTATGCACGATTTATATATATGATACACCAAATTATGCGGAATAAAATTGGCTTTCTACTATCAAATTTTTATCCGCTCAATAGTTTGGGAGATATTTCGAAAAAAGTGTCGGAAAAAAAATGTTCATGTAAAATTCAAGATTTCTTTTTTTTTACTAAAACTTTTTTTAAAAGTAAAAACATCAAAAATATTTCAGTTTATCACCTTTATCTCAAAGCTGGCAAAACTATGAGTAAATAAAGCCACGTATTATAAAAATTGATACACAAATCTTGATTGGATTCACAGTTAAGTTTGGATACCCATTATGAATTATTACGACATTGTTTCTGCTTCATGATTTCATTAATATTAAGATTCTTTTTCACACATATAAAAATGTATGTTGATAAAATTTTTCTAATACTTAAGAACTTTTACAATATTGTTCTAATACTTTTAGAACTTCGGAGCCAACAAACGGATAAACTTTGCTATATTTCAACGAAAATGCATTTAAGTAAATAAGCAGATTGAGAATAAAAATTTAAACCATGAGTTACATTTTACATTTTAACTCTTTTTTAACTCAATATTCATATTGAATGGATTTTTACGCCTATAAATTATAAAGTCGTTTAAGCAAAATTAATTTTTACAGCCCGCAACTTTCTCTGCAAAATAAATGTTTTGTGTACTTAGCATTGAGAAGTCACAGCATTCGAGCAAATTTTAATAATCTTATTTCACAGGATGTTATTTCATAGTTAAATTTTGAAAGGGCATTGAAATGACTTTTTAAATTAAATTATTAGCATAATAAACTTGCAATAAATAGAAGTGAAAAATTTATAGTTTCATCAAGTTAAAGAAATCTATTTATCTTTTTAATTAAACGTTTTCCCTGCCACATCGTAGTTTTCTTTATATTTTGCCATTCGACACCATCACTTTCTTTATTTGAAAATTGTTTTCTTTCTCAAACAGAATATTTTCAGTCGAAGCTCGGGTTTCTGCATCGGTTTTCTTGCAGCTAATGCTAGTTGGTTAATAAGAAAAATCCTTACATCTGTCCTTACTTGGAATTCTGCTTTCATTAGAATTCTTATTTAAAATTGTATGTTTAAGAAAAATTTTCAGAATCTCTTCGCGACCCCCCACGAATGTCTGTACGGACCCCTTGTGGGTCGCGGACCCCCATTTGAGAACCGTTGCTATAGCTATATGGAAATACACAGTGGGAAAATTTTTTTTTTTTTTTTTCGTCTTAAAAACAAAAAAAATACGTGGATTCGATGGAATTCCATGTGCTAAATAAGAATCAGCTTTTACTTTTTTTCTATCACGTAACGATTTTTTTTGTGGGCATGACTACTATGAACCCGCCTTTAGGCAGTCACACTTGTATAACTCGAGAACAGTTTGTCCAATTAAGATAAATTGAAATTTGATATATAGCGACTTAAATTGTCTTTGATCTGAATTTATATAATTTTTTGTTCAGTTAATATTTCCGTAGTTATTCGGTAATTAGCACAGAAAATTTTAAAATTTATTTTTTTGAAAAGTGGTGAAAATTTTGATCCATAACTCTGAAATTCTTGAGCGAATGATTTATCAAAATCGTGTAAAGGATTCTTGAGTTATAGTCTAAGTTTGACAAACCATTCTCGAATTTTATAGTGTGACCGCTGAATAAGGTGATGATATTATTCATGCACATAAAAAAAATCAGTACCCGATAAAACCACTGTATTTCTACTCAATTGTAAAAAGTGAATGCAGAGGATTTTTTTTGTTGACCAGTGTAATCTGCTGAAGAAATTATCTTTTTAATCATTTTATGCAGCTAAAGCAAAGGCTGAAGACTAGAATAATTTGTTTGCGAAATATAGTAAAATAAGTTTTCATTTTAATTGAAAACATCAAACTTCTACAGCGGAGCTGCCCTAATATAATACATATGTTTATATTTTTTGTAAAGAGTTTTTCTCTTAATCTTTAGTAATTCTATTTGATTTTAATTTTGTTATATTTTTCAAATCTAAACTCTATTTCATTAATTTTCTATAAAATCCCTATTTAAAAATATAATTAATATAATCTCTGATTCCCATAGTTGTTTTAGTGACATCAATTAATTAATTTCATTATATCGATAGGGTAACATTAATTGCATTTTCCTTATGTTTTGGAGAAATTTAAAAAGGATTATTATCTAGTATTAAATTGTTATTATACACGTATTTGTTATTCCAAAAGCTACATAAATTAAATTAATTTAGTCATGGCTTTACATGGACTAAATATAATGACAATCTGTAGCTTATATCAACATAATAACAAAATTTTGCCAAAAATTCATTTTAGATTCACCACATGTGGTTTATTTTTTTTTTTTTTTTATTTTCATACTTCATGTGTATTTCATTTAAAAGCTATTTTTCCACAAAAAGTAATTAAAAATTTTATAGAACTTAAATTTAAACCTTTTTTCAGTAATGGAATCAATTCAAGTATAGTTGGATTTTTTGTAGCTATTTTTAGTATTTATTTAACTTATTTTAGTGTCATTTTTTTTTTTTTTCTATCACTTTTACTTAGTTTTCTAATAACTACATTTTGTACATATATATGTATGTATATAGTTAACGTTGATTTTATGTTTTTAAAATAGTTCAAAATCAATCAGAGATGGAGTAATTACATTTTAAATGCAATATACTTATATAATGACAATAAAAAATTTATGAATTGCATACAAAATTTTGTATTTTACTTAAATTTTTATTAAAAATAGTCAAACGTCTTTAGTTCTCTTCTCAATTAAAATTTTAATTAGTTAAAGATTATTATAAATAATAAAACCTATTTATTTTCTTAAATATGTATTAATTTCCAAGCAAATTATATTGTAATTCATTTAATTAATACTTTAATTAATTTATTAACTATATACTATAAATTATTTAAATAAATGCAGACACAGTTTTTAATAATTTTATTAAAATATTATTTTAAATATTTTTTTTTTCTGTAATCAAATTTTAATTTTTATTCAGACTCGAGTTCATTTTAAGAAGAATATGATCCAAAAAGTTGTAAATTTCGTTCCACTTAATATAGTTAAGAATTAAGAATATTGTAATTACTTTGAAGTTACGTATTCTAATTCTGCAAACTTGTAAGTTAAAAGGATGATATTTACAATTGACATTAAAGGCACGAAGAATGCTGAAGACGGCTGTAGCGGGCCAGAAAATGCATTACATTCTGCTAGTGTCTGTATAAAAAAATTTTTCAAAAAATATATTCTTCAATAATTATTACATTAGAATGAACTCGAGTCTGAATAAAAATTAAAATTTGATTATTTCAAGAAAAGTTCGAATAAAATTAAAATTTACTAATAACACAGGTCAACAGCAAAAAAAGGCTTGAATAACGACTATATAGATTTGATGTATTATGGTTCCAGTAATCCAAAAATGGGCCAAATTTTAAATTCTATGGAGAGGTTATTTTTTAAAATTTTTTTTTGTATAATTGCAAATTTTTTTAGGATTTTTTCCACATAATTAATGATAACTCAAAAAGTTTTAATTCGATATTATTAAAATAAATTTAATTTAAAATTTACATTTTCATAGCCTTTAATCCCTTCATATATTGCGTTTCAATCGGCCCGGTAGTTTCGGAGTTATACTAAAAAAATGAAACAAAAAATATATTTTTTACGTGAAAATAGCAATTTTTTATTTTTTTTTTAAATCATTATAAATCGAAAACGACAAAAACTGTTCCGATTTATTACTTTATCGTAAAGCCACATGTAATAGCAACAAAATGAGATATCGATCATAAAAATCGATTGATTCGTTTCGAATTTAATAGCAGTTAAGTGAATTCGCTCATTTTCACAAAATTTTAGTTTTTTGAAAAATTTCTCCAGTTATGTTGTCATAACTCAAAAACAACTTGTCCGATTTTGTTAAACTAAATTTAAAAAATTTTGGCTAAGAATATCTTTAAGTGATGTATACAATTGTTTTTTATGCGACCAATAATTTCAAAGTCATGAAAAAAAATTGTTAGGCAAAAAATATAAACTTAGTAAGAAAATTAAAAAAAAACGAGAATGTTATATTCGGCTTTACCGAATTTATATACCAACCATTACCTTTTTATATAGGAGGTGGGCGGTAAGGTGGGTGACCACGCCCATTTTTTGTTTCCGAGTTTACATTGATCCTTGAACTACTTGTACAAAATTTCGTTGACATTTCACCTTATATGGGAAGTGGCCGATAAAGTGAGCGGACCACGCCCATTTTGGTTTCCAAGTTTATATCGACCCTTGTACTGTTTATACAAAATTTCGTTGTCGTACATGCTTGTTTCAGAAATATTAGCAGAAAAGTATGAAACGGACACCCTGTGTTTCTAGTTTTTTTGCCTATAACACTTTTATTTATTAACCGACTAACTAAAATTAGATGTTAGTAAAGACTGTCAGGTACTTAATTTATTTGGCTATGTCTGGCGATCAGTCATTGTAGTATATGGGTTATACGTTCTCAAATTTCAATTAGTGTAGTTTTGATACTAAAGATATTGAACCATTTTAAACCATTTAAAGACATTTTATGCTCAAAATAAATCTGGGTTTAGTAGACCTCCGAAACTTAAGCCAAAATTATATTAGCGCGTAGTCAGCAACAGTATCAGCAAAAGTAATTAGCTGTTCACTGTCAGAATAACATGTTTCTGTCGTTATAATTACATTTAAGCGTAGGCAGCGACAATTTAAAACCACCATCTTGCATTATTCTACTTGTGTATTTGAGCCTTCCATTTCCTTGCTCACTCTCTTTCTCTCGCTCTCAATATGAAAGCAATGCAGTCAATTTTGGAAACATCAGCTGATTTTGGCAGCACACACTGCTGCTGACTACGCGCTAATGTAATTTGGCTTTAGAAATATTGTACAGACATTTTAAATATAAGTTGAAAAGTGAGGTTATGAGACAAAATCGCTAATTATTCCAAAGTGGATAAAAACTCAACAATAATTTTTATTTGGATAAAATTTATAGATTATCACCTTTATTTGGGTATCATTAGATTTTCCATAGTATAAAAACTAGTCATTTTATAGCGTTTCAAATATGACAAAATACACTTAGATTACCCTTTAACACTGCGAGTCTATATCTGATAAATTGTTGTCGTAATAAGAATTTAACGTTTTGTTAAAAAAAATATTAAATCTATATAAATATTTGTTATTATAAAAAATTCTTCCATCATAAAAATTTGTGGGATGATAGTAAAATTATTATTTATTTTTTGCTTATATTTATCTGCCATTAAAATTGTTTTCCATAAAAAACAAAATGTTTTAAAAGCCAAGCATTTTATCACGAATTTAAATAATTAATATTATGACCATATTTGCTTGATGACTTTTTATTTAGCATTAAATCTTAAAAGGGCAAAAACCTATTTAGAGAAAAATGTATCTTGAGTTAATAAATTTGTTTTTGTACACAGAAAAAATTTATGTAGAAATGTTTTCTGTATATATATATATTAGGAAAACGCTGAAAATAAATTCAGATATTACTTAATAAGATATAAGCTTAAGACTTGTGCTCATTTTTTTATGGCTCAAGAACGGATAACGAAAGGACCAAAATTTAGAGCAAAGTAAGTAAATTTTCATTTCAGTTAGAAATATTGGGAACATAATTTTTCTAAGTATTTTTTTTTATAAAAATCGTAACTTCCACTAATCAAGTCCGATTGCAAGGATTTTTATATTTCTGTAAAGTGCTTGATGGAATTAAAAATATAAAATAAAGAAATAAAAAACATACTTACTTACATCTATCTCTTACACGCAAAGAAAAAACATGGTTGGTCAAATCATAATCGGTAACTATCATTAATGTTTAGGTTTATGATTCCCTCAATCAAATCAGTTATTATACCCTTTTGTGAACATAATATTGTCCTATCCAATATTAATATAATATGAACCTCACAATCATAACATTTATATGTGATAGTCCTCACAACCATACTGCATAAATATAACATGATCCCTACATTAAATATTATAATACCCCCAATCATAATACTATGCGTACGGTTAAAATGTATTTTTATTTATTATTATTATTTTTTTAATTTAAATTTTGCGAATAGAAATTAATTAAAAAAAAAAAAAATACCACAGCCTTCACTGGACGATGTCGTTCAAGAAAATTCATCTTCACATTCACACACCTAAAAGAAAATTTGTACAAATAAATTTTTTAATTTTTGTATTTGACCGCACAGAATTATTGATATTTATTGTACTTACCGAAAAATATTTCCAATTTTAAATTTGGCCATTGATGATTTGCTCCGTCAGCACTCCGTGGATCTCGTTATTAAAAAATAATAATAATAAAGTTTTTTAATAAAAATTTTGTGAACCTTTTTAAACGTTTTTCTTCACTTTACGTCCGTCACATTTAAGATTTCATTACTGACTGAGTAAATTATTTCGAAAGAGAGATAACAATGAAGACGAGCATATTATTGTCACCCCTCGCATTAAAATATTACATACAAATATTTCATTGAAATAATATGTTACTATGAAACATATTATTCTTTTAGTACACCGACTTTATATTATTACAAAGTACCATATGTTAAAATGATCAGAACAAAAAATAATTGATTCAGTTTAGTCAAAAACACAATAATTTGATTGTGTTAGCCATATAAACTATTTAGGAACATCACCTGATTTCCGCGAGCATTTCGGAATCATGTTTTTTCTTTGCGTGTACAGTTAAAATTATATATACGCTAGAATTTTGAATTTTTCGATTTTTTGTCACGACTTTATTTTGTTTTTCGGAAATAAGTCCTGAGGTATATGAGGGAAAAAAATTTTTAAAATATTCTGTAATTCTCAATACATTACAAAATAATATGCAAAGTTTTACATATTTTATGAAAAATTAACTTTTTTAACAAAAATATAGTAATTTGCTAATAAAAAAATTTGTTTCTTAAAATATTAAGACAAAGTGAAAATTACGATTTTATGAAACCTTTACATTTTCGAGGTAGTCAACTTTGAGACCCTGTAGCTTATCTTGTATTTTTCTTATCATGATTTTTCTGAAATCTTAGGTTCAACTCTACAACTTGTTCATACATTTCAATTCGATCCGATCAGTGGTTCAGGAGACACAGATTTTTTTACCAAAAACTTTGCAATTGGCTCCATTGTGTGTAGAAAGCGAAAGAATTCTAATATTTGTGGAAATACAAGGAATTTTTTTAAGTGATTAAATTGTTTCTCAAAAAATTACTAGAAATAAAAAAAAAATTAAAATACAATACACATTTATTTTTTTACCCAACCACATACAAATGTTCTGCCGGAATAAGTTTTTAACTATTAATAATAAAAATCTCGTATGCACTTCAAAGTGCATCATAAATTCTAAAAAAATTGTTAGTATCCAGTTATTAATTACTTCTATTAGAGTAGGCCCACTTCCTGGAGCTGAGGTGTTTTCGAGTTGATTTGGGGGAGTACAGGCCCCTAGAGGGTCAGAGGGGAAGTGGGTGGCCCTCCAAAGTGGCCCATCTCGGGTATGTAATTTTTTTAAAAATCGCCAAAAATTCATTTATGATATGACAGAAAATAAATTTTATATATAGATAGTCATTGTAAATCTCTACAAAAACTACGCTTACATGTGTATGTTATCTCTTTTAGTTTAAGAGATATTCGGGTCGAAATAAATTTTTACCTCATTTTTAGCCTTGTTTTTTTTTAGTTTTTTTAACTTGGCGAGCTTAATATTGCCCCTAGAATTTTTCTAAAAATCTTTCATTAATTTGCGTACAAATGTATGAAAAATGGCTTAATTTAACTAGAGGAGGCCAAGTTTATTTTTTTTTTAAGCAAAAGTATAATCTTTTTATACAAATATTTGATATTTAAGAAAACGTTAGAATATTGAGATTGATAATTTTTAAAAAAAAGTTAGTGAAATGTAATTTGATACCAAAATTTTTTGAAGGACTTAAAATTTAGCATTTTTCGAGTTTTTTTGTTTTTTTTTAAACTAAAATTAACATTTAAATTTTAATAAAATTTAAACGAATAGCGATATTTTATTGAAATTTCAGTATAATATGTATAAACTTGTCCTAAAATCATAAAATTAAAAAAATTCCCACATTTTTACATGAAAATACCCAAAATCCCAATCCGTATAAAACGTGTTAAAAAAATTTAATTTTTTCATTGAAATGGTTATCCTGTCGTTATAAGGGGCCTGCTGAAAAAATAAAATAATTTAAAGTTGATCCTAGCTTTGTGATTTGAGAACATAACAAAAAAAGAAAAAACATTTTTTTCCAAAATTCACAAAATTTGGATAGGGCTTGTAGGCAGACCTTTGCCCCAAACTCCTCCGGATTTACTTTACATGCATTTACATTAAGATTTCTTTTAAAAACATTAAAAAAAAGTATAAAGCAAAGAACAAAAAACAAATTTTATCAGTGAATAAATATTGTCACCTTTTTGGAAAAAAATATGTGCAATTTTTTTAAAGTTCCAACTTTAGATTAGTATAACTTTTTAACGGATTCATATATTTATATGATTCTTGCAGCAATATTATTTAGAATTTTGTAGGGAATCTGGCAAATATTCTAGGAGCCCGCCAAGTTAAAAAAACTAAAAAAAAACGAGGCTAAAAATGAGGTAAACATTTACTTCGACCCGAATATCTCTTAAACTAAAAGAGATAACCTACACATCTAAGCGCAGTGATTTAAAAGGACTATCTATATATAAAATTTTTTTTCTATTATATCGTAAATGAATTTTTGGCAATTTTTCAAAAAAATTACATACCCGAGATGGGCAACTTTGGAGGGCCAAACACTTACCCCCTGTCCCGCTAGGGGCCTGTACTCTTTCAAATCAACTCGAAAACACCTCAGCTCTGACCATGAAGAAAGAAGTAACAATAGCGAAAATAATCACTGGATTTTCTACAAAATTTTAAATAATATTAATGCAAGAATCATATACATATGTATACTTATCCAATCAAACGTTATATTTATCTGAAGTTGAAACTTTAAAATAAAAATTTTTGGGGTTATTTTCCAAAAAGGTGGTAATATTCATACGCTTTCTAAAATATATATTTTTTTTGTTCCGTACTATAGAATTTTTGTAATGATTTCAAAAGAAAGCTTAACGTAAATGAGTGTAAATTAAAATCAGAGGCGTTCTGGGTAACGGTTTCTCCCAAGCCCTATCTAAACTTTGTTAATTTTGAAAAAGTTTTTTAATTTGTTTTCTTTAATTCAAAAATGTCAAGGCCAAAATCAACATATGTTGGTTAAACACATAAAAAATATTTAATAAGCAACGTTTTTTACAACGGTTGGGTGACCATTTTAATGAAAAAAAGTAAATTTTTCCCCGGACTGGTATTTTGGGTATTTTTGTACAAAAAAGTGGGAGTTTTTTTTTAATTATCTGAGTTAAAAAACAAAAGGTTTCATTGGAATACCTTTACCTATTATTAATATTTTATTATGGGTGAATGTTTAAAAAATTAAATACATTGCAAGCTCGGTATTCGCGATGGCCCGGTTATCGCAACGGCTTGATTTTTAAAATTGCAAATTGGAAACCCCCGTCTTTTGGTATATTAATCTTTTTGGATGATTTTGATCTTATATATATATTCGTAAACTGTCGCGATTATATAACCTGGTACCCGAGGAGACCAACTTTGGAGGTCTACTCTCCAGCCCCGGTCTGTAGACCTCCAAATCAACTCGAAAACACCTCAGCTTTGACCTGTGAAATTATATTTAGATATCTCTAACAATTCACAAGTTAAATAATATATTTGGGATCACTGTGTAAAGGTAAGTATTCATGAAGGCATCAATTCTCTATGCTTTTTAAATAAAAGTTTTAAGTACATCGATAACACAATTAATCATATACTTACACAAAAATATGGAAGTTAATCTGAAAAGAAAGAAAAAAATAGTATGTTAATAATTATTTTAATTGTTGCAAATTTTTAAGAAAATGTTGATAAATATGTCGATATTAGCCTTAGAACTAGATATTGCCGGAAAAAATAGATTTTAAAAAATTATCTTTAAATAGAAACAAACCTATTTCGTTTCCATACAAACAAACCCACTCAATAGAATATTAACCTCTTTCATATTGTATTGTCCATTCATCTGTCTTCCTATGTCAATAGAAATTTACAACACTTTCAGTGAGGGAAAAATTAGATTCAAAATCTTCAAAATCTGTATTAATATAAGAGTCGTTTCATAAATTACCATGGACTCTCTGTAAGGCTATGTACAGTATTGCAATAATGGGTTAAATAATATGGTATTTCCGGTTTTCTTGTTTAATTAAACATGAAACACATTCTTTAATATTACTGCATTCAAGGCGCCATAGTATGTATTTTACTTTAAAAAAGTGCAAATTAAATCTGTACTTTAATCAGAGCAGTCAGTACAGAATTATTAGCACCCTCATAATTAAGGGTACAATAAATTTAATACTATAATCAAGTCATAATATACACATATTCAGTCAAACTTCTATTCATTCTCATTCATTTTTATTCAATCATTTAGATGAGTTCATAGAGGTACATACGACCGGTTAAATAATTTAACATGGTTGGATGGTTCGTTGGGTTCTGTTACATTGACCATTTGGTTGGCTGACTGATTAAATTGAAATAAAAAAAAAACGAATAAATGATTTTTATATGTTTATTATCCGAGATAAAAACCTAGTAAATTGTAAAGCTTAAACTTAAATTTAAAATCTAAAGAAATGTTTTTAATAATATTATTCACCATCGTCAATACCAGCAGCAATGTTTGTGCTGTTTTTAATTAAATTTGGTAAATGAGTAATTTGAATGCAAACATGTGAATCACATGTGCCATTTTAATTAAAAAAATTACAAAATAAAAAAACTTTAATATAAGCACACAAAATACAAAAAAAACATTATTTAATTACGTGATTAAACAAAGAAATTGTTGTTAATTTTATTTTTATTTTTTCGTAGGTATGTGTTCTTTTTAAGGTGATTATTTTATGAACTTTATTTAGATTTTAATTATATAAAGAACAAACTGAACAAAACAAAACCAGACAAAAAAATAAAAACGTTTAACCTACATAAATGGCTTAAAGATATACATATGAAAGTATTGGTGGTGTAATACATACTTAGTATTCGTACCGGGGGGACAGAGAGAGACAGCAAGACAGACTGATAATGTTGCATTGATTTGGATAAAGAATTAGTTTGACATAATTTGAAATGAAATGATTTCATTGTGTGTTTTTAAAAATAAACCAGAATTCTAAATTTAATTGCCGAATGTATTTTTGCAGAATAACAGTTAACAGTTTAACATTTTTATGAATTTGATTTACAGTCAAATGTCTTAATAAGGGACAGAGATTGTTGAGTGTAACACAAGCTAAAAATAATGATAGTAAAGCTATGTTCACACTTGACAAATATTTAGAAACAAATGAAGTTGATGATGAATGTTTATGAGTGTTGTAGACCTTGAGACGGCTTGAGGTCTCAATATATAAAATAAAAACTCTTTTATGTTTTAATTTTATAATAGTATAATTTTATTTTTATCCAATATTTCGACCAACTATGTTGGTCATCTTCAGGGATAGGTATTTAAATTAATTGTATTGCAGTGTTGTCCGTTGTTATTTGCTCAAAGCTTTGAGCAATACCTAGAGCAAAGCGGATATATAAGGTGGAGTTGTTAATCCAGCTGATATTTGTTTTGGTTTTTCAAAATAAAATTTTGTGAAAAATATTATAATATTAATTTTTTATATTATTGTGAGAATAAATCCCTTATTAAGAGATAATTCGCGATTTTATATCTAGGTTATGTATGGAATCATAAAGCAAAATATGCAAAAATATGAAAAATTTGGTCGAACGTTATAAAAAAATGCAAACACATAAATTTAAAATTCGCATAAATTTTCTTTTCTCTACAATATTTGCTTTTGACAGTCACAAATACTACAAGTTGGATTGTTGTGTTTGTTGCCCTAATGCCTTAAAAATATGCTAATAAGCTTTTTGGTGCAATTATAAAAAGACCCAACATCAACAAAAAAAGTTTTTTTTTTCGCGAAATAGCTCTCAGAAGAATCGTAATTTCGAGATTGTTATAGAAAAAATGTTTTTAAATAGGATTTTTTTCAGCTGAATTTTTTTTTTTTAATAATTTATTATTGGACATTAGTGTCCCGTAGACAAAAATTTTGAAGGAAGACCCCTCAAACGATGTGTTAAAATTAGCTTAATATGGGAAAAATATAAAAAAAAAATTTTAAATTGATCTTCAGTTCCCTACCAGCGATTGAAATTCACGGGTCTAGAACATTTCGTCCAAAAAATAGTATTGAGTTTTGTCTTGAAATTGGTATCAAAAAATTCGTAAATTTTAGACAATTATAAAAAAAAAAAATATTAAAAAAATTTTTCGCATACATTTTGGTCCATAAACCGTCATTTTAGTATATCATGCAAAAAAAAAATTTCGATATTTTTCTTAAAAAATGGAAAGGAATTTTATAATTTTGTTCCCTTTATGGCTAAAATATTAAAAATTTGCATTGTAGTAAGTAATGTTGATAATATATAATTTTCCAATTTTTCCAAAAAAAATTGTTAATAAAAATACCTTAAAAAGTCTTCTAGCAAAACAAAATCCCATGGGAAAAAATTTTATAATATTTTTTCCATAACCAGTATAAAATTACGAATTTTTTGATACCCATTTTGATTAAAAAATCGGAACTTTTTTTTTTTTGACCAAAATGTATGGGACCCATGATTTTTCAATCGCTGGTAGGGAACTGAAGACCAATTTTAAAAATTTTTTAAATAATTTTTTCGTTAAGCCAATTTTTAAGCATCATTTGAAGGGTCTTCCTACATCGAAATTTCGGAAAAGGCTTTCCTCGGAACACTCGGAACAGACATACATACATTTTTAATATTTAAACCAAAAAAGAAATTCTGAAATCTTTATCTACCTTGCAACAAAAAATATCGATATAATCAATAAATATTATAAAATTGATATTTTAAATTAATTTTCAATTTATATTTCAAAGACTTCAAATTTTAATATTTAAGGAAACAATCATTCAACTGAATGAATGTCGTTAACATTGATTTTCCATAAAACCACTCTGCTTTTACCACAACACACTTAAAAAGCATTACCAGCGTAATAAATAGTTTAAACACTAATTTAATTTGTGCGTTTTACTTTATTTTATTTATTTAGCGTTTTAGTTTTTGTCAAATTTGTCATTAGTTATTGTTAATTTCATATTTTTACGTTTCAAATATTACGAAATTACTTCCTTGTTTATATTTTAACCTCCTTTCATTCAAAAAAAAAAAAAAACTTTTATATAGTATTTTTATAACTTTGCATGTTGTCTTTTTTTCCCTATCACTTAGTTTTTCCATTGTGTCATCTTACCTGAAAAATTAAAGTCATTAAAGTCGAACGAAATAACAAAAAAACAAAAAAAAAAAATCATTTTTATTTGATCAAAAAAATTTTTCAGGTCACATAAATAATTTATGATAAAATAGAATAAAATTTCGTTGTTGTAGGTCATTTTCATAGTTACTGACATTTATAAATTTTTATTAGTTTTTGTGCTGCTGAATACTATTTTTTATTTGTCAGCGTAAAAATATCATTATTATTTAATATGCTCTTTATCAGGATGAGAGTTTTTAATGTAGTCAATGTCTAAGTATTGTAGAATATTTGAGTTAAAAATATTAAGATTAAGTGGAAAATTACAAAATTTGCTTTATTTATATCATGCAAATTTGTTAAATTAAATTATATGTCATTAGTTGCAGATCATCCTCATTTAAACAATTAGAACTTGTATTAAAAAAATATTACTAGAGCAAATGAAAAACTAAATAAATAATATGCTTTTAGTTGAAGAGGCCATAAAAGTTGGAAATGGTTGTTAAATGTTTTGTGGTTTTAAATACATATATTACATAAACTAAGTATGTGAGGCATTAAAAATTTTGTATGAACTGAGGTTTTAAACCCTTCATCATCACTAGTGGAAAACATTTTTACGCTCAAATTACTAACCCACATTGGTTGGAAGCCGCCTATATTGTTATGTGTTCTCCCCAGCTGTTCGCTATGTTAAATTAACTAAATCGGTTTATGATGTATTTCCATAATTTTATTGTAATTAAATTAATACTGTATAGTTTTAGGTTTCCAAAAGGAACAGATCTGTTGAACCCTGAGTAATACATTTTTGAAGTATCAATAAATTTGAATTAATTAATTTCACTAATGGAAAAGAAAAAGAAAAAAATTTACTGGTTAAAAATATGCAAAATTCTGGAAAATATAAAAAAAAATTATCTCTTAAGTATAAAAAAACACAAAACTATTTAAATTGCTAATATATGCACTAATAAGTATTAGGAGTTTCTATGAAAATATAACAAATATGCTGCAGAGAAAAAATATGGTTCTGGTGACCATAAACTAAGAGTAACATACTATGATTTTTATATATGATTGCAGTTAAAAATTAGTTTTATAATTTTTTCATCATTTAACGATTCAATTTAATAATATTAATAACTTTATTTTTTTTGTAATATCATCATGTTTTTATCATTTAATGATTTGACTTTATCATATCGTAATTATAGCACATTAAAATTCCATTGTAATATATTTTGATTCCATTTTGTCATATTTTGATTCAATATAATCATATTATAAATCCATTTTATCATATATATAATCCCATTTTTACATATTTATATCCATTTGTACCAGCATATGTGGTACATTCATCATACTGAATATAAAAAAACTTGTCAATTTATATTTATTTATATATAAACTAAATGAGAATTAGTATACTAACAAACTACTGAACTGATACACAAAAATATGTATTCAATAGTTCTGCAGAAAAAAAAAAATATGATTGAAGTTAAAAATTCAATACTTTTGTGAAATCGAATCATAGTCTAATAACAAATATTCTATATTTGAGGAAAACATAACACTTTTCAAACACAAACATTAAACAGTTGTAAAAAACTAAATATGACTTAAAAGCAAATAAAAATATTTGTTTAATGGTTGTAGAATTAACTAAATAGTTTCAAAATTTCCTTAATGGTCGTAGAAATAACTAAATGTTTGGATTTTTATAAAATATGGTTTCATATAAAAATATTTAAATACATATTATTATTGTAAGCAACCATATCAAAATTTTGATTATGGATAAACATTAAATTATAAAACAGAAACAAAAACGTTGCTATCATGAACACGGTATTATTCAAATCTATTAAAAATAACTATACAAACATTAAATAGTTGTAGTGATCATGCTGTAACTATGTTTTTTCACTGCGTTTGATAAGCAAAAAAAAAAAAAAAATGCTTTAAAAACCAAACAACCACCACCTTGGATAACAATCTTGCCGCGATGCGGTGGCTTAACATAGGGTCCACACGAGAGATTTTCGTACCATAATAAGTAACAAAACGTCGGCAGAGCTACTGCAATTTTTTTCTTTATATCAGCATATAATAAATTTTATTATAATAAATCACTTTTATTTGGTTATCGTCGAGGAATGTTGTCAAAATTTAATGGTAATATATATTTCTTTTTAAATTTCATTTTATTTTGTGTTATTTTTGCTCCAAATAATTATATAATTGAGATTTCCATAAAGAAATGCAGTTCTTCTTAAAAAATATAAACGTCAAAAAAATACAACAACAAAATGACGTTTAATAGCAAAACAAATTTATCTTCGCTTGAGCTCTAATAATTATATCATAACGATGCAGTAATATAAATGTGATAAATTCTTATTATGATAAGAATTTAACGTTTGTTTTAATAGAAAAATCTCCCGTGTAGACCCTACGTAAGCGTAGGCTGTGGATTATCTAAAACAACAATCGTTTCATTTGAAGACCAGAAAAAAAAAAATATGATTTTGCATATTTTGGTTGCCCTGGTTATAAATAACTCATATGTAGAATTGTTTTGTACAAATGCAGAAGATATTTAGAGCTATTTTTAAGAAAAATACCTTTTAAGGCTTATAATTTTTGTCAAACGTGAAAGAATTATTAACAGCAACTATTTAGTTATGCACT
Source organism: Protophormia terraenovae (assembly GCA_951394005.1). Lineage (NCBI taxonomy): Eukaryota > Metazoa > Arthropoda > Insecta > Diptera > Calliphoridae > Protophormia > Protophormia terraenovae. Next base: position 34,916,316 of record OX596077.1, on the reverse strand, counting down.
AAATTTTGTTATGATAGCATAATTAAAATTTACCCAGCTAAGACTTCCATTGACAAATAATAACATTACTCTATTCACACTTGGAGTCCAAATATGTGAGCAAAAAGTGATTCAGTTTACTAGCATTTATTTTGCAATTAGCTATGTAAATATGTATATTAAAGAAATATTATATAAGGAGTGAGATCGAAAAATTCTTAACATACATAATATTCAATAACTTGGAAATGGTTGATCTTAGAGTTTTCATTATTTTTTTAATCATTTGATAATTTAGCACAGATCACAGAAATATAGCCACTAATTATAAAATTGTGGACCATTTTTGAAAACCCTTTCTTTGGAGATTTGTATAGTTGCTTCAGTCACTTTTTTGGAACAGTGTCCACATCTTCTGTTAAAATCTTCGGTATTTTGGGACACCTTTTTTGTGCTCTTGAATTCACTTTTCACAAGAGCTCAATATCTCTCCACTGGTCTAAGCTAGGGACAATTTTGAAAATTGATCTCTCTTGGTACTAAAACTATGTTATTGATTTGGTACAACTCCAGCGCTTTCTTACCGTAGTGACATGATACCAAATGGGTCCAAAAATATGTGGACACGTTGTGCTTTCTTAAGAAAAGAAGAAGTCTTTTTTGCAAATATTCCTTTATGCATATTTTGGTATTTATAGATCCGAATGTATCAAATGACTTTCCTGTTTTGCCGCAACTGCAAAAAGCTTGTCATACCATGAATTTTGTAAGAAATTTTTGCTGCTTTTGGGTCTTAAACTTATCTCCAACATTGCTTCGAGCATTAGCAATAAAAATTTTTGAGACACAAGCTGCGAAGATTCTGCCAGCACCTACGTTTCTTCGTCAATTATAAAGCTTGAGTATTTTTGTATGAAATTTGGTTTTAAATTCCGAGTCCTATTTTTGGCTTGTCATTTTTTTTTTTTTCAGAATTCCAGTTTGGAATTTTTTGAACTTTATATGTTATCAACTTTCCCATTAGCTTTAAATTTTCGCACCAAATAGTCGAAGCACTGAGAAAACTGAGCTGATTTTCTACCAGATGTGTTTGGAGTTCCTTTCAATATGCCTTCAATTTTCTGGCCTTCCCAATATCATGTGGTCCTTTTTTCTTACCGAACTAGGTTTCACATCAATAGTAAAATTCTCCTGATACTGTTTAATAACATTAGAAACGGTTTTACGGACGACATTTAATTCTGTTATTGTAAGACCTATTTTAATTTTTTAATAACTTGTAGGACGTAAATCTTTTTAAAAATAATAACTGAAGTATTTTTCCATGATAACTAGATCAAAAAAATTTTGAATATTGATTCCGAAAAAAGTTATGAGGCAAAATGTGTGTTAAGATTTTTTCGATCTCACTCCTTATGTATATTTTTGTTTTATTTCTCCCTATGAAGCGTATTACTGTTTTAAGTTGAAATACAAATTTCTATTGGTCATATTGAAAAAATGTATGACAAATCTCTAAAAATAAAATAAAATGCATTTTCACCCACTGTAATTCTCTATGGGCTTATTATTACGATGTTTTTCATTGTTGTTTTTTTTTTCTAATTTAACTAAAAGCTAAAATAATTTAAAAACAAACGTTTTGTTTTTATTATTTCAACTCTCCTGAAAATTTTATGGTTATTTAAATGCAATAAACTTTTTTTTTTTTTGTTGACGTCAAGTGGCTTTTAGGCCATTTGTTTTTTATTTTTAAATTTGTATTTAATATTTTTCAGGTAAAATTTGCTCTTGAAACTCTTGTTTTTTTTTTCTTTTTTTAATAACAAAAATTCCTTGCTACAAAAACAAAGTAATTTTTTTAATTAATAAAATTTAAATAAGAAAAATAAATTTTAAATAAAAAAAAAAAATAAATAATAATACAAATTTTATAAATATGTTCATCCTTTTTATTATTTATTTTTAAATTGTTTAATGGTTATTTAAAACAATTTGATTATTTCACATATTTTTTCTCTTTATATTTTTCATTAAGCACTCGGTTTTGTTTGTTTTCAGTACAAAATAAATCATTTGTATTTTTTATTTTTAATTACGGTATTTAAATAATAAATAATTTGAAAATTATTAATAAAAATGTGTTTTCTATATGAATAAACAACTGATTTTTTAATAGAGATATCAATTTTGTTATAAATTTTAATTTAAAAAAAAAGTAACACATATGATTTATATGATTAATTATAAAATAAATAAAAATATCTTCTATATTTTTACGTGTTTTTTATATTTTCGTTAGAAAACTTTATTTTTTATTTTTAAATGACGTGTTTAAAAACCGCGAAAATTTATGGTGTTTTCTTTGTAAAAATACAAATGTTAGTGAAAAAACAATTTCAAACTAAAAGAATTAAAAAAAATTCTTAGAAGTTTTTAATAGATTTTATTTCAATACGAGTAGTATTGCTACTTCGTTAGCGTAGATTTATTTTTAATAAAAACCATACTATATTACAAACTCAAATTGTGTTGTTATAATTTTATAATAAAAAAAATTCTTATATCATAAACCCAGAGATAAGCCACGTTTGAAAGTTAATTATTATTACAAAAAATTCAAAGAGTAATATAATAACGAAAAGTACCACAAAGTACCTTCTTATGGATTTTCATTCACTTAGGACCATATATCTTTAATTTCATGATTTTAGATTGAATATTATAGAAAATTCAAAACTTACCATTAGAAGAACAAAAACGTACCAAAAAGTCAACCATTGAATTCCTATCCACATAGGACCATATATCTTTAATTTTATGATTTAGTGTTCAAATATTATAAAAAAAAAGAATCTAAAATTCCATTAGAAAAACGAAAAAGTACCACACAATCTCCTCTATGGATTTCATTCACTTAGAACCTTATATCTTTACTTTTATGTTTCCGGGTTCAATATTTTAGAAAATTCAAAAAGTACCGTTGGAAGAACGAAAAGTACCATAAAGTTCCCCTTTTGAATTATTACCCACATAGGTCCATGTATCTTTAATTTCATGTTTCTAGGTTTAATATTATAGAAAATTCAAAAAGTACCGTTGGAAGAACGAATAGTACCATAAAGTTCCCCTTTTGAATTATTACCCACATAGGTCCATGTAACTTTAATTTCATGTTTCTAGGTTTAATATTGTAGAAAGTCCCCTGTTATAGATTCTCATTCACTTAGGATCATATACCTTTAATTTCATGTTTCTAGGTTTAATATTATAGAAAATTCAAAAAGTACCATTAGAAGCACAAAGAAAGTACCAAAAAATCCCCCTTGTGAATTCTCACTCAATTAGGACTACATGTACTTAAGTTCATGTTTCTAGGTTTCAATATAATAAAAAATACAAATCATTTAATTTGAATAGAATTTAATTTCCCGATTTTATTCCCTTTTTGGTACTTTGTATTCCACCTGAATGTGACAAAGATTGTGTTCCAATGAATTCCTAAATTGTACTGGGATCTAATGTTAAAATATTCATATGTATGTATCAGTTAAAAGAAAAAAAAAAATATTTTGTGAAAAAAAGTACCAAAATCAGGTACGATTTTTACCCCTTACACGTTTGAATTTCCAAAAAGTACCAAATTTGTATTCGCCAATTTTCGATAAGATACTAATTTGATGCACATTTTATTTCTATGCTTACTGGATTAAATGATAGATAGGGTTCCAAAGAAGTTTTTACCCGTTTTCTCCCTAAAAGAGCCAAATTTCAAAAACGTACCAAACACCTATGCGATAATTTTTCAAATGAATAACATTAACTATTTAACTTTTTTTGTATCTCTCTAGTTTGCGAGATATAAGGTTAACGATTTTACCCGTTTTTACCCTTTTTTATCCCTTAAACATTCGAATTTCCAAAAATCCCGTCTTAGTGTATCTATTCGGTAGGAGACCAATCTACAGTCCATATTTCAAACGGTTAAAGCTAGAATTTAACCGTTTGGGCTGTGCGATGATGAATCATCAAGTAAGTCAGTCAGTCAATCACTCGGTGACTCTTTTATATATATAGATGATCAGATTGCTGGATACGTCATTACAAATACCTTTTTAATCTTTAATTAAAAATGTTCTTTTCGGAACTAAAATCCCCAAGAACTTAAGTGTATTAATTAATAGAAATTTTTCCATTCCAACATCACTTGACATTTACTTAAAATACGTATGATCATTAATTTCATTTAAACACCCACTTCTTCTTAGAGTTTTTTTAATTAAGCTAGTCAAAGTTATCAATATATGTATAAGTATTCACTTCTATATGTTTGCTAAAAAAAAAAAACTAATTATATTTTTACAAATTGTTAATAATGGTTATGCAGGTTTTTTTGTACATATTATTTTACAAAAATAAACAATTTGCTATATAATTATTGTGATTTTAAGTCAAAAGTGATTGATTGACGGTAATTTTGTTAGACGGTTATAAAAATGTATACGAAAGTTAAGTATAATACTGAGGATGCACTTATGTGAAAGCTATAATACTTAATAACTAGGGTGCGGATTATAATACAAATGCATGTTTTTTTCTGGAGCATTTAAAAATGTATCTTGTTATCTACCCGAATCAGACATTTTACAAACAAATGGCATCGATTTGTTAGAGCATATTTTTGCATATTTCCTCAAAAATATATATTTTTGCATATTTTTAGTTTTTAAAATTTTTTTTTTTAACTTTTTTGTTAAAGTACATCGATTTTTAGTGCATATTTTTTCTAACGCTCATAAGAGGTGTTCTAGCGATTTGTAACTTTCATTTAGCGGTTATTCTCGAACAAGTTATTAAGTAGGGGAAGGACTTTAATAAAAATCAAATTCTCTTATATATATCGGATTCAGCTCATGGAAATCCTTCTGAAAATATTACTAAATTAGAAACATTCGATTCTTTAAGTACTCAAATCAGTTCAATAGATACTTGCGGAATACTCTACTCCATTTTATTTATTTTGAATTTTAAAGTGCATTTTTAGGCGCATATTAATAACCTATAAAATGTCAAAATTCTAAAAAAAAAATTGTGCATTTATCAAATGAGTTTAACTATCACCTAAAAATAGATCTAATGGTAAAAGTAGGGTTCTCTAAATCGACTTTTGAATAGTTAAACAATCGACGTTTTAGTTTAAAAAAGTCGAGAAGTCGAAATAGACTATCTTGTTGCAGAATCGAATAAAGTCTAAAATAGGCGAAAAGTCATAAATAGTCGGATAAAATGGAAAAAAGTCTAAAACAGTAGAAAAATGTGGAAAATGGTTGAAAAGCCGTAATGTCGAAAATTGTAGCAAGAAGTAGTTAAGTCTAAAAATTTACTTTATTTAAAGGAAATAGTTTCCTAGGAAATTTTTTAAGTTTTTATAAGCCAAATAATAAAAAAAATAGGCCAAAAATCTCTAAAATATCATATGAAATTAAAAAGTCGTTAAATATCGGAAAATCGAAAAAAGTCGAAATTCGAATATTCCAAAATTGAAAAAGTTAAAGAGTCAAGTTTTCATTTCAACTACACAGAAAATAGTAAAAATGGACTTCAATTACGGAATTGTTATATTATTTATTAATATAATTAATTTTCTAATTGGTTTACAGTTTTTTTTTTATAAAAATATAGAAGTAAAATAAATTTAACTCAATTTCCAAAAAATTTTCAGCTCATTATATCTATTTAAGAAAAAACAGTAATAATAAAATCAATTATTCTAGTTAATTAATATTATCATTTAGATGATTGGAGCAAAATCAAACAAAAGTTAATTAATATAAGCAATTTCGTAATTAAGCCCATTTTTATTTTTTCTGTGTTATGAAAATATTAATCATGCAGAAAAATGCCTGCCTTTGCCAGGAAATATAATATTATAGTAATAACGAGAGAAAAAGATATAGTCGGTCAAGCCCGACCATATGATACCCTGCACCATTGTGTACGGTATAATTCGGGGAGGGGTCCTTTATTAGACTTGGAGTCAAATGTGAACCGATACTCATAAATGTAAAATAAAACATACGAATTCAAAATATTACGTTGATACTGACATTTACATTAATTTATTCACTTTTGGATGATTCCCGAAATGGGGCCCTATATGGGAGCTATGGTAAATTATGGACCAATCTTTATAAAATTTGGCACTATCATTTATGTTCATATAAAACTTATTTGTGTCGAATATTAACTTGATACTAACATTTTAATGGGATTTATGCCCGTTAATTGATTTTCTGAAAAGGGGTTTATATGGAAACTAGGGTAATTATGGACCGATAGTTTTAAAAATCGCCACACTTATTTTGACTTATATGAAACTTATATGTGCCAAACTTCATTAAAATATTGCTATATTTAAGGGATATATGATCGTTAAACCCTTTTCCGGGAGGACATTTGTATGGGGGCAAGGTGAAATAATGGACCGATCATAACCAATTTCAATAGACTTCGTCCCTGGACCAAAGAAAACTTGTGTACCAAATTTCATACATTTTGGTTTAAAATTGCGACCTGTAGTTTGATTACAACTCAGAAAGTGATTCTGAGCCGATTGGTATAAATTTAGGTGGGTCTTAGACCAATATTTTTGGGTGTTACAAACATCAGCACAAACGCATAATACCCTCCCCACCTATGGTGGTGTAGGGTATAAAAATATGCACAAATAAATCCGAAGATCTTTAAAAAAGTATATGAACAACATTTTAAAGCCTGGGAGCTATAGAAAACTCTACAAAATAAAAAAAAACTTAGAAAAAGACCGCCCCTTAGTTAAAATTTCAAAATCTGGCTCCACTAGGACGAAAAGCTATAAGTAAGCCGAATTTTAATTTTCTACCACGTCTGGGAGCTTTAGAAAGCTATGGAAAGTGAAAAATGCTTAGCAAATTATATATGGACATTTCTCATTTTACGTTTACTTTTATGAAACCGATCTTAAACCTAAAATATTTTTTTAACTTCTGATCTTTTTAAATAACTTTTGATGTAATTATGTTAACAGCACTTAATGGTGTAACAGAACAAAAATTCAAGACCTGAAACGGTTCCATGTAGTGACGGCAAGCATTCAAAGTCAAAAAATCTAAAAAAAGTGTTTGAAACTAACAAGTTTTTTTTCTTTCTTTTGATTGCTGTAATCGCGGATTTTAGTAGCATAATGTAGGATATAAACACTTGTAGAAAATTACCAGCATGGATTTAATTAGCGTGCCATTAACCAGTGTCAAATTGTGTTGTACAAAAGTCGTGAAACCAAATTTTAAAAAATTTTAAAATATTGCAGTTTTTTCACTAGGGATTTTACGCCGTTTCGGGTATCGCAAAATTTAAAATAGAACCAAATAGCTCTTGAAGTTATGCATCATTTGACATATATCTCGTTAATGTGGCCTCAACAGAAATGCTGTATATAATTTTTTCTTTAACTAAACGCCATTTTAGACCCATTTAACCCCAATGTATAGACGGACATTACCATTCAATAAAAAAATTATAATTCTAAAAATGCACTTTTTATTTAGTAATAGATTATATAATAAAACGTGATATCATCATTCCCTGAATTAAGCGCCATTTTCTACCCCTTTTACCCCAATGTGTGCTGGTAGGGAACAGAAAATCTATTAAAATCTCTCTAATCCACCACTCTATGTTACCAGTCATTTGCAGCCTAGTTACAGAGTTTAAGGCTGACTCTCAACAGTTTGGCAAACATTTTGATAAATTTTATTTACCAAATCTATTTCTATAGTATTGATTAATATAACACTGCACGCAATATGTCGAGTAGAATGCAACAAAAAACTCATGTTATTGGTAGACAGTTAACAAACAATATTGATTTAATGTCAATTAAAAAAACCAAACCCATCTATTTTTACTGCTGCTAATGTTGTAGTTGTTATAATCGAATCTACAACATGTCTAAAACCTTATATTGTCATGCATTTTTTGTTACTCTTTACCGAAAAGTGTCAGGGAAAAAAAAAGTTTATCATTACATTTGTAATTTCAACAATATTCAATGGATACCTTATAAATTTTATTTATATATACGAGTCTTAGGGTTAGAATCCCCAATTTTACTCATTTTTATGTAACAATTATTTATTTTTTATTTAAATAATTAGATTAATAGAAAACCTTTATGGAATTCTATTTTTCGTTAGAAATTATCTAATGAAGAAATTATAAAAATCAGTTCTAAAACTTATTCCATAATAATTTATTAAGATGAAGAGTATACAAAATTCGATTCAGCTTGAATAACAATAATTTTAATTGATTGTTTTCCTTTTTGCTAAATTTATTTATTTTTTTTTATCGAAATACAATAATGTTTTTGTTTATTTATAAATTAGAGTTTAATTTAATACTTGTTCACAGATATTGTGATTGAAATCTTTATCGATTTATTTTACGTTTTATTTAAAATTAAAATAAACATTTAAATGATCTTTGCAATTTGTTTTATACTTATACTTAATTATAGCTGAGGTGTGGTGGTATGATTGTTTATTTTACACATTTATTTTTATAAAATTGTCATTTATTTTTTACGTATTTTATATTTATTTTTACTATAATTAGTTGCAAAACATCACGATCATCAATCATTACAGGTTGTTTTGAAGATCTTTGCAAAGGGGTTCCGAAAATGTTTTTTTTTTTTTTTTTTTCTCAATATTTTAGAATGTTATGAACCGAATCATATTGAAATTTTATGGAAATTAGGTAGGAAGGGTTAAATGTTATTTCTGGAGATGAGATATAGAAACTAACTTTTAATTAATTTAAGTTTTAAACAAGTTGTATATATTTTTTAGCGTATTTTTTATAATTTTTTTGTTTCATTAAATTTTGTGTTGAAAACCCTACTCATGACATAATGATGAGATTTTGATGTTATTAACTTTAGGTATATGTGACGAATGACGTTACTACAGGCCACGACTCACAATAGAACTTGTTTTTCGTTTTAAACTTTAACTTGGTTGAATGGAAACTTTTATTTTTTTTTGTTTATAACTGTTTGTGTATGTTTGTAGTTAAAAATATTGTAGATGCAATCAAAACTTAAATTTAAATTTAGCAAATACTTTAAACGGGTTTTGAACTTCTCTAAAATAGTAATTTACAATCAAAAACGTAGATCAGCAGACGATAAACAAATTAAAATAAATAAATTAACTTGGACTTAAATATATTTATACAGATGAAAGGTCATGTTTTTTTAGAGTTTTTAAGCAATTAAGTTTTTATTTTTATTTACAATTTTTTTTTTAATTTGATTTACTGGGAGAAAAAAAGAATTGATTCTTAAGGTATATTCAGACTAGGTAAATATTTAACCAAAATGATGTAACCACTATATAACAATCGAAAAATTCTTAACATACATAATATTCAATAACTTGGAAACGGTTGATCTTAGAGTTTTCATTATTTTTTTCTAACATTTGATAATTTAGCACAGATCACAGAAATATATAATTTTTATGGTTCTAACCACTAATTATAAAATTGTGGACCATTTTTGAAAACCCTTTCTTAAGAGATTTGATAGTTGCTTTAGTAACTTTTTTGGAACAGTGTGCACATTTTCTGTTAAATTCTTCGGTATTTTGGGACACCTTTTTTGTGCTCTTGAATTCACTTTTTACAAGAGCTCAATATCTCTCCACTGGTCTAAGCTATGGACAATTTTTAAAATTGACCTCTCTTGGTACTAAAACTATGTTATTGATTTGATACCACTCCAGAGCTTTCTTACCGTAGTGACATGATACCAAATAGGTCCAAAAATATGTGGACACGTTGTGCTTTCTTAAGAAAAGAAGAAGTCTTTTTTGCAAATATTCCTTTATGCATATTTTGGTATTTATAGATCCGAATGTATCAAATGACTTTCCTGTTTTGCCGCAACTGCAAAAAGCTTGTCTTACCATGAATTTTGTAAGAAATTTTTGCTGCTTTTGGGTTTTAAACTTATCTCCAACATTGCTTCGAGCATTAGCAATAAAAATTTTTGAGACACAAGCTGCGAAGATTCTGCCAGCACCTACGTTTCTTCGTCAATTATAAAGCTTGAGTATTTTTGTATGAAATTTGGTTTTAAATTCCGAGTCCTATTTTTGGCTTGTATTTTTTATTTTTTTTTTTTTTACAGAATACCAGTTTGGAATTTTTTGAACTTTATATGTTATCAACTTTCCCATTAGCTTTAAATTTTCGCACCAAATAGTCGAAGCACTGAGAAAACTGAGCTGATTTTCTACCTGATGTGTTTGGAGTTCCTTTCAATATGCCTTCAATTTTCTGGCCTTCTCAATATCATGTGGTCCTTTTTTCTTACCGAACTAGGTTTCACATCAATAGTCAAAATTCTCCTGATACTGTTTAATAACATTAGAAACGGTTTTACGGACGACATTTAATTCTGTGGCCAATTATTTGTAAAACCTATTTGGATTTTTTGAAATTTTTTAATAACTTGTAGGACGTAAATCTTTTTCGTCACTTATTTTGATGAAAATAAGGACAAATTAACATGGTTGTTATTAAAAATAATAACTGAAGTATTTTTCCATGATAACTAGATCAAAAAAAATTTTGAATATTGATTCCGAAAAAAGTTATGAGGCAAAATGTGTGTTAAGATTTTTTTGATCTCACTCCTTAACCTATGTTTTAACTTCTGCATTTTAATGGGAAAATGTTTTTTACTTATCATTAATCATAGCTAATATTTTACCGAATCTTGTTTGACGCTGTTTTCTCTTACAAAACATTTGCAAGATCAAACAACGACAAACAATTTTTTTTTGTAAAAGAAGTGGTTACGCAAATTTGGTCAAATATTTGACAAATGTGAACATAACTTTAGAAAAAATATAGATTGAAATAAATTGAACAAATCTTAGAAACACTTACTAAAAACTTCTTATGTTTAAACATTTTAAACTAGTATAAGTTAGTATTATGAAATACAAAATATATATTATTGTAATTCGTATGATTAATTTAATGAACTTAATCGTATTTAATTGTTAATAATGTTTAAATTTACAATTAAAATTTTTTATAATTAATGCCTACATATTTCCGTTTGGTTGTTGAGTATAATTTAATTCTAATTGAATTACAAAAATCTCTTACTTAACATCTGGTAATTGTAAACTAGTTTGTTGAAAAGAAATCTCACGTTGACTTGTTTTTGTATACCCTACAGTATCAAAAAATTACTAAACTTTTAAGTTAATTGACTTCGAATTAATTTCTGAGTCCATTCTGTAATATCTGTCTGTCCGTCTGGTTTTTTTTTAACTATAACTGAGTTGTTTATGGACTGTTTTGGTTAATTTAGAAACCGAAAATTCAAATAAATATTTGAATAAAAACGAATTCTGAATTTTAGATAGAAGCTTCATTAAGTAAAAAAATTACATTCCAAAAAAAAAAAGATGCTAGAAGTCACAAACAAATACGTTTTTTGAAGGCATTTTTTTATCTCGGTCATTAGTGGACCAGATTTTAGTGTCACTTATGGGGTTTCTAAAAACTGATTTCAACAGGCAGATAGACCGACGAACATTGCTATATCTACTTCCCTTTCTATAACAATTCAAAATATATACTTTTGGGGTCTTAGATGGATATTTATCTATCGAATTCGCCGACTACAGGCGAATTCGATTTGTCCATGAATCCTAAAGTCGCCATCAGCTTTTTGTTCCTATTTTATTAAAACTAATAGATCAAGAGGTCACGAAATAGCACGTTATTGTGGGGTATGTGTAGTTTTTTGACAATATTTATATCAATGCTCATAGTTTTCATTTTATTTAAATTCTAATGCCATAAGTACTATAAAAATGTGCCGTTGCAAAAATAGATATGCTGCCTACTGAAAAATACTAAAAATTATATTAATTTTCTTACTAACGATCGAAATTTACGAGTCTTGTATATTTGCAAAAATGCTTCACATTTTAGTTCTCAAGATTGATTTCAAAGATTCGTATTTAACTTGTTATGAAAAAATATTCATCATTTAGGTATTTTAAAGAACTTTTTAATACATCATAGGTAAATAAATTTTGGCAGCAAGATTTCTATTTATAGTAAACAAATATTAATACGATACTACTATTTCTGTGGGATTTCTGGACATTAAAATGATTTCTGGAAGAGGTATTCATAATCAGCAGGATATGATTTAATTTCACCATTAATGATTGAAAATCTACAAAGAGTTGCAGTAATTGTTTTAACTTTATTATTTAATGCGATCTTAACTCTAGAAGTTTTTCCGAAAAATTGGAAAATCTCCGAAATAATGATACCATAGCCGAGGAAGGATCTAACAGTTTTATCAACTTGCTATCTTGCCTGTCAAAAATATTCGAAAAAGTATATCAAGGAAAAATCATATAATTTTTAAATACTAATAGCATTACCCCAGTTCACCAGTTCGGTTTTCGCGAACATCAAGGCACTATCGAACAGGTTCGTTTAACTGAAGAAATTAGAAAATCTTTTGAACAGAAAAAATTTTGCTTTGCAATTTTTCTAGAAGCCTTTGATAAAGTTTTCCACCTAGTACTCATAAATGACTAGAGTCTTACCTTTCCAAACGATTATTTAGAGTAAAGTATAATGGACACGTAACAAGAGATTATGAAATCAATGCTGGTGTTCCGCAAGGAAGTGTTCTCGGACCAACACTCTACCTAATATACACCTCTGATTGCTAACTTGCGATAAATTAACTATCTCCAAGTTTACCGATGATACTGCGGTCTTTAGCTCACATGTGGATGCGTACAAAGCATCTAGAGAACTCAATAATTACTTAAGACGAGTGGAGACGTGGTTGAAAAACTGGCGTATAAAAGTAGATGAACTCAAAAGTAAGTAAACACGTTACAATTGCGGTCAGGATGGACATTTGACATCCTGTGACGCCTAACCATGTAAAGATCCCACAGTCTGATCATGTGACATACCTTGGAATACATCTAGACAGATGTCTTACTTGGCGTAGACTTATGGAAGCTAAGAGGCTAATAAACTATCAATCAAAACTAAACCTTGACTATAAAGTCATCCTGTATAAAAGTATCTTAAAACTAATATGCATATATGGAATTTAATTATGCGGAACAGCGAGTAATACCAATATAAATCTTATACATAGGGCCCAATCTAAAATTCTTAGAATCATGACAGGAGCACCAATGATCCACAGGGACTTAGAAATACCATTGGTAAAAGAATAATTTATAAAAATTCGTGAAAGATACGTCTTGAAACTACAGCTTCACCCTAATCCATTGGCTAGACTGCTTACCTGAACGCAAACATCATCAAGGTTTCGAAGAACCAATCTACCAATTTTTTAATTGAAAAATTTTTATGATAATGATATTTTACTTTAATTTTATTTATAAGATTTAAACATTTATTGTTAGGCCTACTATTATAGGCAGATCCAATAAATAAAGGAAAAACGTTAAAAAATCATCAGGGTGTATGGCATAGATGAATATAAATGTGAAGCCTAAAAAATCTTATTTAATCGAAAACGAGAGAGAAACAATAGTCGGTTAAGACCGACCATATGATACCCTACACCATTGTGTAAGAGCTTAAAACTAGACCTGTGGCCAATTGTAGATCAACACTTTTACTAAATATAAAATAAATTATACAGAACAATACATTGATACTAACATCTATATGATTTTATGCTCTTTAGGCCGATTCCCGGAAGTGGGTTTATATGGGAGGTATGGTAAATTTTGGTAATGTTGTTTTTACTTATATAAAACTTATTTATGTCGAATATTAACTTGATACTATCATTCCTATGGGATTTATTCACGTTAAAGTGATTTTCAGAAGAGGAAATTTATATGGGAGCTATGGTCAATTATGGATTGATCTTGATGAAATTTGGCACAAAGATACAAAACTCTTTTGTACCGAGTTTCATTGAAATATTGCTATATATGGGGGCTGTATGAAATAATGGACCGATCATAACCAATTTCAATAGGCTTCGTCAAAATAATTATTCGTGCCAAATTTCATCAAGATATCTTTAAAATTGCGACCTGTACTTTGATCACAACGTTTACATGGACAGATAGACAGCCAGCCAGACGGACGGACATCGTTAAATCAACTCAGAAAGTGATTCTGAGTCGAACGGCATACTTTAAGGTGGGGGTCCAATAATTATTTCTGTGCGTTACAAACATCAGTACAAACGCATACCCAACCACCTATGGTGGTGTAGGGTATAAAAATATAAAAATTACAAAAAAAAGCACACATACTAAGTAGAATTGTATTTTGTTTTCAATAAAATTTTTTACTAACACTTTCTTAGACTTAGGTTGGGTGTTTGACAACCGACTTAGGTGTTTGACAACGGAGCTTCATATCTATGTTAATATATGATGTAGGGTGTAAATACATAGTAATTTCTACAAACAAAAGTATTCATTTTCAAAAAAGAACTTAGTTTGATTGAAAACGAAAAAACTCATTCATTATTTAAATGTTTTAAAGTGAAGGGTATATAAAATTCGTCACAACCGTATTTAGCACTCTAACTGAATTTTATTAAATATCTGCTTAAATGAAAGCTTAAAATATAAACGTTTAATACTTTGAATTAATTTTAATCGAAATAAAGCCCTCATTAGATGACAGATTAAATAGTTTAGAATTTATAATAAGGTTTCAATTAAAATTTATTAGAATTTCCTATACATTTTTGTTACATTTTATAGAAATTATAAATTCTTATTAACTATTAAAATGCTAATTGTATTGTTAGGTAGTTACTTAAATAATTAAAAGTTACAAATAAATGTTAAAGTTTTTAATAAAAAAAATCTAAAGGTGGAAACTATTAGTCATTGGTCACAATTTTTGTTGATAACAACTTACGTCTTAAATTATATTTTAGATATCAAACCATGACCTTTAATATCTGTGTTTTTTTTTTCTTAACAAACAAATACTTATTTTTGTTGTTTTCAAAGCCACAATTATTTGTATTTATAGTTTAGATATTTGATTAATGATTTATTTCATTCCATTGGAAATCTATTTATGAAATCAACTTCGTGCTGTGGTTGTTTGAATTCAAGTGAATATAGAAATAAGTCGAACAATAAACCAACAACCACTTACAAGTATTGAAGTTTTTATATTTTTAATTTTTATAGTCAATGGTCCGTGAAAAAGTAACAACGAACAAAATGAAATATTTATTAAACAAATAACAAAAAATCTTTAGAAATTGTAAATACTTGAAATATTACAGAGTAGAAATAAAAAAAAAAAATGAAAATGAAAATAAAATTATTAAGAAAGAAAACTTATATTTATAAATGATGGGATTTTGTTAAATCCACTCTGTTTAATTTTGTTTGGATTTACTAAGATATTCTTTGTTTAAAAGTAGAGAAGAACAAAGAATGATATCATCTTTTGAATTAAAATAAAACAAGTTATAGTGATTCATGTAGTTTTCCTTGAAAAATAAAAATGAAATTGGGTTGTGTTTGTTAATCAGGCCATTACAAATGCTAAAAGTCCAGGAGTTTAAGAGGAAAATTGTGAATAGGACAATTCCAGGGGATGTGTTATCACCTCTCTTTTCGTTATTGGCGTTCAACGTTGTTTTGTATTGTGTTAGGTCGGATGATAGTGATTTATGTGATAATGTTGATCTTGAGGAACTTAGTCTTATTCATCACTAAAGTTATGTTAACAATATAGAGCCAAATTCTTCCTTGGTCATAAGCTAGAGTCACGACTTTAAATCTAAAGAGTAGTTCTTCAGCCTAGTCCACAAGAAGGGTTTTGGATATCGATTGTAGATGCTGTAGAGTTAAAATTAGCGAGAGAGGCAATATATTATGGTGATTTATAATATCATGGGAAAAAAAACAATACCTACTTCACCAGCAGAAATTCATTAGGTCAAGGAGCATAACTACAGCGACCTTAGATATAATTGCAATCTGATATATTGTTTTGGAGGTCTGCCAAATTTGATATTTATTTTTCAGTCACTGATACTAAATCACAATGTCAATTTAAAAATTAAGCAGTACGTCCGAATAATAAAACTTTACTATCAAAATAATTGTTTGTTATTAATTTACGGCTATGGAAGGCCCTTTAAAGTCGATCTTCCAAAGTTTGGTGGGCAAATTCGAGATGATAGATTTGGTAAACAATCAGCCAACATATGTCAAAGAAATTTTAGATCGTAAGAGAACATCTCTGCTAGATATCGATTTTACGCCGGACAAAATAATTCTTACATTTACAGACTTTAACTTAGCGAATTTTGCTATAAGATCTTGAACTACTCCCGTACAAGTTTCAAATGATTCAGGAGCATAAAATGAATGACCAAAGACATTACATTCTGTTTGCTTACAAGGCTACAGAGCATTAAGAATAATAACGCAATTCATGTGGGGGTTCTTCCCTGAGAACACAACAATAAAACCCAGTCCACCGATGCCCTCAAAGTCAATATAACTCAGGCCGTCGCACAATAGGATAAAAGACCCAAAGGATCTTTGTACAGCATTTAAGTTCACCAAGACAAATTCAACATATTTCTTTCTAATGCCTTGAAGGTTAGAAAGAAATGTGTACTTTCTTTGAAACTTGACCATGTAAGATAGCAATACTAAGCAGTCACATATTTTCCTAAGGCATCGATGGATGTTTGTGCATTAGTAAAGCCCATTGTGTCCAAACATACCGGCGCCTGCATATTTTGAACTGTTCGCCATTGTCGTCCCGCCATGATTAGTCCAGCCATATATTCCTATCAGATATTAGAATCTACTAATAATCCTACAAGACTCCTCCATTACCAAAATATGCAATGGAAAAGGCTAAAAGGCTTATGTGATACATGAATATTACTTTAAGAAGCCCCATATAAGTTACAATACTTATCAAGGTAGATTAATAACTGAGCATAGTTTTTTTGTTCTTTTTGGCAGGAATATGGCGTCTTGTTTTCTATAATCTGTTGTATCAAATTGTTGTTTATGTTTACAATATTTGTTTACATTTTTTGTTCACTTTTGTGTTATTGCGCTAATACTTTTTATACCTTACATCACCATAGGTGGGGAGGGTAATATACGTTTATGCTGATGTTTGTAACACCCAAAAATATTGGTCTAAGATCCACATTAATTTATACCAATCGGCTTAGAATCACTTTCTGAGTCGATTTTACGATGTCCGTCCGTCCGTCCGTCTGTCCTTCCATGTAAACCTTGTAATCAAACTACAGGTAGCAATTTTGAACAAAAATTAATGAAATTTGGCACACAGGTTTCTTACAGTCAAGGATTAAAATTGGTTATGATCGGTCCATTATTTCACCTAGGCCCCATACAAATGTTAAATATTAGATTAGTTTTAGGTATAGAAAAGATAACTGTGAACGTATAATAAAAAACGTGAAATCAAATTCGTCCTAGTACCAAAATATTAAGGTCTTTAAAATTGAGATCTGTGTTTTTTCGGACATCGCACGTTGGGGTAAAATGTGTCAAAAGTGGCGCTTAATTGAATTTTAAAATTTAAAGTTTTGTAATAAAGTTGGGTACCGAATAAAAATAGACAAAATTATGTATCAATATCAATTAAAATCTTTATACTAGGTTGTCTTGTTTTCTAATAAGGAGCTGTCAAAGTTAAGAATTTGTTTACATTTTTCAAAATTAGTAAAAAATTTAATTTTCATCAGATTTCAGTGTATTTATTTTAAATAAAAAGTCTTTTAAGGTAAAAATTTAAAATGAAACCATCAACTTCAGATGTTTAAGTGTACTTTTTTTCAAGTATTTGTAAATTATATTTAGTCCAAATATTTTTGTTATTTTTTTGAAACTTATCCTAAAATACACTAATTTTCAACTTTCATGGAATGCGACTTAAAATGTTACAGGATGTTTGTTCTGAAAATTTTCTGAAAAATAGTACATATTGTCCACTTTAATACTATGAAAAAAAATCGTACTATATATGCGTACGATTTTTTAATTTGAAAAAATATTTTTTTTTTTTTTTTTTTTCAAAAAAAACCAGTAGATTTAATACAAAAAACAGCTTAAGTGCCAGATATTTTCTTTGCCTTATCAAACATTAAACAGTGGAGAAGAATCGAAATAAATCTGTAACT
The DNA here is from genome assembly GCA_951394005.1 of Protophormia terraenovae. Lineage (NCBI taxonomy): Eukaryota > Metazoa > Arthropoda > Insecta > Diptera > Calliphoridae > Protophormia > Protophormia terraenovae. Next base: position 34,898,030 of record OX596077.1, on the reverse strand, counting down.
TCTAATCGACTGGTTGGATTTGCATAAAATTTCATATAGGCGTAGCAGAGGAAAATTACATTTCGAGTTTAGAAGCATCGGGAGCGGAACTATAGGGGTTAAATATAGAGTACTAGTGTCATGGAAAATATTTAACCACTAGCGAATTTTTGTTCCTTACCCGATTTCCAAGATTTTTATATCACCTTAAAGTCCTCGATAAATCCTTTAGAAAACAGGATTGCATGTACTACTTATCTTATAAGAAGTGAGATCGAAAAATTCTTAACATACATTTTGCCTCATAACTTTTTTGGAATCAATATTCAAAATTTTTTTTGATCTAGTTATAATGGAAAAATACTTCAGTTATTATTTTTAATAACAACCATGTTAATTTGTCCTTATTTTCATCAAAATAAGTGACGAAAAAGATTTACGTAATTGGCCACAGAATTAAATGTCGTCCGTAAACAGTATCAGGAGAATTTGACTATTGATGTGAAACCTAGTTCGGTAGGAAAAAAGGACCACATGATATTGGGAAGGCCAGAAAATTGAAGGCATATTGAAAGGAACTCCAAACACATCTGGTAGAAAATCACCTCAGTTTTCTCAGTGCTTTGACTATTTGGTGCGAAAATTTAAAGCTAATGGGAAAGTTGATAACATATAAAGTTCAAAAAATTCCAAACTGGAATTCTGCAAAAAAAAAAAAAAAAAATTACAAGCTAAAAATAGGACTCGGAATTTAAAACAAAATTTCATACAAAAATACTCAAGCTGTATAATTGACGAAGAAACGTAGGTGCTGGCAGAATTTTCGCAGCTTGTGTCTCAAAAATTTTTATTGCTAATGCTCGAAGCAATGTTAGAGATAAGTTTAAGACCCAAAAGCAGCGAAAGTTTCTTACAAAATTCATGGTATGGCAAGCTTTTTGCAGTTGCGGCAAAACAGGAAAGTCATTTGATACATTCGGATCTATAAATACCAAAATATGCATAAAGGAATATTTGCAAAAAAGACTTCTTCTTTTCTTAAGAAAGCACAACGTGTCCACATATTTTTGGACCCATTTGGTATCATGTCACTACGGTAAGAAAGCTCTGGAGTGGTACCAAAACAATAAGATAGTTTTTGTACCAAGAGAGGTCAATCTCAATCTTAATTTTACAAGATCTTGGTTAAGATTTTTCCATATATACCCAGCAAAAACTTGGTAATGACATGTAGTTACAGATGTAGTTACTTTGTAATGACAACAACATACTGTCTGCATTACATGGAACTTCTTTAGTAACTAATTATTTATAACCCAAATGTAAATAATTATTTATGATCAGATTTTTGAAAATATTAAATTTTATTGATTTTTATAAAGCAGTTATCTAAAATAGCTTATTTTTATTACATTTATTTTAATTACATTTTTGGTTGTTGTTTAGTTTTTTAAATTAAGATTTAAAAAATCTTTTTACAACAACAAAAAAAATATTTTATATCCTGACATTTCATTGCTTATTTATAACATAATATGTAACTAGTTCCTATTGTTATTACTAATCATGACTTCAGTAATGCTTAAAATCAATACGCTGTTTAACAGCTTGGAAGTAATTAGTTATTGTAATAACATCTAAGTAATGTATAGGGTAAGTAGTTGCCTCTAATGTCATCACCGTGTTAAAGTAATGAGTTATTCAGCTAATGTGTAAGTAGTGGAGAGCCATTATATTAGCTTCTTAACTCATTACATGGCAACCAAAGTTTTTGCTGGGTAGCCAAATATTTTCAACCGATTTTATTATATTTTATGTAGTTGGTTAAAAAGCAAAATTATCTATCGAACAAAAAAATTTGTAGTCATTATATTTATTGAGTCAAAAGTTAAACGACGTTGAATTGGAAAGTTTGCAAAAATTAACAAACAGACGGACAGATGGACGGACATTAGAATTCTTTCAAAAAAAAATCTTAAAATTCAAAAAATATTTTTTTCACTTCTTGATTAATACGAAAACTAAATGATATCACATTTCCCTGAATTAAGTGGAATTTTCGACACATTTAACCCAAATGTATAGACAGACGGACGGACATTGCCATGCTGCCAAAAAATATTTTAGAATTCTAAGAATGCATTTGTTTACTAACTAATAAATAGAAAAAATAGAACATGGTCATCAAAATTTGGATATCACCTTTTCGAAAACCCGAATGATCGATCACCCTAATGTCTAGTAGAGGAGTTATATTTACTATATCCATTTTAAGTTAATCAAACCTTTGAAAAAACGAAGCAATTAAATTTCTTTCAAATATTTCAATTTAATATATCTTTGGTGTAATATAAAACTTAATATTCTCAAATACATAGTACCTACTTTAACTAATATTAAAGTAGTTTATATGTTAAATAAATCTTCAAAAACTTTATATAAGTATTTAAATTTGTTTACGATTTAAATATTTAATACAACTGATGCCAAGTAAAAAGTTTTTTATTTTTCCTTTTTACATTTTTGCATACAAAAATTTTTATTAAATACAATCTACAAAGATAATAGAAGTTTTATTACAAAAATAAAATAAAAAAATCTCAAAGGTGACTAGGTTTGCAAAATACATTCAAGTAAAGGTGGGTGTATTTATTAGACATTAAAAAAACAACAATGTAAAAAAGTCATGAAATATCTATGAATATTGAGTATAGAAATTTAAACAACCAACAAACCATCTAACCAACCACAACAATAAATCTCTGCTTAAGTGTTACAAGGTTTTACTAACGTTAAAAAAAAGGTTTTCCAATTACATCACATTATTGTATAAATTATACTAAAGCTGCTTTGACTGCCCCCCAACTTCTTTTCCTTATTTTGCTGTTACTTCTACTGCTGCTTGTATTTGGTTTCTGTACTTCTATTATAAATTCATATAATTATTTAATGATTAATTTATTTATGGTAATCAGATACCTGGAAACATGTTTGGCTAAATTGTTTTGTCGTTTGTTTAAATGAATTTTAAATTCAAGAAAAATAACACGATTAATTTAATTTACAAATAAAACTTCAATTATAAGAGATAAAAAAATCTCTAGCCTATACGATTCTATAAATATAAAATCATAAAGGTTTACATTTTTGCACGTGTTATAAAATCCTGTCATAGAAATTTGTAACAAAGTTAATTAATTCAATATTAAATCAATTTTAGCAGAAAAATTTTATATAAAAAAAGGTTTTGCAGTTTTATTAGGAGAAATCCAAAAAAGTTTTCGAAATTTAGAAAGAGACAATGAAAGGATTTCATAACACATTTAAAATTAAATTAAATCAAAATTAATTTTTTTTTCATTCGAATTATAAACCAATGTAGTTTGGTTTGAAGATTTTCTTGAGTACATCACATAATGAGGTAAAAGGGATCAAAAATGGTACTTAATTCCGTACAAGTGATATTAATATTTTAATTTTGACATTTTGATTTTATATTGACCAATAAGTAAAAAAAGATTTTTTGTAGTTTTGAAATTTTTTTATAGATTTTTAATGTCCCTCAGTGGTTACAAAACGCTTGTTTTGGAAATAGTTCAATAACAATTGAACCGTTAGAGGTATCTTAATAAAATTTCACATGGTCAGGGCTGAGGTGTCTTTGAGTTTATTTGGAGGAGTACAGATTTCTAGCGGGTCAGGGGGTAAGTGGGTGACCCTCTAAAGTTGTATGTAATTTTTTTTAAAAATCACCAAAAATTCATTTATGATATGACAGAAAAGAAATTTAAGTAAATCTCTACAAAACATATGCTTGCATGTATAGTTTATCTCTTTTAGTTTAAGAGATATTCGGTTCGAAATAAATTTTTACCTCATTTTTAGCCTCGTTTTTTTAGTTTTTTTTTTTAACTTGACGGGCTTAATATTGCCCCTATAATTTTTATAAAATATTCACCAGATTCCTTACAAGATTCTAAATAATATTGTAGCAATCATATGAATATATGAATCCGTTAAAAACTTATATTAATCTAAAGTTAGAACTTTAAAAAAATTTTAATTTTTTTGTTTTTTATACCCACCATCAAAAAGATGGAGGGTATATTGATTTTGTCATTCTGTGTTTAACATGTCGAAGAAATCATTTAAGACATCACAAAGTATATATTTTCTGGGTCCTGGTTAGATTCTGAGTCGATCTAGCTATGTCCGTCCGTCTGTCCGTCTGTTGAAAGCAGGATAGGGCTCGAACGACGTAGAGGGACGAAATTTGGCACAAATATTTATCTTATATAAGGTTTGTTTGAAAATGGGCAAAATCGGTTAATAAACAAAAAAGTTATGGGCTAAAAACTAGAAACACAGAGTGTCCATTTCAAACTTTTCTGCTGACATTTCTTAAACAAAAGCATGTACGATAACGAAATGTTGTATAAATAGTTTGAGGATCGATATAAACTTGGAAACTAAAAATGGGCGTGGTCCGCCTACTTTAGCGTCCACCTCCCTTATAAGGTGAAACTTCAACAAAATTGTGTTCAAATAGTTCAAGGACTAATGTAAACTCGGAAACAAAAAATGGGAGTGGTCCGCCCACTTTACTGCCCACTTTACCGCCCCCTCCCATATAACGTAAAATTTTAAGATTTCTTTTCTTCAAAAGAAATCTTAATGTAAACGCATGTAAAGTAAATTCAGAGGAGTTTGAGGCAAAGGTCGGCCCACAATCCCTATCCAAATTTTGTCAATTTTGGAATTTTTTTTTCCATTGTTTGTTTTGTTCTCAAATTGCAAAGCTGGGATCGTCTTATAAATATTTTAATTTTATAGCTCTATATGTAAGATATACACCCAAAAACTATATTCTGACGGAGGCCCTTTATAACGTCAGGGTGACCATTTCAATTAAAAAAGTCAATTTTTTTTAACACGTTTTATACGGATTGGGATTTTGGGTATTTTCATGTAAAAAAGTGGGAATTTTTTTAATTTCTCTGACCATTGAGATATTTCTAATGGTTCAAATTATTTCTAAAAAAAAAAACGTTTTGGAACCACTGTGCATCCCTCCGACTCAATAAATATATCGACTTTAAATTTCCTTTATTCGTTAAATAATATATATTTTTAACTAATTACAGAAATCTGTAATGAAATCGATCAAAAATATTAAACTACGTAGGGAAATAATTTTTACAAGATCTTGCATAATTACGATAGTTGAAATTTCAAATGCATATAACTCGAAAAGTATATGAAATATATGAGAAGAGTACGTGCAAGAATATTTTTCAAAGGCTTTATCAAGAGTTTTAAGGTGATATAAAAATTTTGGAATTCGGCTGAGGAGCAAAAATTTAGTTAGTGGTTAAAATTTTCTATGTCAAAAGTAACCTTCCATTTAAGTTCTGCAATTAATGGTCTATTTTAGCATTTTTTCTAAGAAACTTTATTTAAAAAAGTTCACCTAAACTTGATGTAATTTGATTTTTTTTTCCAAAAACATTAACTTTGACTGCTCAGCACAAAGAAGACGCATTCTAGAACAATGGTTTTTATTGCTACCCATTTTAATTACGAAAAGTAAATTTTCAAATTTAATTAATTGTCACTTTGGCCACACTTTAACCCAACGTGCATTCTCTAAATTTTAAAATATCCTGAAAAAACGCTTTGTGGATAGGTCCTGCACTAAAGATATCAAAGCTCTCCTAATTTTAAAAACTTAAAACAAAGTATTTTTATTTATTATTATTATTATTATTTTTCTTTTTTTTTTAATTTTATTTGATGCATACTTTTTGGGGCAAAAATAAAAACTGAATTGAAAGTTATTATTTCATATAAAATCAAATAATTTCTACAGCTTTTCTAAATGTAAATATTATTTTTACAATTAATATTTAATATTTGACCAAAACATAAAACACGAAGTCTGATTCTACTTCTCCAAAAAAAAATTTAAATAAATAGAAAAAATCAACAAAGAAATAATAAATCTTGAAACACATTTTATTATTTCTATAACATAAGAACTATTTTTTTAACATGACTAAAAATTATTTACAATGTCCTAAAGAACGTCTATAATGTACCTACTCTATGTCAATTGTCGAGTGATTTTCACTGTAGCAGGGTATAATTAGATTTACTTTATTCCCCACATTATTTATTAATCATTTGACAATTTGCTGAATAAAATGAATTAAATAGCAATTATTAATTATTATTAAAATTAAAACAACTGTCAGTTGTTGTTGGTTTTATAGCCAACAGATTTCATAACAAGTTTTTTTCATATTTATTTCCTGCTCAAATATTTATGATTAATAAATTTTTAATAAACATAGAAAAACTTGATTGGAAATATATGTAAATAAAATGTAATATTACACTGTAACAAAGTAAATTTATTAATAAATTTAAAAACAATTAAAAAAACGGAGCTTTTAAATACATTTTTATATAATAGATAATTATATTAGCATTGCTACGTTTATACGATCAATTTTTGCAAAAAAGGGATAATTTACAAATAATGAACGCACACACAATTGCATTAAGAAATATATTTACTTATTTGTCATGCCGGATGGAAGGAAATACACATCATCGTTATTATATGTAACGTTTTATTTTAAAATAGTTTAAAAGGCAACATTTTAATTTTGCAATATTTTTATTTACTAGGTGCGTACAAACGTAGTATATTACTATTAGAAAAGCTTTAATTCATAGTTAATCTAACTTCTATTTCTGCAATTCCAAAAACAATCCAATTCAAAACAATTTTCTTTTAAAAAATTCAGATTACAATTTATTTTATATACAAATTTTGTAAATATAATTAGGATATTAAATTCTATATTTACAGTGTATCCACATAAATATATTGATTTAAATATAAATCTCTCTCTATGAATAACACTTACAAATGAACATCTAAAGAATAATCTAGTTATATTTTTTATTCTTTTTATATTTTTTGTTATAAATGTGGTTTCAGGGAGTGTAAAAATGTGCGATTTTGCTAGAAAAAACAGTCTGACTCGAAAGTTCGTTGAACACACAAATACAATTGAATGTGTGTGTGTCTCTTCTTTTTTAATGTTTTTGTCACAAATAAAAAAAAGAAAAATACAAACGGAAATTAAACATTAATATTCATAAACAATACGAGTGAATATTTTACTAAACAAACAGTTGTTCTGTATTCTGCTTTTAATAAAATAATAAAAAAAAGATTCATAAATATATTGCATACGCGTTTTTATATATTTTATTTTATTTTCTGTTTTTGTTTTTGCAAATCTTCATAAATAAATAGTCATTTCATAATGTTTAGAGGAAATAATATTATGACGGCTAATGCTAAACACAAACTCCCCCTTTTAACAGTAAGTGGTAAAACAAGTCAAAATAAAAGGTATAATATAATAAAGTTTTCTAAAGCGAATTTGTCACCAAAAATTTTTTTTTATCATTGTAATAGCAGTAAATCTCTGCAACGAACGTAAATTCATTCCTTTATAAAAATCGACATAAGTAGAAGGAGTTATGCTAAATTTATGAAGCTTGTCCTCGTTTCACTCATATGATTGTGATTATATCATACTAGCTTTTCCTGGTACGCTTCGCTACCCCTTTTGGTGTCATAACTAATATTTACTTTATATGGGGTCACTAATCCTAATCACTAACCTATCCGTTCTAATTTGATATGAAAATTATATCCACAACTTTTTAAGACTTTCGCTGTAATACTCCTTTAGATATGAGAAAATTAATACTTGCTTTGTATGGGGGCTACCTCTCCCCCTAAACCTATACGCCCTATTTTTATTTAATTAAAGTGATATGATAAGATAGTTTCCACGAAGTTTGAGAAACTATTCTCACTATAATAGTTCCTTAGATATACCATAATGAATAATTGCTTTATATGGGAAGTACCACTTCCCCTAGACTTGTCCGGCATATCTTCATCTCAATTACGAATTGTGATAAGAAAGTTTTAGTATCAAAATCATGACTTTCACTTCTACAGTTCTTTAGATATGCATTAATTAAGATTTACTTTTTATGAGGGCTATTACTCCCCCTAGACCTACCCGCTAATGCGTCTCAATTATAAAATTTTATAAAAAATTATTCTCACAAAATCTTAATATAATAATTGATATATTAATTTTTTTTAATTAATTAATTTTTGTTTTATATGGGGGCTACCATTTCCCCTGATGTTATTGAAAATAAGTTTGTAACTTGTGAACCGCTAGTGATATCTAAATAATAATTTTTCATTAAATTGATCACCTAACCGTTGCACAGTGGGATCAAACGCAAATTTTTTGGTAATAAATCTGTATCTCCTAAACTACTGGTCGGATTAAATTAAAATGTATGGAAGAGTTGTAGAGGAGGATCTAAGCTTTCAGAAAAATCATCTTGTAGTCATCCTGTGATAACACAAGATAAGCTACAGGGTGTAAAAGTTGACTATCTCGAGTATGTAAAAGTTTCAAAAAATCTTAACTTCTACAAATGAAGTCCGATTTTAAAGATTTTTATATTTCTGTAAAGTTCTTGGTAAGATAAAGAAAAAATAAGCTTATTTTTTACAGTTAAAAACATATTTACACTTGAATTTTGAATTTTTTATTTTTAGCCTCGACTTTCTTTCCTTTTTCGGAAATAAGTCCTGAGGTATATGAGGTAAAATTTTTTTAAAAATTTTATGTAATTTCCTATATACTCCAAAATAATATGCTGAAAGAATTTTTGGATTATCTTAATTCGTCTTAACGTGAAAAATATTCAAAGTCAACACTATGAAATTAGTATGAAAAATAGCATATTTTTAACGAAAATATAGTTCAATTCTTTAACTTTTTTCTCAAAGTTCCGTTAATAAAAACATTTTTTCTTTATATATTTCAAAAGATAAGACTTATAAATGGTTAATATAGAAATTTTGAACTAATACAGGCTTGCACCTTACATTCATCGTTGGTCGAAAATAATGAATTTTAGAAAAGAGTTTCATTTTTATCGATTAATAAAAAAAATGTCACGCAAGCTTTTTTAAATTTATTCACGACATTTTATCAAAAAATAGATTTATAACGATTTTATACTAAACTGCTTTTCGCCCGGCTAAAAACGAATCCAGGAGTGAAGATTTTATGAAAAAAGTCAGTTTTTTTAACGACTTTTTTAATTGCTTAAAAAATCATATTAGAATAACATATTCTTTGACATCTTTCACTTCTGAAAAAATCCTTTAAAAAGCTTAAAGTATACCGTTCGACTCAGAATCACTTTCTGAGCCGATTTAACGATGTCCGTTCGTCCATTCGTCCATCCGTCCGTCCGTCCATCCGGCTGTCTGTCCATGTAAACCTTGTGGACGAAGTACAGGTCGCAATTCAAAAGATATCTTGATGAAATTTGGCACAAATAAATATTTTGACACAAGGACGAAGCCTATTGAAATTGGTTATGATCGGATCATTATTTAACCTAGCCCCCATACAAATGTCCTCCCGAATAGGGGTTTAACGATCATAAATGCCTTAAGTATAGCAATATTTCAGTGAAACTCTGTACAAAGAAGTTTTGTATAAGTGTCAATCTTTGTGCTTAATTTCATTAAGATCGGTCCATAATATACCATAGCTCCCATATAAACCCACTTCCGGGAATCGCCCTAAAGGGTACAAAATCATATATAATTTATTTTACATTTTGTAAAAGTGTTGGTCTACAATTGGCCACAAGTCTAATTTTTAGCTCATACACAATGGTGTAGGGTATCATAAGGTCGGTCTTGACCGACTATAGTTTCTCTCTCGTTTTCTTTTTTTTTTTTATCTCGGTTTGGCCTTTTGAGAATTTCACAAACAAATTTAAAAAACTTTAGCAAAATCGACAAAGTTTGGATAGGGTTTGGGCGAAACTGGTGCCCAAAACGGCTCCACTTTTAATTTAAACGGTAGAAAACAAATTTTGAAGTTGAAGAATATTACCACCTTTTTTGTAAATAACTCCAAAAACTTTTTTTTTTTTTTAAGTTTCAACTTCAAATGAACTCATACACAATGGTGTAGGGTATCATAAGGTCGGTCTTGACCGACTATAGTTTCTCTCTCGTTTTTTTTTTTTTTTTGATCTCGGTTTGGCCTTTTGAGAATTTCACAAACAAATTTAAAAAACTTTAGCAAAATCGACAAAGTTTGGATAGGGTTTGGGCGGAAACTGGTGCCCAAAACGGCTCCACTTTTAATTTAAACGGTATAAAACAAATTTTGAAGTTGAAGAATATTACCACCTTTTTTGTAAATAACTCCAAAAACTTTTTTTTTTTTAAGTTTCAACTTCAAATGAATATAACTTTTTATCGGATAAATATATTTATATGATTCTTGAAGCAATATTAGTTAGATTTTAATAAGATCTAGGGTTTATTTTATAATTAAGTTTAAAAAGCCTTAAAAAAAGAGATCAAAAATAAGAGTAAAATTAGCTTCGACCTAAATATCTTTTAAACTAAAAGAGAAAACCTATACATCAAGGCGAGTTCAAACAGGTGACCTCATTTAATCAGCTGAAGTGTAAACTTCATGTATTTTAATAAATTTATGAATTCACCGTATTCTTGTTTTTGTATAACAGCTGCCACCTGTTTCATTTCGCCATACTATACATGTAAAAATATTTTTGTGTAGAGATTTACAAGAGCTAACTTTATGTAAAATTTTTTACATTGAAATTAATAATGTATAATGATAACCAACTTTGGAAGCCTACCCCCGTAACCCGCTAGGGATCTGCTTTTTCAAATCAACTCGAAAATACCTTAGCTCTGATCTTGTGAAATTTTATTTAGTATTGCCAAAGGTTCAGAAGTTACAGAATTATTTTAAAAAAAATGGGTTTAAGACCACTGTGCGTTGTTGCCTAAAACTATTTAAATTTAATTAAAAGAAACATTTTTGTAATAAAAAGAATTAAAACTGGTCTATATGGCTCTATTCATGGACTCATAATACATCCTTTTCCTTTAATTAATTTGTCATAACAAAAATATTTCGATCAAATACCTAATTACTTATATCCTCCACTGTATGTATAAACATTAATGATATATTCATGTGAAAATAAGTGAACAACTAGAACGTGTGGGTACGTACGATTTGTTGTTATCCTCATAATATCCGTAGTTGACAGTACACACGTGCAATTTAGTGGTAACAATATGTACCAATCTCCATTTCATAACACACATACATACATATATCCCAAATACTCTTTTAACTATTCAAGCCAATAATGAAATGCCATAGACGGAAAAGGTGCAGAAAGTTTGTTGTCATCAAAAATATTTTGTACCCTACATGACCACAAAGTGACACTGAATTTGTTACTAAAAGAAAGTTTGGTTTCTATGTGATCAGGTCACATTGTGTGGAAACCCCACTAGAGGACGTGTTAAAGAAATATATATGTTTTCATTTGTTTTAAACCACATTAAAAAGAGGTTTAGAATTTATAAAAATATAATATTTAAAAAGAAAACTTAGCCAAAAGATTTACACAGAAAACCGTAAAAAAAACTAAAACCAAACATGTTGGCAAAGAAAAGTTTTCATTAAAAAAATAAAAGAAAAATTAATGGATAAAGCAATTTATACCACAAGTTATATATATATGTATGTAGTAGAGTAACATAAGTATTTCCTACAATACAAGTTATATGTATTTGTGCAACAACTTTAATCAGCTTTAAATCATTTCCGGATTTTGTTTAATGTTCGGATAAACAACTTTTTTTCTTTAATTTCTTGCTAACATTTAAGTGCATTATGCTATTAGAGTGGGCCAAATGGTCGGATGGGAGAAATTCTAAAAATATCTGTTAACTGTATTTTTAGCTTTTTCAAACGGAAATTAATCTTAAGCAATGTTGTTGGGAAAAATGTTATAGAAATATATGAATAATTTCAAAAATTTTAGGAAAAAATATTTTCAAAATTGTTTTTCCTCTAACGTTAATGCTGATTTGTGGTTTGTTTGTTTTTTAAGTTACTTAGTTGGAGTACAACTAAGATTGATTTGTGGTTTTATTAACAACTATTTATGCATATCAAATCTGTTCGCGTTAATCATTTTTATTAATACGTGCAAAAGTTGTGGGGCTTTGAATTTGAAACTTTAAAAAAAATTTAAAAATAGAGCTTTGGCTTTATTAAAATCAAAACGACGCGATTTTAGAAAACTTCTTAGGTACTATCTGCACATGTCAAAATTTTTACAGATTCAGCGAAATGCACTGAAAAGAACAATTTTTATTTTTCCATAATTTCGTAAATAGCAAAAAAAGCAATATTGGTTTAAAATTTCGCAAAATTATGAGTAATAAAAAATATATCTTGTGGACGTTTGGTGAAATCAGTTATAGTTTGGAAAATATATTCGTTTAAACATTACTACTCATGATAATATTCCTAACAAAAAGGGATTAGCACACAGAGAAAAAAGATCGATTAGAAAACGGTTAGAATTATTAAAAAAAAAAAAAATTATTAAAATTTTTTATTAAAAATATTATTATCTCTAAAGATTTTTCCTTTTCGGTGCAGCTATAACATACATAATTAAATGATAATGGAGTTCTAAATACTATCAAATTAGTTTACATAACCAATATTTGTCGAATTAAAATTAATTTTATAAGTTTGGTGCAAATAATCAATATTTAATATAGCTTAATAACTGTTTGTTAGTGGTTGCAATAAAAAATTTATTAATATTCGAATTATTTATTTCAAAATTACCATTTTAGGTGTGTTGACTGATATGTAGTTGTACTGACTTCAAAAATTCGGTTGTAGTAAACAATAAATAAATAAATTCGACAATATCAATTTAGAAATTTGGCTATTACAACCAATAAATTGATAAATTATTTTTGACGTTAAAAATTAAATAAATTATTTAAACTAAAAAAAAATTAAATATAAAAACAAGAAAATGAAAATAAAATATGTTTATTCTAATATTATAAAATATTATAAAAGGGTCAGTATAAATTCATTATATATAAAAGCAACCAATTCAAATAACGTTATTTATGATTCCAGATTGCATACTAGCCATGAACAAATTTGGATGATCAAAAACCGTGGAATACAAAATAATCTACATACAGAAAAAGGGCAGTTTTTAAGATCCACAATCAATTTAAACAATAACGACAATTTGGTTTTTAAATCAGGAGTAAGTTATTTGTGTTTAAACGTACATACATATATATGTTAAAGTGCCTTGACTTGTATGGGGATGAAAAAAGTTGCAAATGTACCTCCCTAAAATTAAAGTTTGATATGTTTTAAACTAATTCCAAATATATTTCGGTTCAATTATTTCATTTACGTGAGCTGGACCATTTTAAAAATACCTCCAAAAATATGGTTTTCGATCAACAGCATACACAATTTTTAACTTTTTGTCAAAAAAATCACAACATATGATAAAAAAAAACGACGTCTAATGCATATTAAGCAAAAACTAATTTAAAATTTAAGTAAAATTTTCAATGATTTTATTTTAAATAGTATTTTATTAAAGTGTGAATAATTTTGCCATTTTCTATCGTAAATTATATTTTAGGGCATCATTGGAAAGGTCTCATTAAATAATATTGATATGTGCATTCATTTAACCCTTTAGTTGCACAAGTAATAATTTGGGATTTCTGGTCCATAATTGGTTAAGAAAAACTTAATGCAAATAAGGCAAATAAATGTTCAATTAAGGATATAAATGTGCCCAAAACATAAATTAATCAAGAAAGCTGTAAATTCGTGTAAAATAGCAGCTAAATTTCAAAAACTCCTTTTTATTCCATTATTTTCGGTTTTAAATTAACTTATTATCTTTTTCATAAATTTATCAATATTTAAGTGTAATAAGAGTTTACATGCGACTTATTTGCAAAAATTTCTAATTTAACCTTTTGGGAACTAAATGCACTCTAGCCCTTAATGAGTTAATTACGTGTTATCTTCAATAGTAACAGGATAGGCCATTCCTATGGTACATTAAAACCTAATATATTATTGAAAAATGTCCGAAATATATAAATTTACATGTTTGCACAAAGAAAATATGATAAAAATGTTAGTAAAATCTTAATATTCCGCGACTGAAAAAAGACATAATAATTATTTAAATGAAAATTCAATGTCTTAGTATGCCTCTATTATAATTTGAAGTTTATTTTCTTGCAACTAAAATTTTGATAATGATATTGAAAAAATACGTAATTTTAGAGGTGTTTTGAAAATGGTCCAGCTCACGTAAATTTAAACATTGAGATGTACTATTTTGGGATTCATATAAGAACATACTAATCTTCATTTCTAGAGGGGTACATTTGCAACTTTTTTTCGTTAGGCACTGTAATGTATGTATGTTTTTTGTAATAATATCTTTTTCTATATTATATCATTCTTCTATGTGGGTTTTAAGTAACAAACGACTTTAAAAGGGAAAGAATAACTACTATAGTTCTAGAACAAGACGCTATTGGTAACTTGCTCAGTATTGTTGCCCAAAATAAACCTCAAATCGAGTTTTAAGGAGAAAATGTGAAGTAAACCAAAAGGAATATTAATGGAGATTATTTTACGACTAATATAAAAAACCTCTAAGTAATCATGTTTATAATTATTTTGGCACAATAATATGTAAAAAAATATTTGATTAATAAATAAAAATAATTTTTAAAATTTTTTTCCAAGAACCATGTTTTTAGTTGTGTTTGTGGTTTCAACTACTAATAATTTCAGCACCTACAACCGAATTATTTATTATTTGTAATCGAATTTAGACGATAGTGCACACAACCGACAAAATTCGGTTGTCACAACGAAATTCTATTCTCTGAGCACGTAAAATGCTTTCATTTGACATCAATATTAACATAATTTATACTTCGCGATAGTTGTCAGCAAGCGAAATGTGTTTGGAGATGAATACCGCTGTAGCCGATTTAAATGACGTTTTTTTTTTTTTTTTCAAAATATCACTTTTAATCGTTAAGATGATTCCTTAGACATATTTTTCGATGGTCTAAGATCATATCTTGTATTGAATAAATTCGGAACAAAATTTTTAAACTTGGTGAAAATTTTCCAATTTGCATAAACTTTTTTAATGCCATTTTGACTCGAACGTGTTATTTATTAATAAATCCGTTTTAAGCGATATTTTGAACAATTTCTATAAAAGCGGAATTCTGTTCTCTAAATTTAAATTCACTGAATGGCACAAATTTTCTATAAAAAAGCTGAAAAATTTCAAAAATCGTAAAATTTTAGTTTAATTTTTTATCACCAAATAACTTTTCAACGGATAGTAAACCGGATACTTGTTATACTGCAAATGAATTTCTTAGGTCTTGTCTTTCGACAGGTTGTAATTCAGTTTATTTTAAATTTTTTTTAGTTTTAAATGCCTGTATTACCGTGAGATTTTAGGCAAATGATTTAAAATTTAGAATTTCTTAGTAATTTTGTAAGAATTTTAAAACAAACTTTGGCAATACACTTAAAATACCCAGCAAAAACATTGGTTGCCATGTAATGAGTTAAGAAGCTAATATAATGGCTCTCCACTACTTACACATTAGCTGAATAACTCATTATTTTAACACGGTGATGACATTAGAGGCAACTACTTACCTTATACATTACTTAGATGTCATTACAATAACTAATTACTTCCAAGCTGTTAAACAGCGGATTGATTTTAAGGGTTTACTGAAGTCATGATTAGTAATAACAACTAGTTACATTTTAGGTTATAAATAAGTAATAAAATGTCAGGATATAAAATATTTTTTGTTGTTGTAAAAAGATTTTTAAATTTTAATTTAAAAAACTTAACAACAACCAAAAATGTAATTAAAATAAATGTACTAAAAATAAACTATTTTAGATCACAAATTAATTCATACGGAAATTTTGCCTTTCATTTATGTATCCCTTCTTAAAATATATGAATAGGTAACAGCATTATAAAAATTAATATTTTAAAAAATCTAATCATAAATAAATATTTACATTCGGGTTATAAATAATTACTTACTAAACAATTTCTATGTAATGCAGACAGTATGTTGTTGTCATTACAAAGTAACTACATTCGTAACTAAATGTCATTACCAAGTTTTTGCTGGGTAGGTTTTAAACAATTTCGAAATTTTTCGAAATTCCTCATATGTACGTATGAATGTATGTGGTTGAAGACTGCAGCAGGCGGAACAAACAATAAATTGAAACGATTACCTGACACGCTACAGTAGTTCATGAAGAACTTCATCAGCGTTATTGTATTAAAATAATTTTGAGATTTGAAAATTTTTTTAATAATTTAAATTTAAATAATATTAACATAAAAATATAAGCAAAATTAATGCTGGAACTTTGTTCTACTTGCCTGAGTTTATAGATTTAAATATTTTCCTCTAAGTAACCCTTTTAAATATATTTTCTTAGTCTTATAATCATAATTAACATTTATTTTGAAGACCTTGTAGTAAGCTTACAAAACTCATTCATAACCGGTGAAAAATGTTTTTGTTTTTGTTTCTTTTTTAATATCTAAATAAATATTTTTTTTGTTATTGTTATTTTTAAATATGTATATTATATGACGTCAGCATGTAGAATTAAATAAAATAAAAATAACAAAATGTGACATCTGTATTTTAATTTAAGGTTTATTGCTGTTGTTGTTGTCTTTTTTATCGTAACAGCAAGGGTGACCTATAAAAAAAAAGGATTTTTCCACTCTTTGTGAATTTTAAGGTTGTTAAATAAATCAAACAACCAAAATAAATAAAAGGCAGAAATATTTTAAAAATTGTCAGTGTGACAATTGTTGAGGCATGTAAATAAAACAAAAATGTTTATAAATTTAAGGTCATTCGTACACAAAGTCATACGATATCAAATTAAACATTTGTTGTTGGCGGAGATGGAAAATTAAGATTTGAATGATAAATGAAATCGAGTGCTATATACGGCAGTGCCGAATTTTATATACCCTTCACCCATGATGAGATGTGTTATATTAAAATGAAATCTATTTTAAAGTTTTTAGTATTAAATAAACATTTTTAGTACAGTGGGTCCTCGATTACCGGGAAAGAAAATTTGTAATTGTTTTCTTTCTTCCCATCCACTTAATTTTTTTTTTTTTTTTGCATCGATTAACCGTGATTATCTCTATTATCCGGGATTCTAAGCATAATTTTTTTTCGATTGCTTTTAAACAAACACAATGTGAATAAAACAAAGAAGGGGAATTCCCTCGCATGAATAAGATGAGTCAGAGCAAGGTAAAATTCAAATTTACTGCATTCATGAAAAGCTACACGCAAAGAAAAAATATGGTTCCTGTGACCATAAACTAAGAGCAACATACTATGATTGTAATATATGATTCCAGGTTACAATAAGTATATTTGTACGTAATCATTATTATGATTCCAATTTATAATTTATTAGTAAGGTTCATAACCTTATTAATAACTTTTAGTAAGTTTTATAACCTTTTCTTAAGTATTGCTTTCAATTTCATCATATTTTTATCATTAAATAATTCCATGTTATCATAAATGTATATAAACTAATTGCATCATATATATAATTCCATTTTATCATATATATAAAATAATTTCATCATATATATAATTCCATTTTATCATATATATTATTCCATTCTATCATATATATGAACTAATTCCATCATAAGAATAATTCCATTTTATCATATATATAATGTTATCATATATATATAATTCCATTTTATCATATATATGAACTAATTTCATCATATATATAATGTCATTTTATCATATATATGATCCCACATTTTCATATTTATATTCATTTGTACCACGATATGTGATACATTCATCATACTGAATAGAAACAAAACTTGTCAATTTATATTTGTTCATATATAAACTAAATGAGAATTATAACTACTACAAAAATGTGTATTCAAAAGGCATTAAAAGTTAATGGCTTAATGGTTGTAGAATTAACCAAATTTGTAAAATGAAATGAATGGTTATGTAATTAACTAAATTGTTGTAGAATTGACTAAATGATTGGATTTATTCATAAATATGATTTCATATAAACATATTTAAATACATATTATAATTCAGTGAACCATATTAACATTTTGATTGTGGGTAATCATTAAATGATTAAACAGAATCATAAACGTTGCTATCATGAACACAATACATTTAAATCAATGAAAAACGGCTATATAATCATTGAATAGTTTTGGTGATCATGCTGTAACCATGTTTTTTCTCTGCGTGTAGTTACGAACTGAAAAAGAAGAAACAAACAACATTATATGATTTTTTAAGAAACTATGTAAAATGAAATCCTTGTACACTGCACAGTGGGGCAAAATCGAAATTTTTTGGAAATAAATCTGTAACTTCTGATCGGCTGGTTGGATTTGCATGAAATTTGGTATAGACATAGCAGAGGAGTGTACAATGTTAAATTTGGAAGGGGGACCGGACAGACACCTCAGGGACGGAGCTGAAGGGGCTCAAAATTGGGTACCTCTCACATACAAATTTTTTAATCGCTTACCAAATCTCGTCTAATTTCAAATATTTTTATACATTATTAAAGGCACTGATAAGACCTACAAAAAACAAGCTTGCATGTCCTATTTATCTTTTCTAGTTTTTAAGTTATTTGAATTTGAATTTTGAAGGACCACAATTTTGCATGTTCTGGGTCCCGTTTCTTTTTTTTTTTTTCATATATATCCTAGTGTTTCCAACCGATTTAATTTGTTTTTTTTAGCTAATTTAAGAAAAAAATTATCTACTGAATAAAAAAAATTTAAGTCGATATCTTTACCGAGTCCAAAAATAAACGATTTTGAATTTAAAAATTGCAAAAATTACGACTTTTTGTGTTTTTTTGGCTGAAAAAGTATCTACACTCTTTTTTCTCTACAATAAAATTTTCTTTAACAACATATAATAATTTTATACTTTTCTGAAAGGTATCTTCACAGAGAAGACTTTAAGATAAAAAGCAAGCCCAATAACTCAAATGGTAGGTACACACCCTCCCGAATTCGACCCATTTTATATGGAAGTTTTTACCTTAGTCTATATTTTCTCAAATCAGCAAACGGAATGCAGTTTAAGAATCTGTAATATGTTGTTAAAAGTTTTCAATCAAAATCTACGGACTTCGGAAAAATGTGGATTTTATAGCCGGAAATGTGAAAAACCCATTTTTGGGATTTTAGGCATTTTTTGGGAATTGTAGGATTCCTTTTACAAAAATCTTAAAGTTTTTTTCACTTTATCAATTTATACGATAAAGTCTACATCTACCGAAAATTCCGTTAAGATATTTTTAATAACAAAAAAACATTTTTTTAGAAAAATTTTACTTTAATTTCAAATATCATAAACTTGATTTTTTCATCTAAATTACATTGCTTAGCTTACATAATTCTTCGTTATACAGAAAAATGTTGAAATCAATATCTTTTACAGAACCGAAACTATGCCACTTTAAAGTTTATTAAGTCACGGAAGAACATGTTTTTTGGTCCATACAATTATAAGTTCTTAAAATATTTTGACGACATCTGAATTTTAGTATTAAGCAAATAAAATGCTTTGATTTGACATCAATATTAACATCATTTATACTTCAAGGTATTTGTCAGCAAGCAAAATAAGTTTGGAGATGAATGCCGCTGTAGCCGATGTAAATGACGTTTCTTTAATTTTTTCATAATAACAATTTTAATCATTAAAATGATTCTTTACATATATTTTTCGATGATATTAAGTAATGAAAAAATTCAGAACAAAATTTTGAAATTTGGTTAAAATTTTTTAATGAATCTAGTTTACGCGATATTTTGAACAATTTTCTATAAAAGCAAAATTTGTCAGTAGCGAAAAACATAATTTTACAAATATTTACGTCAATTATATGAAACTTTGTGAAGATGCTATCCCATGTCTGGCTTCCTGATATCAATGAGATATACATTAAACTGTAGGTAATCATTTCGTCTTTAAAATTCTGCTCCTTAAATTTAAATTCACTGAATGGCGCAAATTTTCTATCAAAAAAACTACAAAATTAAAAAATTCGTATATTTTTGGTT
The DNA here is from genome assembly GCA_951394005.1 of Protophormia terraenovae. NCBI lineage: Eukaryota > Metazoa > Arthropoda > Insecta > Diptera > Calliphoridae > Protophormia > Protophormia terraenovae. The sequence continues at coordinate 34,877,801 of OX596077.1, read as the reverse complement.
TAATTTTTTATCACCTCATAACTTTTCAACGGATTGTAAACAGAATATTTTTTATACAGAAAATGAATTGCCAAAGACTTGTCTTTCGTTTGGTTAATGGTTTAACTCAAAAAATTGCAAATTGTCAGTGCAAAACTAAAATAAATATAAGTTTCAACTAAGTCTTTTTACATTTTTTAGTTTTAAATGCCTGTTTTTCCGTAAGATTTTATGCGAATGATTTAAAATTTAGAATTTCTTAGTTATTTTGAAGGATCTATAAAAAACCATTAAAACTTTTTCTAATTTTAAAAGAAACTTTGGCAATACAAGACACTTAAAGTAGGTTTCAAACAATTTGGAAATTTTTTTCGATTTTCATGTGTGAGAAATTTTTGGGAAATTGTCAAACAATGTAATAACTACTAAATATAGTCTATATTCACAAAATTGAAACCACAGATTATTAACATAGATATGAAGCTTAAAAAAATATCAATTTGAAAAAAATTACTCAAAAAAACACACATACTAGAATTGTTTTTGTTTTCAAAGACATTTTTTTTACTAACACATTCTTAGACTTAGTTTTTTTGACAACCAACTTAGGTTTTTGACAACGGAGCTTCATATCTATGTTAATCTATGGTTGAAACTTTGAAAATTTTTGAAAAAATTTAAAAATCCAAAGACAGTATTTATCATTGGCTCCATTCTCTATATGGTGGGAATGCATGCCAACGCATCATTGGCCAATGTTAGTAAAATCCTGGATTATACTCTATATTCAAGTGGAAACATTGATTTTTTTTAAATGCGCAAATACAATTCAGAAATTATACTTATATCAGCCGATAATATTCATCCTTGGCTCAGTTCTCCATATATAGCACGCAAAGAAAAAATATGGTTCCATAAACTACCATAAACTAATAGCAACATACTATGAATGTAATATATGATTCCAGGTTACAATAAGTATATTTGTACGTAATCATTACTATGATTCCAATTTATAATTTATTAGTAAGGTTCATAACCTTATTAATAACTTTTAGTAAGTTTTATAAAATTTCATCATGTTATTATCATTTAATAATTCCATGTTATCACATATATATAAACTAATTTCATCATATATATAATTCCATTTTATCATATATATTATTCCATTCTATCATACATATGAACTAATTCCATTATAAGAATAATTCCATTTTATCATATATATCATCCCATGTTATCATATATATGATTCCATTTTATTATATATATGAACTAATTTCATCATATATATAATCCCATTTTATCATATATATAATCCCATGTTTTCATATTTATATTCATTTGTACCACGATATGTGGTACAGTCATCATACTGAATAAAAACAAAACTTGTTAATTTATATTTGTTCATATATAAACTAAATGAGAATTAATATACTAACAAACTACTGGACTGATACAAAAAAAAGTGTATTCAAAAGTTAATGGCTTAATGGTTGTAGAATTAACCAAATTTGTAAAATGAACTGAATGGTTATATAATTAACTAAGTTGTTGTAGAATTGACTAAATGTTTGGATTTATCATATATATGATTTCATATAAACATATTTAAATAGATATTATAATTCAGTGAACCATATTCAAATTTTGATTGTGGGTAATCATTAAATGATTAAAAAGAATCATAAACGTTGCTATCATGAACACAGTATATTTAAATCAATGAAAAACGGCTATATAATCATTGAATAGTTGTGGTGATCATGCTGTAACCATGTTTTTTCTCTGCGTGTGCGAATGCAAGCCATCAAACTATTTGGTCAAAGTGGTCAAAATCATTTTCTATAGGCCTCCTATTGACCAATTGAATTTTTTATTATTATTATTTTTTTATTCACAAATACAATTAAGGAATCCTGTTATTTCCTCGAATGTATTCCTGGTTCCACTTTTTATACTTTTCACAGTGGGCAAATCCTTGACAGAAAGCCTTATATTCACAAACTGTTCTGATTACGGAGGAAATCTGAAATGAGATTTTTTAATTTTATATAAAATACCCTAATGGAGTGAAAACACTTCAAAAAGTTATTAATTTTACTTTTTATTAGCTACTTACTATTTCAATTTGTTCAATTAAAATACATAAGTTAAATATCAAAACAATAGTAGTCGTTTGTCCATCCCTGTTTTGACTATAAACAAATACATATTTGTATGAGAATATGTATGAAAAAGGAAACAACTATGTATGTATATGTACTAGAAGAACGTAGAAGTAGAAACGTTATACTATCACTTGATTACATAACATTGTGTTTTAGCCTTTAACTTATGACGTGAAATTGTTTAGCGTATATGAAGAGGTGGTGTAAATTATACACCCGAATTATTTTTCATATAATTTTTAATGTGTATATATTATAATAATGTTATACTTATATTATTCGAATTTGATTGCTTCTAAACGAATTATTATCAAAAACAACGAAAAAAATTCAAATTTATTTAAAAAAATTGTACTTTATTTCACAAGCGTCTTTTACACAAACAAAAAAAAATACGTATATCATTTACTTGTACATTAAGAAAATTAAGGTTAAACAAAAACAATAAATGGCATTTTCAACAGCCTAAGTTATATACTTATTAAAATAAAAAGGAACATTTCCATATCTTATATATATAAAAAAATAACAATCAGTCTTTTGAGGTAAAATTATCATTCGTCAAATTCAGTCTTAGTACAATTAATGCATAGCCGTTTTCTGCAGCCCATACACATTGGTTTATTACACTCTAAGCATGTATGTGTAGTTTTCCTTTTTAATTTATTGGGACATATATAGCATAATTTGCTCGCTTTTGTAGGTTTTTGGATAACAGGCTAGGGAAGAGAATCAGTCCGTAATATGGCATGAGATTTCATCCATATTTTTTGAATGTGCCATTTCCCACTATTTAATTGTAGAATAATACCAAAAAAGTTGAAAACTTTTGAGCAACTCAAAAACAATGTGAAAAAAAAAAAATTACAAAAATACTTACGCTTACGGAGACGTGTAGTATTTTTATACCCACCATCAAAAATATGGGGGGTATATTGATTTTGTCGAAGGAATCATCTAAGACCCCACAAAGTATATATTTTCTGGGTCCTGGTTCGATTCTAAGTCGATCTAGCTATGTCCGTCCGATTGTCCATCTGTTGAAAGCAGGATAAGGCTCGAACGGGATAACGTAGGGGGACGAAATTTGGCACAAATATTTTTCTTATATAAGGTTTGTTTGGGATTGAAAATGGGCAAAATCGATTAACAAACAAACAAAAGTTATGGGCTAAAAACTAGAAGCACAGGGTTCCCGTTTTATGGTTTTCTGCTGATATTTCTTCAACAAAAGCATGTACAACAACGAAATTTTGTACATATAGTTCGGGGATATAAACTCGGAAAACAAAAATGGGCGTGGTCCACCCACTTAACCGCCCATCTCCCATATAAGGTGAAAATCAAAGAAATTGTGTTCAAATAGTTCAAGGACCAATGTAAACTCGGAAACAAAAAATGGGCGTGGTCTGCCCACTTTACCGCCCCTTTCCATATAGTGTAAAATTTGAAAAAGTTGATGGTGGGTACATAGATTCGGCCGGGCCGAATATTCGCGCTTGTTTTTTTTATATGGGTTACTAACGATAGATTAGACGTGGTAGTAAAAAATTTTCTATTAAAAATTTCCACAAACGACGACGTGTAGTAAATTTTACACCCACACACATAGATCTCCGCGATGCTGTAACAGTCGAAGGACAAAACTATACTGTCAATAAAAGCATAGTATATTATGAGGGTACTGGCAATATCAGCTTAAGAGAGTGCAACAAAGAAAAGTTATTAGAAAAATAAAAAAGAAGGTGTAAAATTTACTACCACGTCATAAGTTAAAGGTTAGTATTGGCCAAAATGTTTTGCATTAGATTTTGGCCATGTTAATTTTTGTTTAGAAATATTTTAGTTTTTTTTTTTTTTTCTTCTAAAAACAAAAACTAAATATTTTTTAATGTTGTCACATTTAAAGTGAGTAAACACTTATATATACGATTAAAAACATAAATGTACATAAAAGTAAGCAATTTTGCTTTTGTATAATTAATCATATTCAGTGAGAGTGTATTAGTTAGTAATCATTTGCAAGTGTGTATGTGTGTTTTTTTTTTTTTTTTTGTAGTCTAGCTTAAAATTTATTTTTTCTCTTTTATTTACAGATGTGAATAGTGATTGCATACTTTATTATATTTTTCGCCTTTTATATTTTATTTATTTAGTTAATTAATTTTTTTTTCTCATTTTTTAATTTAAATATTTAATAGAATAAAGTTGACATAAATAAATAAACAAGAACCCTAATAAAATAATAAATATTAACATTTAATTAGAAAAATAAGTTGAATTAGCCAAATACCTGAAAGAAATAATTAGAATCATGTTGCCAGAAATGTTAAGATTTTCCGTATGCACAACATTTAAAAGTTTACGTAATTTCATTTGCGTAAGAATATTACAAAAAAGGATTATTTTTTTATTAAACCCGATTCTATGAAATGATTATATCAGCAAAATAATTAATATAATTGTTCCACATATACATATACATATGAATATGTTATAGGGAAATAATAAATTATCATATAGTGAGTGTTCTACGCAATTGGTCAATTAAAATTAATATCTTTGTTATATCGTCCAGTCTTATAAATAAAAAAATTATGACAAAAAATTGTTGTTACTAAGTTGGTCAATATTTTTAGTAACAGGGTTAGGACATTATATATATTTTATTACACACAAAACAAAAAATAAAAAATATTGTCGTAATTCCGACACAAAATCCCTTAATGGTATCCGTCAGTGTGTCCTGTTTCCTATCTTTCCTTGTAATTTTTATAAAGTTCTGTTCGCAATTTTGAAAATATCTCAAGAATAATTATTTTGGTATAAGAAGGAAGCTTTTAGAAATTGATTTTGATTGCAACATTATTTTAACTATGTGCCTCCAAAAATGTATACTTCCACAAAAAAGGTTTTCACACTGAAAAATTTCATAAATATGTTAAGGTTTTATTAAAATATTATATATAAGGACTAGAAAATTTTGAGATATTGAACAAATTCTTAAATTTAAATAAATACACATCCGAATACAGCACTCAAGCTTGTTTATACCCTGCGGGAAATTTGTGGCAATTGCAGTAACGGACCGGTACCTCAGCACCGGTTGAGTACCAATTGACACCTAACTAGTCACCAAAGTTCTAGTCGACACCACCTCACTCACTAAATATCAGTTGAGGGTCAATTTCTAACAGGAATGTTAATTGCACAATTAGAAACTCGCGCGAAATAACAATCAATGGCTGAGTGGTTACACAATTATGTGTGATCTTCTTTCAACCTAACCTAAATTCAAAACTCTAGTTTTTAAATACATAAATACTTTCTTATTATATCCTACACCACCATAGGTGGTTGGAGTATTATGTGTTTATGCAAATTATGTAACGTTCGACTCAGAATCACTTTCTGAGTCGATTTAACCATGTCCGTCCGTCCGTCTGGTCGGCTGTCTGTCCATGTAAAGCTTGTGCGCAAAATACAGGTCGCAATTCGGAAGATAATTTGATGAAATTTGGCACATATGACTTTTTTGCACAAGAAGAAAGCCTATTGCATTTGGTCATGATCGGCCCATTATTTCAGCTGGCCCCCATACAAATGTACTCACGGAATAGAGTTTTAACACTCATAAATACCCTAAAAATAGAAATATTTTAATAAAATTTGACACAAATAAGTTTTATATAAGTATAAATCTGAATACCAAATTTCGTGAAGATCGGTCCATAATTGACCATAGCTCCCATATGAACCCTTTTTCCGAAAATCACTTTAACGTACATAAATCCCATAAAAATGTTAGTACCAACTTAATATTCGACACAAATAAATTTTTTATAAGTATGACAGTGCAAAATTTAATGAAGATTGGCCAATAATTTACTATATAGCTCTCATATAAGACCCAATTTCGGGAATCACGCAATTGGGAATAAATACATGTGAATGTTAGTATCGATATAATATTCTGTATTAGTATGTTTTTCTTACACTTTTATACAAGTATCGGTCCACAATTGGCCCTTTCCCGAATTTTGGTACATATATGTAGACAATGGTGTAGGGTATAATATGATCGGGTTTGACCGACTATTACTTTTTTCTCGTTTTTTTTTTTTTTTTTTTAATTCCCTAATATTATGTGTTTAAGCAATGTTTTCTAATCCTAATTTGTTGTATGTACTACATTAAAAATTACTTAATATTTTTGTTTCTATTTTGTTTTACCTTGAGTGCCAGATTAAATGTCCTTTCTACATATATTTTATATTCAAAGTAATGTTGTTGTTCGCAAAAAAACATGGCTTACTGAAGATATTAAATTTAGTTCTTTTTTTTTCTATATTTTTATAATATTATGTTTTTGTGCCAAACTAATCAATATTTTAAAGATAAATTCGACACTTAACAAATGTGGAAAATAGCAACAAAGGACAACACCAACAAAAACAACTCAAAAAACATGATTTTGTTGTTATCTCTAGCATTATTTCTTCATTTTTATTCTCCCACATGTCCCTGAAGATTTTTCAGCAACAAAATGTGTATGTTCAAAAATATATATGTATAAAAAAAACACAAAAACAGGCGAAAACAGCAACGAAAAAAAAAAATAATGTTAAAGAAAATTGCTACAAAGTAATTTAAGCGAAAGAATAACAACTAAAGATTCTACCTATAAAATTCCATTTTTATTTTTTGGTGCTTTCTTTCAAAGGAGAAACAGTAAAAGTGAGAGAGAAGAAAAAAATATTTTGATATTAGAAAAAAAAATGCTCTTCAAAAAAATCTTTACAATTTTTCTCATACACAGACACACAGATACACAAACAGTAATACAGACATTTAAATAAACAAAATGTTAGACCGTTATCTTCAGAACAGGATGTTGACGAAAAGAAGGAACAACATGAAACACACATACATACATTCTTGTATGTGTATACAAAAACAAAAAACCTGTATAAACGTGATTTTTTTGTTAGTGTTGTTGTATTATATTTTCCAAATGTTTGTTTAAGGCTGAATGTCTGTATGTATATATTAGCAAATGATTTTGTTGTTATTGCTGCTGTTGTGTCTTAACATTTAACGGAAACACGAAATGTTATTAGTATGAGTGAGTGTGTATGTGTTGGAAATATATGAATCCTTACAGTTCCGGTTGTTCAAAGCAATAGATTTTAATAAATCGGTTGACTTGAATAATGTGTTATATACAACTTTGGGTCAATCGATATGCAAGGTAAAGTCAATTGTTTACTTAAATGCCCCTAAGTAATCTAAGTTGGAGTTAAATCAAAACTTCATAAAGGTGACAAATTTTTATTATTTATATATTTACTACTCAAGTAACTTAATTAGATAACCTGTAGTGACTCCAATTTTTGTTAATTTCACTACATATTTCAGCCCGATTCCCTAAAACTGCTGGGAAATATTTACATCTATGTAATATCTTTATGGGAGCGTATGTGTCTCTCTGTTGTTGTATATGAATTTGGAGTGTACAGCCATATTTTGTTTAAAGTTGTAGCAGTAGGAGAATTTATTGGTTGTTTGAAAACGAAAAAAATAATAATCATTCACACCAAGGATGGAAAATGGCTTGTTATGTTTTGTACCAACGATAAAACTAAAATGTACTTTTTCAACCCTGAGGGTACCAATTTTTTTTAATTATAAAAATTTACATAAAAATGTAATAGATTATAAACATATTTGAATAAAATAGTTTTAGTAAAAATATCATCTGGAAATTTTGAAATTGCGGCAATAACTTTATTAAGTTCAAAAGAGTTTGATTGAATTGTACTCGAGATAAAGAGAAATGTTAGTTATACTATATTTATATTTTGGTAGGAAGCGTTTGCTAACGAATGTGAATTTACATAATTTTTCTTTTGCTAGACCAGAAATAGTAAAATTGTGAGATATTGTTTTTTCTTATAGTCGACTGCTTAATATGCTTTTATTTATATATCTTGGTAGACATCAGTGTTGCCAAAACGGCGGTTTTCCCGCTAGAAAATTGCTAAAGAACCCAGCAAAAAAGGAACTGAAAAAGAGCTGAAAAAGTCATGAATTTAACATTGTGTTGGCATTGGAAGGAAGTACTTACTGGTGCTGCAGAAGTTTTTTTTTTTAACCCATGGTTGTCATTGGTAGGATGTTCTTCTTTTATGCTTCTTATTAATTTCTTTTGAAGTACTTCCTTTAAAACTATGTTTATGAAATTTTTTTACAAAAATTCAGTTTTAGCCTTATTAAAAGATAATAAAAATGCATTAAAATTTATAAAATTTTAATTTTGTTAGCAATTATTAACCTTTTTTCCAGCTAAAATTTAATTTATTTTTACTTTTTTGGAAGTGATTATTAAGATTATTAAGATTATTATTTTTGGGAAGTTCTCGATCGTTTTTTTGCTGGGAATATATAGTAATTTTTAACATGTTTATAACATAACAAATAAAAATTTATTAGTTTCTTTAATAATAAATATTTTAGCTGTATATAACAGCGATTTTATTTAAAATGTAGGCGGTTTCCAGCGGGTTATCAAGCATAATCTGGTGAGACATAACATCAAAGTTTTGGCAACACTGGTGGACATACATGAATCTTTACATCATAAGATTACATTTCCCATTTTTAGAATTCATTAATTTATGTATTTATAAAATAGAAATGTACTCATAAATGTTGTTTTCAATGTACTGTTGAATTTTTAAGTATCTATTTCAAAACCACTGTTCTTTAAAAATAATTTTTTAATTTTATTAAAAAATAAATAAGATCAGATTGCACCAAATGAGTCGTGGTAGTACCACGGTACCAACCTATATAAAAATGTATTAAAAAAAGTACGATTGTACCATGTTTTCCATCCGTGATTCACATACATTCATGCTCCTGTACACACACAAAACATACACTCCCACAAAATATATCAATATGCTGCCTTTTTAAAAGCGAGCACATTTTCTCCTAAAAAAATGAATAGAAGTAAATGGAAAAAAATAACAACAAAAATATCCGCAAAAAATTGACATTGAGGAAGCTTAACAGACATACTGACTATACTTAGTCAATGATGAATATTTAAAACGAGAGAAGACAGAAAATTACCTCAAAAATCAATACATGATTTTTTATAAAATGTTTTCCAAAAATATTTCAAAAAATTAAAGGTGATTGCTAAATCCAAATCCAAAAAAATTAAATAACTTCTAAAGGGAAAAATGAAATAATTCCTAACATTTGGGTATTTTATCATAATATAAAACTAAGTACCAAATTTAATGAAATAACTCCCAAATGAAATAAGTCCCAAATGAAAATTATAGAATAAAATAATTAGTAAAGTTTTAGTTTCGGGGTTTGCAAGAAGCTATACTTAGCGAAGCTGGTGTTTAAAATACTTTTGCTAAGTAAAGTTTTTCTGAATAGCCAGTCTTCGCAAGGATGAAAGGGCCTTCTCTGAAAAATTAAAAACACCGGCTTCGCTAAAAAAAAATTTCTGCATAGCCGGGCTAAAGCACTTTCTCCACTGTGGTATTTAAAACACCGGCTTCGCTAAGTAAAGTTTTTCTGCATTTGTTCATGTCTATGTTGGGTCAAGCCCGACTATATGATACCCTACACCATTACCATCCACATAATTTTGTTTTTACTTATATACAACTTACTTGTGTTAAATATTAACATAATACTAACATTTGTATGGGATTTATGCACGTTAGTGATTTTCAGGAGATGAATTTATATGGGAGCTATGGTCAGTTATGAACCGATCTTCATGAAATTTGGCAGACGGATTTTTGCTGATATAAAACTTATATGTACTAAATTTCATTAAAATATTCCTATTTTTAAGGCATCTATAAGTGTTAAAACTCTATTCCGGGAGGAAATTTGTATGGGGGCTAGGTGAAATAATGGGCCGATCATAACCAAATTCAATAGGCTTCGTCCTTGTGCTGAAAAAAGCATATGTACCAAATTTCATCAAATTATCTTCAAAATTGCGACCTGTACTTTGCGCACAAGCTTTACATGGACAGCCAGCCGACCAGACGGACGGACGGACGGACATCGTTAAATCGACTCAGAAAGTGATTCTGAGTCGAACGGTATACTTTAAGGTGGGGGTCCGAAGATTTTTTCTCTGCGTTACAACTTCTGCACAAACACATAATACCCCAACCACCTTTGGTGGTGTAGGGTATAATGAAAAAAAACCCTAACGGAATGAAATTACTCCCAATTTTAAAAGGACATGAAATAACTCCCAACAAAATTTTGTTAGAAATTATTTCATTTAGGACTTATTTCATTATGAAAAAAAAAAAAACGAGAGAAGATATAGTCGGTCAAGCCCGACTATTTGATACCCTACACCATTTCGATCCACATAGTTTTATTTTTACTTATATACAACTTACTTGTGTTAAATATTAACATAATACTAACATTTGTGCAAGTTAGTGATTTTCGGGAGAGGAGTTTATATGGGAGCTATGGTCAATTATGGACCGATCTTCATGAAATTTGGCAGACGGTTTCTTACTATATACTTATTATATAAAACTTATTTGTACTAAATTTCATTAAAATATTCCTATTTTTAAGGCATCTATAAGTGTTAAAACTCAATTCCGGGAGGACATTTGTATGGGGGCTAGGTGAAATAATGGGCCGATCATAACCAAATTCAATAGGCTTCGTCCTTGTGTTGAAAAAAGCATATGTACCAAATTTTATCAACTTATCTTCAAAATTGCGACCTGTACTTTGCGCACAAGCTTTACATGGACAGCCAGCCAACCAGCCAGCCGACCAGACGGACGGACGGACATCGTTAAATCGACTCAGAAAGTGATTCTGAGTCGAACGGTATACTTTAAGGTGGGGGTCCGAAGATTTTTTCTCTGCGTTACAACTTCTGCACAAACACATAATACCCCAACCACCTTTGGTGGTGTAGGGTATAATGAAATATTTCATACAGAAAAAAAATTAAATAAATTCCAAACCATTGGATGTTACTTCATAATGAAATAAAACCCAATTTGTATGGAAAAATACTTGGGAGTTATAGAATTTCTTTGCTGAGAGTTATTTAATATGGGAGTTATTTCACGGTACTTTACTAAAAGGAATTCAGTTTAAGTATGGAAACGATTGACAATTTTATTTAAAAAAAAATAATTATTATTTTTTAATTTAAGATTTTATAACAAAATATTAATTGGGCTATATTCCTTGGCTGTACGAATAATCGCCTGTATAAAATAACTTCAAAGAACGAAAATGAAATAAGTCCCAAAAAATCCCATACATTTTAGAAGTTCTTTCATATGAAAAAACTCTTAATTTTTTTATACCCACTATCAAAAAGATGGGGGGTATATTGATTTTGTCATTCCGTGTGTAACATGTCGAAGGAATCATTTAAGACCCCACAAGTTATATATTTTCTGGGTCCTGGTTAGATTCTGAGTCGATCTAGCTATGTCCGTCCGTCTGCCTGCCTGTTGAAAACAGGATAGGGCTCGAACGGGATAACCTCAGGGGACGAAATTTGGCTCAAATATTCATCTTATATAAGGTTTGTTTGGTATTGAAAATGAGCAAAATCGGTAAATAAACAAAAAAAAGTTATGGGAAAAAGATTAGAATTACAGGGTGTCCGTTATAACTTCATTTCATACTTTTTTGCCGATATCTCTTAAACAAAAGCATGTACGATAACGAAATTTTGTACAGATAATTCGGGGGCCGATATAAACTTAGAAACCAAAATTGAGCGTGGTCCGTCCACTTTACAGCCCACCTTCCATATAACGTAAAATTTTAAAAAGTTGATGATGGGTAAGTATATAGATTCGGCCGAGCCGTATATAACAATTCTATTTTTGTTAAGGTCAACTTTATTTTAAAATAGAAGTTTCGTTTTTCCATACCATAAGAAATATTTAAAAATCAAAAAAAAAATTAAAAGCTTTTAAAACTCATACATTGAAAGATTTGAAAATATTTTTCAATGAATTGAAATAACAAAAAGAAATTTTAAAAAATTATAAAAACAAATTATACATGAACTTTACCAAAAAGCTTAATTTAAAAAATGAAATTTAAAATTTTTTTTTGAAAAAAGCTTTATGGTAGGTAAAAAACTTTAAATAATAGTCGACTTTTAGGTTTAAAATTGACTTTTCTGCTTTTGTAGTTATGTTTTTAAAACAAAAATATTTTTGCAAATAATTAACAATTTTTATTTTCAAATAATTTTAATTTTTTAGAATGAAAAGTTTTATACAAAATTTTTAAAATCCTTCAGCCTAACCACAAAAGAAATTTAAAATTCTATTTTTGATAAAATAAAATAGAAGAAGTTTTGTTTTTCCGTACCATAAGAAATATTTAAAAATCAATTTTAAAAGCTTTTTAAAACTCATACATTGAAACATTTGAAAATATTTTTCAATGAATTGAAATAACAAAAAGAAATTTCAAAAAATTATAAAAACAAATTATGCATGAACTTTCAATACAATAAAAACCAAAAAGCTTATTTTAAAATTTAAAATGACATTTTAAAATTTTATTTGAAAAAAGCTTTATGGTAAGAAACTGAAAATAATAGTCGACTTTTGGGTTTAAAATCGACTTTTCTACTTTTATAGTTATGCTGCTTGAATTTACTTTATTCATATTATTAGATCTCAGTTTATTAGAAATAAATAAGAGCTTTGAATTTTATAAAATTTTATTCAATTCAAAGTGTTTTTATACCTAAACTCAATTTAAGTTTTCAGAATTCAAAAAGTTATAGCAATATTTACTGTATTAATAATAAATGATATTTTTTTTTTTAAATTAATTGTAATATTTCTAAGTTATTTCTCTAAAACTCAAAATATTCTTCCAGAATGATTTCGTAGCATAAAAAACAAAACCGACATAAACAAAAAAAGCATGTCAAAATATTGTGTAAGAGTATAAAAACTTTTAAATTAAAAGAAAAAAATCTATAGATCTTAAAAAAAATAGATACACACTCTATACCCACAGACCATAAAAAAAACTTTATTTTCTTTATTAATGTTTTTGTTATTCATGTTTTTGTTATTTTATTTATTTTTTTTTTTTTTTTTCTTTCTTTTTGAATTTTTCTTGTTTTTTTTTTTTTTTTTAATTTTTTCGTCCTTTTAAGCTAAAAGTGGGCCGAAGTTTAAGTAAATATTAATTTTTTATTGTTACCTTTTCCTTGTATGTTTCTTTTTTTTTTTTCAAAAAGTTTATTATTTATTATTATTTTTTGTTGTTGTTATTAGTATTTTGAAGGGTAAACTATTTTTATTAGAACAAGTGTTGTCTATATAATTTCCTCTTTACTTTGTTTTTTACTATATAAGCGGGAGGGAAACGTAAGGTATGTGAGCGGGAGGGAAGACCCTGTGTAATGACTAATTACCTTTAACTGTGTATATATGTATGTATTTAGGTATATTTGTATGTATTTAGGTATATTTGTATAATATAGTATATATTTATATATGTGGGTTAATTTTTTTTTTAGTACTGACATTAAGTTTGTGTTTGCCTTAACATACATAATCAAACATATAATTATATATGTCTACACCTTTTCCATTTTTTTCCTTCATTAAGTTTTGTTTTTCTCGAAATCGTTAAAAGTTCATTTCAAACTTTGAATAGGTCATTAAATATCAAATAGTTTGTTTGGGTTTCGACTTAATAAATGGCATTTAATTGCAAAATATCGAGTATAGAAAGACATTTTATCGTACTCGACATTATAACAAAATAATAAATTTACTGTTTGAAGATACGTAGGTGTGTATGGGTTGTATATTTTTTAATTATTTATCTATTTATTATTATTATTATTATTATTAATTTTTTTTTTTTTTTGATGACATTACATTTACATTTTTACATTGGCCATCTATGCGTATGAATAATACTAACTATAACAAGTATACATCAGAGTCATTTCCTATATTGAAGAAAGGATATTTAATGATTTGTGTGGAATGAATGCGGTCTCCTATCTACACTTTTGGCCGAGTAGAAACGCATAACTCTTTTTTTTTAGACCCATAAGCCTGAAAATTCGTTCTGTTTCCAGTCAATTCTGCAAAGCTTAATCCTTTGGAAAGTTCGCTCTCAATTATATATGAAGTTTAATCATTTAAAATATTAAATAAAAACTGAGGCCGTTTAGGTCTAAAGGACGGCACTAGTCATAGTATCTATAGAAATCAATATGGTCCATAATAATTCCTTGTAAATTATGGACTAGTGTGGGGTCGCATATTCCACCCGTTTTTCGCTCAATATTGTCTGCATATATGTAGATCAATTGTTTTCCTGAATGGTTGAGCATTCTAGACATGCAAAAATAACAATTTCTTTGTTTCGGTATGAATCAAAGTGCTTTTAAACATCCCGGAATTCTTACTTGATCTACTTCAAGGGATTCTGCAAGCACTTTTTGCGTTTAGCATGAATTTTGAACAGCCAAAGCCTTCAGGTTTTCATCTTCAAATTTTTTGGATAGCATGGGCGCTTCTTATTATATGCATCGAAATTTTTAATCACCTAAATCACGCACAATAATTTGCCTCAGCTAATGCATCATGAACATAAACTTCTTCTTAATTTCAAAGGCTTTCTGTAGCGGTTTTCTTCAGAATAGCACTGAATTGAAATTTCCGCAAGTGCTCCATTCTTGGATTAAAAAAACGGTATTGTTTACGTTTTTGTAGAATTATTACTTGCTATTCTCGCTTAAATTGAATTATAGTCTTCAATGAATTTATTTATTTTATCTAATCTATTAAGAAGAAGTCCATCGATTGTGTCTAACGATATTATATTCAGAATTATTTCTGTTTAGGTTTCAATGAAACCTAAATGGATGGACGAATGCTGATGAAATGTGTAGCGACACAGAAAATACATATTCCTTTCTGCTGGTTTCTAATTATAATTCACAAACTCTGCTTTGGTACCGCCAAACAGACAAAACAAGGCAATTTACGATTGCAAACTTGTTTATGGTCCTTCGAACCGGATGTCGGCTTACGGCACTATATAATCACATCTTTAACAGCGTTTACTACGTTAGGTTCAACCTCTCCTTTACTTACTCCAAATGCCTGATGGATAAGACACCACGAAAGCTGATGAAGTGTGTAGAGGCACAGAAAATACGTATTCCATTCTGCTGGTGTCTAATTATAGTCCACAAACTTGGTACCGCCAAACAGATACAAAAAGGCAATTTACGATTGCAAACTTGTTTAATTAATTTTGATGATACATGAGATAAAGATGATAAACTGAAACATTTTTGATGTTTTCATATTAAAAAAAAAAAATACTTTGCTTGAAACAAAAAAAATCGAACACTAATTTCGAAATAACTTTAAAACTATTGAGCAGATAAAAAAATGATATTCGAAAAATTTAAAGCCAATTTTACTCCGCATATTTTGGTGTATCACTTATATAAATCGTGCACATCCTTTTATAGAGTTATAGTGAAATATACAGATTCGCATGTCGAATTCCGTCTAGAAGGAGGATGAAAAAAATTTATTTTTGCCGACCTGTGTAATTTGTAATTGAGATACCATTACTTAATTGTAAATAAAATTACAAGTTCTACATGGATTTAAATAAAATATGATTCGTTTGATTTCTTGGGATACACCGCAATATGCGGATAAAGAGAGCGAAATCGACCGGCTCCAAGTCGGCGTTTAGCCACAGCCGATTTATTCGACTGTTATCGGCTTATATTTATAGCCAATTGTTTTCTTTTAATATAATTTTTTTCGTATATATCTTTATGAATATTAAAAAAAAAATATGACTTTAAATATCAAAAAACGGCTGAGTTTGAATTATTTTATATCATATACTAAAACTTACGCGTAAAATTTACAAATCACATTAAAACAGTGTTCATCGTTTGTTTTTTTTTTTTTTTTTTGCTGGAATTTGTAGAAAAAAGAAGTGGACTAAACCCAGGCACCATAATATAATTGTTTGAAGCTGAATGAAGACTAATATTATTTGAATTTATTCCAATTCAAGTAATATTAAAATTGAAAAAGTAATTAATAAACAATTTTAATTTATTATATTTTGTTTAAGTTCCATACGGAATTTAATTTATTTATTTTTCTTAATATTATTCTTAAAGAAAAAAATTAATAACCACTATTAAAATGGAAATGAATTTATTAGAAGATTGAATTATTATAAAGTTAAAAACTGAATTCAATCTATTTTGTTTATTGTTAATTGCATTCTTAAAGAAACAATTTAACGAAATTATTATTACGTTTATACGCACCATTAACTCGCAATTAAAAATATTGCGATATGAAAATTTTGATGTATTAACAGTGAGTTAGTATTATATTTGTAAGTTAGTAACTCACGAAAAATAATTATGATTAGTGAAGCTTATTGCAAGTAAAACGCATAGCGATGCCACTTCCTTTTACGTTCATAGAATTTTCGATGATAACAGTTTCATTTTTCCCATCTGGCACGACAAATAAGGAAATATATTTATTTGTGCAATTTGCGTATAAACAGTGAATTATTTATTTGCAAGTTATAAACGTAATATATAAAATAAAATGTTCTTTCAAAAAAACTCGGCTTTAAGCCGACTATTAGCCGCCGGCGAACTATTTTTGCTAAGCCGCCGTCGTCGACAATTTTAATTCGACTTCGCCCTCTGTGCTTATCAACCCCCTAAATTTCACTTGTAAATTTGTATCTCGAAAACTAGAGTCAATTCAATAAACTTAATATAAACGTTTTGAATACCAAGATTATGTGTATTAAATTTGACTTAGAAATCCCATGGAACAGACAAACAAGTGATCCAACTCACGAAAATGAAAAAATTTAAATCCTCGCAAAAAAAGAACTGAAAAAGTCATGATTTTAACATTGCGTTCTCATTGGAAGGAAGTACTTGCTTTTTTAACCCATGGTTGTCATTGGTAGGATGTTATTCTTTTATACTTCTTGTTCATTGCTTTTGAAGCACTTCTCTTAAAACTATGTTTATACAATTTTTTAATAAAAATTTTGTTTTTGCCCTACTAAATAATAATAAAAATACTTAAAAATTTGTAAAATTTAAATTTTGTTAGAAATTATTAGCTTTTTTTCCTGCTAAAAATTCATTTATTTTCATTTTTTTGGAAGTAATTATTAAGAACTTTCAACAAATTTTAAAATATGCACTTTGTTCTACTTTTGAAGTTGTGAAAATGCCAAATATGGTTTTCGTCTTTTAATGCATTGTATTTTCTATAAACGGGACTTAATCAAAAGAGAATAATATTTGTCATCTTCTATGTTTTGATTTCTTCTCAAATATTTTTTTTTTTTAATTCATTTATATTTATTTATTGGATCTTCACGATATTATGTGAACTAACAATAAGTAATCAAATCTTAAATCTAAATCTTAAATTATATAATGTCCAATCACTGTCGGACGAAAAAAAAACGTTATTTATCCAAAGGGTTTAGCTTCTGCGGAGGTCTGTTGTGTTCCTTCTTCTCAAACGGTTGTAGCCATTGCTTCTTATTAAGTTTCGAGCAAGTGGGTTTGGGTGTACTTCAAGCTTCCTCAAATACGATTCTGCGTGTTTACTTATTTCATTTTTGACAATAGGGACATTGAGATGCTTGTGAATGTTATAATTTTTCACATACCAGAGTGCAGCTGTTATCATTCGTAGTATTTTATTTTGGAGTCTTTGAATTTTTTCAATATTTGAAGCAGAGGCCGTGCCCCATAGTTGGATACCATAGCACCATATAGGGTTTATAATTGAGTTATAGTTCAACAGTTTACAATCTAGACTTAATTTTGAATTTAACCGGTTAATTTGGAGTAATTTCGACTTAATTTGTGCTAATTTTGTTTCTATATGTGTTTTCCAAGTAAGACGTCGATCTAGATGCATACCAAGGTATTTTACTTCTGTTTGTTGGGGTATAATCTGATTATTTTTTTAAGATTGGGGGGCACGAATCTCTTCGCAATGTGAAGGTAATATGTATGCATTTTTGTTCATTCACTTTTATTCTCCATTGCTTTAGCCATTTTTCTAGACAGAGTATATGATCTTGCAATAGTTTAGATGCTTCTTGGGGGTTTTTATGCACGCCTAAAATAGCTGTGTCATCTGCAAATGTTGATATATGGTTTTGACTACAAGTTGGCATATCAGAAGTGAATATTTAGTATAGAAAAGGACCCAGTATACTTCCTTGGGGTACGCCTGCTTCAATGGACTGCGGTGAGCTTTTAAAGTCTCCCTCTTTAAGAACAAACTTTCGATGAGTTAAATAGCTTTCTAACAGCTTATGCGTATTTGTGGGTAAATATTGTTTAATTTTATATAATAATCCTTCATGACACACTTTATCGAAAGCTTGAGAGACATCAATGAAGAGAGCGGAACAATATTTCTTTTCTTCAAACGTCTTAGATATAATATTAATAAGTCTGTGTGTTTGTTCTATGGTGCTATGTTTTTCCCTAAAACCAAATTGATGTGTTGGAATACAATCGAAACGATTCACTATCGGTTTCAGCTTGCCCATCAATAGCTTTTCAAATAGCTTTGATATATTCGACCTTCCATTCTGGTGGATAATATTCAAGGCGTAATGTAGCATTAAAAATAAAAAGTATTATTCTTATTACTATCCGGGGTAGCTCCAAAAGCATCTTGTTACTGATTTTGTCAATACCAGGTGCTTTTTTGGAGTTTAAATCAACAATAGCCTTGTCGATCTCTCGAATCTCAAAACAAAGGGGTTCAACTGCTCTAAAATTGGGTACTATTGGTGCAACTCTGTTATATTATCTGATAAATTAGGAGTAAACACGTTCTTTAGATGGTTAACGAATAGATTCCCCTTTTCGCTATCGTTTCTTGCTCAGCCTCCATTTATATTACGTAGAGGAGGTCTACTTGTAACTGGTCTTTTGAGATGTTTCGTAGCTCGCCATAGTGAGTAATTCGAATATGGGGTAACATCTAGATTTTCCAGATATTTATTTAGTGATTTAGTTTTTCGGTACTCTAGCAGCTTATTAAGACGTTTTTGGCATTCTCTTAGCTTTGATTTGAGTTGAGGGGATCTGTAGAGTTGCCACTCTCTTCGAACTCTTCTTTTTTCAGTCAAGAGCCGTTCGACATCAACAGAATAAATTCTATTGTATCTGTTTTATCGGGGGGTTAGGGTAGCATGTTCAGCAGCAAGTTTTAAACTTTTTTCAAAATTTTTGAGAGAGAGATCGATATCTTCTGGTGTTCTCAGCTATATATTTTCCGTACAATGAGTGCTTATATATTTTCTATATTTCAACCAGTTTATTCTTGTGTTTGATATCGCTGAGATACCAGTGGGGTATACAATTTCTCGGGGGTTCAAAATAGCAACAAAATTGATTGAATGATCTGAAGATAATTCTAATGATGATTTTACATGGATTAGTTCACTTGGTAAATTCCTCGTAACAGCGAAATCAATGACATCCGGTATTTTATTTGGTTCCGTAGGCCAGTATGTTGGTTCTCCACTCGAAATAACATTCAAACCCATTTTAGAAATTGTATTAAACAAAACACAACCTTTAGGGGTTATAAGTCGTGATCCCCAGAATGTATGCTTAGCGTTATAATGCGTTTCGGCCGCTGTTTCCTTTAGTTTTCTTTAGGGCTTCATGTGTGAAAACAAAAGTAAATTTTGAAGCGATTTGTGTAAAATTTTTCAAAAATAATACAAAAAATATATTCATATAGGAAATGAAGTTCTTTTTCAAATAAAAATATTATTTATCTGCAAAGTAAGTATTTTATGTATGATTTTTTTGGAAAACTGACGAAGCCATATATGGCCTTACATGCACTAGTAGTATATAATTAACTTACATATATACATGAGTGCATTTTATTCTTTCCATAAAATGCAATGCAATTTTTTTTAGAAATGGATGTATGATCATTCTATGGTAATTTAAAATATGTTAGTGAAATTTATAACGTTGATCATAGTAGTGATGACCAAATATCTGCTACTGACGAAGAAGACCGGAGACTGCTGACATCGATTACTCACATTCAGGTGATTATGACAAGCCTACTACGTCGAATGCAAAATCTACTAAAAAGCCAAGATCTCCAATTTGGAAAGAAAGAGATACGAACCTTATTGACCTTATTGAACTTCAGACACCAAAATATGTCTCCATAAAATTTTTAATTTTATTTTCTACGATAATATGTTTCCACACCGAATAATTTTTTTTTTTTTTTTTTTTCAAAAATAACTTAATGCACACAAATAAAATTATTACGATATTTTTTTTCAATTAACATAGTTGTTTCATTTTCCATTGAAATTTAATAAATTTATTCAAGCAAAAATGAAATAAAAATAAAATTTAAATATAATTTTATATCATATATACATTTCTAATTCATCCAATCAACTACTTGATTGATTTAATTAATTTATTAATTGGGAATTTTTTTCTGTTTTGTATTTTTTACAGTTTTTAGTAATTGATATAATCATTTTGGTGAGAGGTGCAAATTTAAACAAGTTTATAACTGAATGAATTATTTTCATATATATTTGTTAATTGGTGACTTTTTTCTGTGCATATAAGGCCATATACTGCGACCGAAATAAATATAAGTTCACCAACAAAATTTAGCAGAAATCGATTGTTGAATTTTTGCTTTTAATTTTTTTTTTTTTTTTCTTTGTTTTATATTTTTAATAATATTTACTCTAAAAAAAACTTAAAAATAATTTTGTTAAAATATTTTAAGCAACAAATTTTCAAGAAAAATAAAAATGAGGTGCGAAAAAAAGATAAGTTCACTAAACAAAAGCTTACAAAAAAAAAAATAATTATCATTATTTTTCTTAAGAATTTGTAATTTGTTTCATCTCCTTTGCATTTTATCATGTCAAAAATGTTAAATTGAATTGAGTTTACCAAGTCTTCCAAAGTTTTTAAAAGAATTTTGAACCATACCGTTACTACTGTATATTTATTGTTTTTACGGCTTCATACCGTTCACTATTGGCATACAATTTGCACGCAAAGATTTCCAATAAGATTTCCATAAAATTTAGGAGACGTCTACGGGCTGAGAATCACAAAATGTTAATGATTTTAGAGAAACTAACTCCCTAAATTGCCAGGAGTTGTGAATGACTGCATTGTCCTTCTAAAAAATTAGGTTAAAACCCATTAAATTTTAGCTGTTTTTAAATAATGATGTTTTTAGCATTTCTACATTATTTTTGGAATGCATTCTGATTCAAATCTATGGCAGTGTAAGCTTTCCTTTGCAAAGAAAATTCAGCCAATATCATGAATGCACCTCCCCAAAAATTTCAGCTCATACTGACTCCATTTCTTAACGTAAACAATTGTGGATTTCATGGGTACATGCAAATTATACTTCGTTTCGTCACGAAAAACTATTTCAAAGGCCTATTTTTGTGATCTTATGTTAAAGAGGTACGCCATTAGTTTTGTGAAAGTAAGGTCTTCTGAGCTCTGAAAAACCTGTTAAACTCTTCTAATTATTACTGGAAATCAAAACTAACTCCTCATTTAAGACCCAAACTCTAGTAGATGGTATTTCGATCGACTTATGGCCAGTTTTTGTGCAGAGACAACATTGGATCTCGACCGGAACTGTTTTTAGTGGTAGAATTTTATTTTAATTTCAAAAAATTATACACAACATAAAAAGATCTGCCTTTTAAAAATATAAATTTTTCATGCAGTAGAGGGTTAACTTTATAACTGTTTTATAAATTGGGTTTTAAATTTACAAAGGAAATAGTTTAATCGTGTAAGTACATAACGTTTTTTTCTTATTTTATCATTATTAATATTGTAATTTTTTTTATTGTCATTATTATATTTTCTTTTTTGTTGTTGTTGGTTACTTACATTTAGTTGATGTTGTTGTAGGTTTTCAGTTATTTATTGTGGTTGTTGTTGTTTTACTGTTTTATTACTGCAAACAAAAAAAAGTTCAGATGCCAAAAGACTACAAAAACTTAAACAAATAAATATAAAAAATAATAATAAATAACACACAAGAAAAAAACTTATAAAAACGAGTTGTAATTTAGCACAACAACAACTATAAAATAAGAAATAAGTTGTTGTTTTTTTTCTTCAATGATATTTTGTTGTATTATTGTTGTAAATTGTTGTTTTAATGCTGACAGTAGCACAATTTTGGGGTAATTTTGAATTCTTTGTTTTAAATTTTATTTAGATACAATTTAAATAATAATTTAAAATTTTTATTTTTGATTTTTTTATTTCTAAAAATTTTTACAACTTATTGGTAGCTATTTGCTATTTTATTTTTTTTTTTAATTTGTTTAACACTTTATAAAAATTTAAATTGCAACAAGAAAAAAAAAAATAACATTTAGACAATTGCTTTTTTTCGTTTAATATTTCTTTTTATTATTTTTCGTTATATTTTTTCTATTATTTTATTATGGTTTTTCCATTAACTATCTATTTTTTACTTTTTTTTGTTATTTTTTTATGTATTTTATAAATTTCTGCTCGAATTAGCATTTATACATACACATACACCTTTACACAGACACCAACATACACGCTCTTATAAAATACTCACAGACACCAAATGACATATACTTTAACGGTAGTTTTAGTAGAAAAAATAAATTATTTATTCATATTAAAATAAATCTGTTTTAAACCATTTTTTTTTTTCAATATAATTATTAATTTCTTTTTAGATACTTGCTTTCAGCCGACAATAATAGAAAAAATTCTTATAGATACTTAATTTAGTTTTCTAATTTTTTTTTCTTCTTCTTCTTGAATAACTCTTTTCTTATTTTTTGTTGGTATTTTTATCTTTTTTGTATATCTACCGTTTTCATTTAGTTTAAGAGTTTTTCATTTAAATCTTTTTGTTGTCTGTCTATCTGACGTGACTTGACTGTGTTTCGTTCTCGTTAACAAAAATACAAGTTTATCAAACGCGCGCTACCGAACAACTGACTGAATTTTTTTTTTTGTTGTATATACAACTTGTTCTGCTTTTGCTATTCAGCTGCTTTTCATATTTCGTTATCTACTTTAGTCTCTGCTTCTGCTATTAACATTTATTTTATTAGTGTTTTTACAAAATTTCATGCATTTTTATTCACTCGCCTCACTGTTTTTGTGGTCTCCACTTTACTTTGTCTATACTTTATTTTGTTATTGTTTCACATTGTAACGAGTTTGCCATTATTATTGTTGTTGTTTCTTTTTTTTATATTCTCCATACCTTTCAAGTGGAGCTCTTTATTCTCGTTACTTTGTATTTATGGGGGGGGAGTATATAAGTGTGTTTGTATGGCTGTCTCTTTCAGATTTTTTTTTATTGTTTAAGCAGTCGTTTGTACCGTTGTTGTTTAAAGCTCACTATTCGTTACTTTGAATAGTGTGTGCTGGTTGTAATCTTTACTAACAGCTTTTTGGTGTTCATGCTAATATGGTTTGAAAAGCACTGCTTTGCTATAATAAAATAAAAAGACGTTAAATTTTAAATGTAACAAAAAAAATATATAGAATTGAAAAGTGTTTCATAATGACAGTGCACAATGGAGTAGAATCGACAATTTTTGGAAATAAATTTGTAACTTCTAATCGGCTGGTTGTATTTACATAAAAATAAAAATATAAAGTTTGTGAGGAGGACCCCCAATAATCTTCAGGATCTGAGCCATGTGGGCTTAAAGTAGGGTGTCTCTGACATAGAAAATGTTTAAACTTTTGCGAATTTTTTATCCGATTTTAAATTTTTTACACTTTCTTAAAACCTTGTGCTATTTGTCTCTTATAGTTTTCGATTTATTTGCATTTGAAATTTTAACTACCTCAACTTTGCAATTTCTTGGTCCAGTTGGTCCAGCCCAGTCCAAAATAAACTATTTTGAATATGAAAATTAAAAAAATTATGATTTTTTTTACCAAAGAAGTCCTAATAAATCCTAACATTAAATCCTAAGCGGTCTAAGTACACATCCTCTAGAATTTGACTATATTATATGAAAGTTTTGACGTTAGTACATTAGTATATATGTATGTTCTAAAATCCCAAAACATGAATATGCAAAGAAAATGCAGTTTCGAAAAAGAAATGGACCCGATTTTTTCCAAATGAATTCTGTTTTATATCAAATGAAATTTTTAATTATTTACAAAAGGACTCAACATTTTAAATAGTGCCGTAACTACACTATTTAATAGTTTAACATGTTTAAACGTATTCATAGATAATTTTCAAGAAATAACAATTACTTAATATTAATTGAAAATTTTCATGTACAGTTACTTGTAATTGTAATTAAAATTATTCAATTAGAATTACATGTATTTGCAATTAAAAATTTTCAATTACAACTACAGGTTAACTGTAATTGAAAAAAATAATAGAAATTACATGTAAGTCTATTTGTGTTTTTTTTTTTATTGAAATTAGTCTGTAATTTTAATTACAAATTACTGGTTAATTGCAATTGAGTATGTAATAGATTACTAAATGTAATCACTACCTACCCCCAAGCCTGATATTTGAACATCAGTCCATAATTGCGAAAATCAATTAAAACTGCATAGATCTAATAATAAAGGCTAGTATGAGTGTTTAAATCTCTCTTTCATAAAAATGTATGCACACTTTAGAACTTTAACTATTACTATACATTAGAGTGTCCCAAGGAAATCATTTTTTTCAGATTTCAATGTAGGAAGACCCCTCAAACGATCCGTAAAAATTCGTTTAATACGAACAAATTATTTAAAAAATTCTTAAAATTGGTCTGCAGTTTCGTACCAGCAATTGAAAAATCATGGGTAAAAAAAAAGTTTAGATTTTTTAATCGAAATGGGTGTCAAAGAATTCGTAATTTTAAGCCGGTTATAGAAAAAATATTTCAGAAATTTTTTCCCTTGGATTTTTATTTCGCTAGAAAACTTTTTAAGGTATTTTAATGAACCAATTTTTAGAAAAATTTATATTTTCAGCAGTACTCACTACAATGCAAATTTTTAATATTTTAGCAACACGCAGAGAAAAAATATGGTTACAGTAATATCACTACAACTATATTATGTTTCCCATTTTTAATAATTTTCTTAAATTTTAATAACTCTGTGTTCATGATACCAATGTTTATACCCTACACCCCCATATGTGGGGAGGGTATTATGTGTTTGTGCTAATGTTTGTAACACCCAAAAATATTAGCCTTAGGCCCACATTAATTTATATCAATCGGCTTAGAATCACTTTCTAAGTCGATTTAATGATGTCCGTCCGTCTGTCCGTCCACGTAAACCTTGTAATCAAGTCGCAATTTTGAACAAAAATTAATGAAATTTGGCACACAGGTTTATTACAGTCCAGGGATGAAGACTATTGGTTATGATCGGTTCATTATTTTACCTAGCCACCATACAAATGTCCTCCCGGAATAGGAGTTTCATATAAGTCTAAATAAGTGTATTATAAAGATCGGTCCATAATAGACCATAGCTCCCACATAAACCCCTTTTCAGAAAATCACTTTAACGGGAATAAATTCCATTAAAATGTTAGTATCGAGTTAGTATTTGACGCAAATAAATTTTATATAAACATAAATGATAGTTCCAAATTTTACAAAGATCGGTACATAATTTACCATAACTCCCATATAAGGCCCTCTTTTGGGAATCA
This sequence comes from Protophormia terraenovae, assembly GCA_951394005.1. Taxonomy (NCBI): domain Eukaryota; kingdom Metazoa; phylum Arthropoda; class Insecta; order Diptera; family Calliphoridae; genus Protophormia; species Protophormia terraenovae. Next base: position 34,851,763 of record OX596077.1, on the reverse strand, counting down.
CACAGAAGTGAATAAATTCATATAAATGTTAGCATCGACTTAATATTCTGTATTCGTATGTTTTATTTTACACTTAATATGAGTATTTGGCTCCAAGTCTAATAAAAGACTCCTCCCCAAATTATAATGTACACAATGGTGAAGGGTATCATATGGTCGGGCTTGACCAACTATATCTTATTCTCTCGTTTTTTAAATTTAGCCACACTTAATAAACATTTTAATATGGTTGACTACAAAAATTATATATTTTTGAATATTTTTACCAGAAACAAAATTTTATTACTATGACAAATATCATTACTTCTACAACCATTAAATATTTGCATTATTTTCCCTCGTTCTTAAACCATATTAATATTATTATCCCCATGACAATAAAATGTTACAAATAAATATAATATTTATCCTTTTCACAAATTTAGTGAAATTTAATAACTTTTTTGTTTTTAAATATACTTTTCAACTTCATTGTAATTCTCACTTAGTTTATTCATAAATAAATATAAATTGACAAGGTTTGTTTATATTCAGTATGATGAATGTACCTCATATGATGGTACAAATATATAAGTATGAAAACATGAGAGTATATATATGTGATAAAATTGGATTATATATATGATTAAATGGAATTATATATACATAATAAAATGAGATTATATATATGAAAAAATAAAATTATAGCATTACAATATGGAATTATAATATGTTATAATAAAATTACGATATGATAAAAGCATCATATAATATGATAAAATTAGTTTATACTATAATAAAGTCATTAAATGATAAAAACATGATGAAATCGGAAGCAATATTATAAAAAAAGTTATTAATATTATTAAATCGAATCATTTGAATAATAAAAAAATATATAATAATAATTATGTACAAACATAATAATTCTTAACTGTAATCATATATTACAATCATAATATGTTGCTCTTAGATTATGGTCACGAGAATCATATTTTTTCTCTGCGTACATAAAGGGAACAAAATTATTAAGTTTTTTATAAGTTTTTCAAGTAAAAATATAGAACATTTTTTTTTTTTTTTTTTTGCTGATGTACTGAAATGACGGTTTATGGAGCAAAATTTTTGCGACATTTTTTTAAGCTATATTTATTTATAATTGGCTAAAAATTATGAATATTTTGATACCCATTTCAAGAATATTTTAATATTTTTCCTATACTAAGCTAATTTTTACGCATCGTTCGAAGGGTCTTCCTACAAAATTTTTGTCTACTAGGCACTCTACTATAAATGAAACTGGTAGACGAATAAAAAAGTGAATTTTCAAATTGTTGGATCCCAGGCAAAAATTAAAAGAATTTTAAGATAAAATCGCCATATTGAAATCTATTAAAATTTCATTACAGATTAAATAAATTTCTAGAAAAAGATGTTGAGGTTTTACTTTATTAACTTATTAATAACACTGGTCGACAAAAAAAAAAAGTAAAATAAAATGTGTGGACTAGATGGAATTCCGCATGCTAAACTCGAATCTGCTTTCAGTTTTTTCCCATCAGGTCGAAATTTTTTTTATGGGCGTTTACCCGAGTATATTTCACTATAACTCAAGAACGGTATGCACGATTTTTATATATATAATACACCAAAATGTGTGGAATATAATTGGCTTTAAGTCGTTCTACAAACAAATTTTTATTCGCTCAATAGTTTGGGAGATATTTCGAAATAAGTATTTTTCATGCTAAATTCAAGATTTATTTTTTTTACTAAAACTTATTTTTAAAAGTGAAAACATCAAAAATGTTTCAGTTTATCATCTTTATCTCAAAGCTGGCAAAACTACGAGTAAAAAAAGCCATGTATCATAAAAATTGATGCACAAATCTTGATTGCATTCACAGTTAAGTTAGGATACCCATGCATACCCACAGTTATGTGGAAATAATTAGTAGCGAAAAAATAATTTTATTATTTTTTTTAAATGTTGAAAATTTTGATCCATAACTCTGAAATTCTTGAGCGAATAAAAAATATTGTTCACATACCAATTTTCGTATGCATCTTTTGGTGTATCATTTATCAAAATCGTGTAAATGGTTCTTGAGTTATAGTCTAGACAAACCATTCTCGAATTTTATAGTGTGACCGCTGAATAAGGTGATGTTATCTGTCATGCCCATGAAAAAAAATCGGTGCATGATAGAAAAAAAGTAAATGCATTTTCTTGTTTCTATTCACCTAGTCCACCTATTTTTATTTCAAGAAAATATATATATATATATATATATATATATATTTTTTTTTTTTTTTTTTTGCCCACCACTGTACTCAATTGTATGTAACATGGGTATTTTTACTTAACTGAGAATAAAATCAAGATTTGTGCATCAATTTTGAAGATACATACCTTATTTTGATGTTTTCATTTATTAAAAGAAATTATAGCAACAAAAAAATCTAAAATTTTGCATGAAAAAATTTTTTTTTTTTAGACATTTATTTCAAAATAATTTCAAAACTATTGAGCACATAAAAAAATTAAGTAAGTTAGGGTAATTTGAAGAAATTTTTAGTACGCATCTTTTGGGGTATCACTTATGTCAATCGTACACACCGTTCTTGAGTTATGAGGAAATATACTACAGTAATGGCCTTACTATGGGCGAAATATTAGACACGCCCATAAAAAAGATCCAGATCTGATAAAAAAAAAACTGAAAGCAGATTCGTGTTTAGCACATCAAAATGCATCAAGTTCAACTATTCTTTTTTGGTGGAGGATTTTTTTATTGACCAGTGTAAAAAGTCTCTCTACTAATTATTTTAATAATTAAACTAATTATTATTTTAATATTATTTAAATCTGTATATAATTTCCTACACAATTTTTATTGATTCGAAATGTAATTTTCAATATTTTTTTATTTATTTTATGAAAGCTTTATTTATACCTATTAAAAGGTACTACTTAGGTTTATTTTATAATTATTTTTAACTGGGAATTTCCCATTTCGACTTTTAGAAGATGTTGCTCAAGTTTCATATAAAAAATTGATTTTATTACAAAACAAAACCAGTTTAAAATTGTTTATACTCATCGGTTTGTTTTGTGAAATGCATCATAATTCCATTTAAAACGCCAATGGGATTCGGCAAATTGTTTTAAATTATAACTCAAAATATATAATCGAGATAAATAAAACAAAGTTATTTAAATTATTAAGACAGAGATGGGCAAAATTAACTTAATTAACTTTAAAAGTGTTTTATAATAAAACAATAAATAAAAATCATTATTAAAAAGAACACATTAGCTTTGCTGTGCGATCGCCAAATATATGGCTACTGAGAAAGCAGTTGATTTATATTACAGAATTTTAATTTTATAACCTTTTACCAACTCTGACTTTCTTCAAAATTTTGATATAATTTTATAGATTCATTTAAAGCAGACATTTATTGTGGCAGATCATCTTGTCTATACAACATGACATAATTTTATTTTTCATTAAAACCAAAGAGTGTATGGACAACTGTAGAAAATCAAAAGTGCCTGCGGACAAATTGTACGTGTAAATACGAGTAGTTGGACAAACGGACTCATCATTACAAAAAATATCAATACGATTGAACCACATCTTTGTTACTTTTTTGGAATATGTATACAGGTAAGTTTGTTGCTGCTAAATTAAAGATTACATACAACCTCATAGTTTTGCTCCCAGAGAAGTGCAATAAAGATGAGTGGAGCAAGAAGACGTTAACATACAAAAACGAAGAAGCACCATTTGTGTCATAATAAGTTGTTGACTGTTTCTTTCTGTTTTATTTTTTTAGCTGTTTTTGGTGTTGGAGTTTTAATTTTATGTTTTTTTTTATTTTTTTATTTTACAAGTATTTTGGTTTCTTTTATTAACCAGCTACAACTGATGATCAACTGAGGAAAAACGTATGTATACGTACCCGTACTAAATTATAATTTTTTCTTCTTTAACATTTTGGTGTTTTTTTTTTTTTTTTTTAATTTTTGTTTTAGAAAGGAGGAAGTTAATTTTATTTTACTGTTTTTCTGGACAAACATAAATTATATTCCCTGTAACTACCAAAAATATTTACCATTCATTTATAGTCGTTTGGCAATTTAATTCAGCAAATTAAATAAAAAGGTTTATTTATTAAAAATATAAGATACGAGTTCATATTGTATTAAATAAAGAGTTAAGGTAAATTTCTATAGTTTATATTGGCCTTTAGAGCGAGGGTTGTGAGTTAAGTAAATTAGAATTGCCATAGCAAACTGTTTTTGCACCCTACACTACAATAGAGAAAATAGTGTAGCATTTGTACTGATTTTTATAACACCAACAAATTATGGTCTTAGACCCACCTTAATGTATAAAAATTGAGTTCGTTTAATGTTGTCCGTCCATCTGTATGTCTGTCCATGTAAATCTTGTAATCAAATTAAACTTCGCACTTTTGCAATTAATTTAATGAAATTTGATACACAGATATTTTATGGTCCGATGATGAATCCTATTAGAATCGTTTTCTTAGTCGATTTAATGACGTAAGTCTATCAGTCTGTCTGTCTATCTGTCCATGTATAACTTGTAATCAAACGACTGGTCGCAATTTTGTAAATAATTCAATGAAATTTGGTTCACAGGCATTTAATGGTCGCAGGACGAAGTATATACGGTCACCCGGTTTAACGAATATAAATGCCATAAATATATCAATATTTTAATGAAATTTGGAACGTATGAGTATTATTTAGGACAAGTCTTTTTGTCAAATTTCACGAAAATAGGTAAAATATTGACCATAGTATCCTAAAAATATATTGTCCATTCAATGAAAGAACGCCCAAGAATATTTTTTATGTCTTCCGATTTTAATAATATTTGGCATACGCATACCCTATGGAGCCATTTAAATATCTCTATTTTTATTTTTTTGAATTTTTAAAAATTCGCGAATTTATTCGCGATTCTAATTTTTTAAAAAGTCAAAAAAATTTTTGTAACTTTAAACACCAATATCTCTAAAAGTTGTTAACGGATTTTAATGATTTAAATTGCATATTTAAGAAGAATATGTGCACTATAAATGTAGAAATTTAAAAATAATATTATCATTTAAAAAAGCATTCATAATGCAAATGCAATTTTAGTATGTATTTTTGAAAAATTTCTACCCTTTAAATTTTTTTCTTCTTCTGATATAAAAAATATGATTATGTTTGCTAAAAATTGCAATATAAATTGTTTTGCGACAAAATGGTTCACTATTTTTAAAAAAATTTTGAAAATATTCCTTAAAATTTTTTTATACAAAAAATTTTTTTAATTTTTGTATTTTTAAATTTTAATTTTAAAATAAATTTTAATCATAATATTTCACAATTTGTTATTTTCGGTAGAAAAACTATTTGTCCCAGATTAAGTGCTAATGTTTTATATAGTAAACATATTTGTTTCAATATTAAGCAAAAATATTTAAAATCAAAAGGGTAGAAATTGCTTAAATATTCATCCGAAAATTGCATTATTTTTGAGAGTGTATCTTTAGCAAAAAAATTATTTTTGATTTACAGAATTTAATTTACAATATCTATTGAAATAATCTTTATACTGGTTTTTAAATCAATAAAATCCGACGTATACTTAAGGAGTTATAAACATTTAAAGCTACATATTACTAAAAGTGTATAATCAAAAAAAGTTAAAAATTAACATTTTTTGAAAAATTTAAATTTTTATATGAAAAAAATTTATGAAAATTTTTTTAAAAAAATATTAAAGATTTTATTGTCCCAGAACAGTTATTTTTGCATTTTATAGTGAAGATATTGCTTTTTAACATATTAAAAAAGAATTAAAATCGAAAGGGTAGAAATTTTTCAAAAATGCATCCTATAATTGCATTTGCATTATGAATGCATTTTGAAATTATAATATTATTTATAAATTGCTACCTTAAAAGAGGACATATTCATCTTCTACATGCAGTTTAAATCATTAAAATCTGTTAACAACTTTTAGAGTTATTGATGTTTAAAGTTAGACACTTTTCCGATTTTTTTGACTTTTCGGAAAATTTTTTAAAATTCAAAAAAATAAAAATGGAGATATTTAAATGGATCCATAGATTATATGCGTATTAAATATGAACAAAATCGGATAACCCTCCGTAAAAAAAATTGGCATTTTTTATAAATCTCTCATGAAATGGACGATATATATTTTTTAATATTTCTGACATTTTTAAAAAATGGAAAAATTTTAGCAAAGAATTTGATAAAATGGTACTCGTTTTAAAATCGATTATGAGTAAAACTATTAAAAAATTAAAAGCTATATGTAGAAAGGAAAGATAACAGAAAAAATACCTTTTAAGGAATATATATTGAGGCAGAGGTTAAGAAAAATATTGGGATTCTGTAAATCCTAAAATTGTTTATTCTATTGTGTTCAAAACACAGTGGAACTTGGGGTGAAGCGATGTACCGGCACAAATAAGCTAATTCCTGAAAAGTAAAGTATTTTAATATCTTCGTCTTTCCAAACTATCCGACTCTTCCAATTAAACTGTAACTCCGCATATGGGTTTTAAAATTTAACTTTTATAGTTTCTGGACCTATCTTCCACAAAGGTAAAAACTGAGTTTGATTATTCAAGATAACCATTGCGCCGCATAGCATTGTATTCATTTTTATTTTTGTAGGTTTGATTAAGCTAAATCGGCAAAAACGCAAATTTATTATCCCTTCACAAAGTGTGATTTTTATACGCACAAATATTTCTACTGCGCATTTTTTTTTTTCAGAATTACCATTTCTCCTGATGCAAGGAATATCTCCTTTGTGGCAGCTTCACCCAGAACCTATAAAACTTAACTTTTAATAATTTTTTATTAAAAAATTAACATCAAGTAAATCATAATAGAATAAAATTAAATTTATTTAATTTACATAATACAAATTTCAAAATTAATTTTGTGTGATTTGACAAGAAACACATAGAACAGAAACAAAAATGGAAAATGAAAACGATCGAAATTCATCTCAACCTGATCGATTTAAGAATTCGATTTACTTTTGAAATCTATCGAATTTCATCACATACCTGAATATAATTTTTTGGGGAAAAACAGGCTATCTACAAATTTTTGTTTGATTTTCAAAGTAGTGTAAAAATAAAAATTTAAAAATGATGTTTTTTTGCGATTTGAACTTTTTTAAATATTTTGAATTAAAATCTTAAAATATCTCATAAAAATTAAAAATTATCTCAATGCAGTCTGAAGAAAAAAGCCATTAAAGTTAGATTTTTAACCTTTTTCGAAGCTTATAGACCATATGCGGGTACAACCATAAACATTTTATGAGACTAAGTGGGAGCATTACACCTTAAAAGAATGAAATCATTGATTATAAGATACCAATCTTAGATACCAAAAGCAGTTTCTTAAAAAATTATAATTAAACGAGCTGTAAACCCGCTACTTCATTAGCGGAAATTTTTCGTAAAAATCATACTATATAATAAATTTAAATTAAGATTCTTAACTCCCGTGGGAACATTTTTAATAATGGTGTTATGTCGGCATTAACAACAATAAACTTTCTAAATGTTTTACTTAAAAAAGTACCAAAAATTGCAAGAAAAAAAAAATAGGATTTTCGAAAAGTACAAAAAGCATGTTTGATATTTTTCTGCTAAAAAAAGATAATATTTTAAATTTATTTCTATGCTTCTGGTTTAGAAAGTACTAATTCTTAACATCTTTAACGTTCGGAAGTTAAAAAACTACCAAAGTATTTCCATTATTATTTTTTAGTATAAAAGAATGTTATTAATAGAGCTTGAGAATTCTCATCCATAAATAACAATATCTCTTTAACTTCAGATTTCTAATATTAGAATAACGAAAAATAAATAGAATTAAGAGAAAGTATATTAGAATAAAAGTACCACAAAATCCCTTTTAAGGATTCTGATTCACTTAGGACCTTACATCTATGATTTTATGTTTCTAGGATGAATATTACAGAACATTCAAGAAGTACTATTTAAAGAACGAAAAAGTAGCACAAAGTCCCTTCTTCTGGAATTTCATTCACTAAGGACCAACTAACATTAATTTCATGTTTCTATGTTAAATATTATAGTGAATTCAAAAAGCACCATCAGAAGAACAAAAAAGTATCATAAAGTCCCCCCTGTGAATTCTCATCCACTTTGGGCCACATATCTTTAATTTCATGTTTCTAGGTTAAATATTACAGAAAATTCATAAAGTTCCATTGGAAGAACAAAAAAGTACCACAAAGTCCCCTCTTATGGATTCTCATTCACTTAGCACCTTATCTTTAATTTCATTTTTCTAGGTTCATAATTATAAAAAATCCAAAAAGTACCATTAGAAGAACAAAAAAGTATCACAAAGACCCCTCTTGTGAATTCTTTCCCACATAGGACTATATACAGTAAAAGCTCCCTTAACGGACAGCTCCGGTAGGCGGACAATTTTTTAGGTCCCATGGTTTAGGTGGCATTTTTAGAATAAATTAATCTCCGCTAGGCGGACGCGGACACCTGTTTCATAAACGGTAAAAGAAATGTACCGAATATTATATAATGAAATCATTCTTATTTTCATTTTTGTCCGTGTTTGCATTCATATTTCATCTTTATTTAAATTTTTTGAAGTTAGTAGTTTACTATTAATTATTGACTTAACTTTTTCCTGATTTTGAGCAAAAGCTAGTTTTTTAACTTAACTTTGACTTTTACACTTGATTACAAATTTTTCATACTAGAAAAGAGAAAATGAAAACTTGACCCCTAAAAACAGATGCTGTCCCATTTATCTATGTCCTGAACACAGTCTCGATGAGAACACCATGGCGACAGATTCCTACAAATCTTGACAACTTTTTTTTAAACAAAGGGCATAGAAAGCAGGGCGACATTGTCATCAGTCATATTTAAAATGTAATTGGGCTCTGCTTAAGATCGAGGCCAGGTTACCAAAATCATTTTCCCAAGTTAATCCTGTCGTTTTTAAATGGAGTAATATGCCGTCATATGTCATTTGTTGTCAATCTTGTCCTCAACACGCTTTTTTTTAAATTTTATGGAAAAATCATTAGTAAAAATGCTGTTGAAAGATGACTGACCTTTTTTTCGCGTACGAAAAATGACTAAATTTAGAAAGAAAATTTAGGAAAATGAAATGAAAACGGAGAGAATCGAACTGTATCCATAAATTCCATAAAATAAATTTCATAAAGTTATACTTTATTGCAAATAATGTCTAAGTAAAAGTGGAAAACAGAAACAAAAGAAAACAAAAGAAAAAAGAAATCACAATTTTTAGTTTTTTGGCTTTAAAATTGAGCTATTAAGCAAAAATTAATGTAAAAATAGATAAATAATAAAGCACCTTTTAAATAAAAATGTTCTTATATGTATCAAATTGTACGACTGTTTCGTTCATGAAGTTAATGTTACGATTATTTGACTTTTATCAATACTGATGAAATTTTTCAAGATATGGGCATGAAATTTTTTTGGGTCAGTACATTATAAACCAGTAAATAAAACAAACATTTGATTTTTAAGTGGTTACGGCCTTTTGCATTTTAGTTGACGATATATATGTATTAATAAGAATATGTATATTTAAAAATAAATTTATTACAATCAGTCTTGAATGTTGGAATAAAAAGATAAAATCAGCGTGAAGATCGCGGTCCGCCTATGGAAGCTTTCACTGTATATTTAATTTCATGTTTACAGGAAATTCAAAAAATACCATTAGAAGAACAAAAAAGTACCACAAAGTCCCTCCTCTTGAATTCTTACCCACAGGACCATGTATCTTTAAGTACCACAAATTCCACTCTTGTGAATTTTTATCCACATAGGACTACATTTACTTAATTTCATGTTTCTAGGTTTAATACAATTGAAAATTCATTACTGAGTTTGAATAAAATGTAATTTTCCGATTTTACCCCTTTTTGGGTACTTTTTCCCTCATGGATATAATAAAAAATGTATTCCAATTAATTTCTAAATTATATTGGGATCCCATATTAAAATACGCATATGTTTATGCCAATAAATATAAAAAAATGTTTTATGAAAAAAAGTACCAAAAATAGGTACGATTTTTACCCCTTGAACGTTTTATACCCCCCATCTTTTTGATGGTGGGTATAAAAAGTGCGATAAACATCGTCTTTGAAGGTTTTAATCACAATTGAGTTGTTGAGATAAAATTGAGTAAAATAAACAGTTTTTATGCTCTCCTGAACAATTTTGGTTTTGTATATGGCCCTTTTTGAATATAAGCCCACGATATAGTTTCTTGTCTATATTTTCCTGAGTGAAAATAATAGATACACCTACACAGAAAAAAGTCACCAATTAACAAATATATATGAAAATAATTCATTCAATTATAAACTTGTTTAAATTTGCACCTCTCACCAAAATAATTATATCAATTACTAAAAACTATAAAAAATACAAAACAGAAAAAAATTCCCAATTAATAAATTAATTAAATCAATCAAGTGAATGATTGAATGAATTAAAAATGTGTATAGGAAAAAAAATCATACCAAAATTTATTTTTTATTTTATTTTTTCTTGAAAATATTTATTAAATTTTGATGGAAAATTAAACAACTGAGTTAATTGTAAAAAAGATGGTAATAATTTTTTCTGTGTAAGTTGCCTTTATGTAAGGAATAAAAAATCCACGTTTTCGTTTATTAAAAATGAAAAATCAGTTCATACATATTTTAGTCGATTTGGAGAGTAAAAAGAAAGCTAAACCGGTCATAAACCAACTTTCAGCATTCGTCTGGACATACTAGACATCAACATCTAACATGTTTTCAATGGAGTCCTGTACCATACATATCTTTTTATGTTTTACCCTATAATTTATCTCAATTTTTGACAAATTCTTTCGACAGTCTTTTCTTCGATTCTTTTACAAGTTATCAAAGGGCGGGTTAAAACATGGATTCTGGGAAAACCGATTCTTAACTAACCTAGAACTTTGTCTGGAGTCATTATCTTCTCATATACCTGAAGTAAATGGTATTTCTCTACGGCATATGGAAGCATAACAATTTCTATTATATATCCCTGTACCCATAGCCATTCATTGTATTTTTCAATGATATAAATTAGACCAACACAAATCCATTACAGGAATTCCTAAACTTTTGTATTCTAACCTCACTATTAAACAGTCATCTTTGTGAATTTAACGTATTTTTTCCTTTAGGGCGGCGGATAGTCGTTTCCACTCAAATTAGCTTTGGTTTCAATAGAAAATGATACATATGTATATCTCTCCATTTTATTCCGCGTTGACATTCGCACTAAAGTAAATGTAATTGATTGAACTTTTCTTGCAATTTCTTCCGGAAATTTGTTTTGCAGAAAACGAAGCCAAACTGTTTGTTTCGTCTTAAAAATTGTAGCTAAAATAGCCTTCAAAGAAATGAAGTGGTCCTTTTTTGCCAATACAATAAATTTTCTTTCAGTTTCTGGGGCTCTTTTATGAGGTCTAATACGAGTTTTTATAGTTTGTTTTTTATATAAGACATTTTAGACAAAATGTAGATATCTTCCTAGTCCCTATTTGCCATTACAAGCAACGACTTTCTAGTTTACTCTTGTTTTGAACCATTTTTCTCTCCTATTTGGTAGAATGATTGTTTCTACTTTGTATTTAAATTATTTTCATCCTAAATGCAACTGTTTTTATCGTATTACATAAAAGCAATCAAAAAAGTACAATAGAATTCGACTTAATAGAAAAAAGTACAAATTAACCCTTATGTTGACAACCGCATACCCGGGTATGTTTTTCATTATTAAATTAGCATATTTGGAGTTTTGGTTGTTATATATAAATTTAGATGTTTATCAACAATATTGTTAGCTATGATATTCTAAAGAAAAAAGTTAAAAAAAGTTTTTGTAACCAAAGTTATAAGCGTTTTAGTGACGATACCCCTTACGTTTAAGGATTGCGTTCGAAAAAATATATAATATAACATATATAATATTTAATAACTTGGAAATGGTTAATCTTACAGGTTTTCATTATTTTTTTTATTTAATTGATAATTTATTACAGATCACAGAAAAATATAACTTTTATAGTTATAGCCACTTCGTCAATTATACAACTTGAGTATTTATGTATGAAATTTGGTATTAATTTCCGTTTCCTATTCTTGGCTTCTAAATTTTTTGCAGCATTCCTGTTTGAAATTTTTTAGACTTTATATGTTATCAACTCTGCATTAGCTTTAAATTTTCGCACAAAATAGTCGAAGCACTGAGATAACTGAGCTGCTTTTCTACCAAATGTGTTTGGAGTTCCTTTCAATTTGCTTCCAATGTTCTGGCCTTTCCAATATCATATGGTCCTTTTTTTCTCTCCGAACCAGGTTTCACATCAATGGCTAAATTCTCCTGATACTGTTTAATAACATTATAAACATTTTGACGGCATAAATTTATATCTGTGGCCAATTATTTGTAGGACCTATTAGAATTTTTTTGAAATTTTTTTAATAATTTATAGCACGTAAATCTTTTTCATCACTCATTTTGATGAAAATCATGAGAAATCAACATGGTTGTTATTAAAAATAATAACTGAAGTATTTTTCCATGATAACTAGATCAAAACAAAAATTTTCAATATTGATTCCAAAAAATGTTATGAGGCAAAACGTGTGTAAAGATTTTTTCGATCGCACTCCTTACAACCAGCATACCTGGGTATGTACAGAGCAATTTATGAAAATATTTTATCAAATACAAGTAAAATATTTATTATGTTTAATTTTTTATAAATAATAGATACATTAGCTTAAAATAAATTAAAAAAAGATGTATTTTAGACTGCACAGTCCTTACATTCCGTAATTTCTTCTGAATATTCAGCACATACTGGTTTATGGCATTTCCTACATGTCTTTCGCGTTGGTCTTCTTCTAGAACACATAAAACAATTCACTTTATTCTTCATTCTTCCACTAATCTCTCGAACTTCTTGGCTTCGGATAAAAAAATATTCATCTCTTAATCTTACTGGGCCTTCCAAAATTTTTTTTTTAATTTCCTCTATAGTTAGTTATTCGCTCAGCTGCAGCAGGAATTATATTCTACAATTTGTTGAAGTTTTAAATTGTGAATTGTTTTCCATATATGTATATAATATTTGCAGCAAAAGTAGCCACACCCGAATGTTCTCCTTTTGTTGACGGTTTCCAAAATTGACAAATTATAGTCCCGCATCAAATTAGAGGACAATTTGTATCTTGTGAAGAAATTATCACATACAACATTTTCGTTTTCTAGAAAATGCCATCTCTTCCAATATGTGTTCATTGACGCTTCAAGTGCATCTGCATCCATTTCTTCATCCGAATCAGTGTCATATGTAGGATCATATTATTGTTACTGTATTTCCTTTGCATCTGAATCATCTAAGTTTCTTACGCAATCTTCAGCATCTTCATCTATTGATAAATGTTCCCGCTCATCTTCACTTTCCGTATTCCTAACTTTTTCCAGCATTAGACTTATGTACTCTTCTTTGTCATCAACATAGCTTTAGCTTCAAATGATAGGAAAACCAAGAACAGGTGCATCTCAAAAGTACCATTTCATTTGAATTGGAAAAACTTAAAATTTGTTTACAAAAACTCTTTGTAGTCTTGTGCTTGCATTTTATTATCATTCATTCAAGAAAAACAGTTATATAATTAGCAAATTATCATAAAAATGTAAAAACCTCAAACAATTTCACAAAATAATAGTTTGGATGAGTGAAATCTACAGGTACTTAGCAAAGATCAATAAATGAATTGTAGAGGTTTTTAAATGCACATGGAACAAATGAAACCGTTATACAGTGAACTCGTGATAACGTGAACTAATTTTTACCATGGCAGTTCACGTTTTAGAGCTTGTTCACGTTATCGAATGCTAAAATTTGGAAAAAATAACATCCCTATTCAGCATCAGAAATGATATTTTAATAACAAATATTAAAGAAGTATCACAAAACAAATAATTTATTAATTATGATAAATATCACCAAAAATACACATAAAATGAATAGGAACATTTTTTTGAACAAAGAGGTAAATCAAATTTTATATGAAAAAGTCGGTCATTTTTTTTTTTTTTTGGTAATTTTTTTGTTGGGACATCTTTAACAAAGCTTTTTCTTTAAGATTTCTTAACACCCGTATCTCATTTTGGTCGACCATCTCATTTTCAGGCCATATCAAAGCCTTATCGAGAGCTTCTACAGCTTCCTTTGGATTAATTTTAATTTGAGCTGATATATGATAGAATCGTCATCGTCGGTATCTTCTGGAATTTCCACATGATCTACCTCTGTGCAGTTTTCTTCAGGATTGTTGTTCCAGTCTTTAATAGTGGAAAGGGTCGCATCAATCTACAATAATAAAATGATTTTGGTTAATTTAAATTCTTAAAAATTACGGAAACCTATAATAACACAAACATGAGGTTTTAGCGCCTGATGAAGTCTAATAGCAGTTTCTTCTAGCTGCCTTATTTCTGGCGGAGAAATTCTCTCTCTTAGGACACTTAAAGAAATATTTTCATCGGGGTCATCTTGGTCTGAAATTAAATTTAAAATGTTTTTCCAGCCTTTGTTTAAAAGTGAAATTCGACTCCATGCTGAGTTTAAGAGATTAATTGCATCTTTTAAAGATAACATCTTAAAAGTATCTAACAGATCTATTTGTTTTCCAGCGATTAATGTCAAAAGGCTGTTTCTGTAATATAATTTTGTAATATAATTTTGTAAATATATTTCCATTGGCTGAATTAATGGTGACATTGGGTGGCAAAAACATTACACAAATGTATCCGTCTTCTGAAATGAATTGCGATTCAGGGGGATGTGAAGGGGCATTGTCAATTAATAGAAGGGCTTTTATGTGAAGCAAAATATGTTTTTAATTTATCAGTTCATAATTTTTTTAAAATTATATGTACCTCCTTAACAAAGCATTGATGAAACCGATCGTAAAAAATAGTACTTGTCATCCATGCTGACTTAGAGAATTTATAATTCACTGGACATGAAAAATTTTTGAAGAATCGAGGATTCTTAGATTTTTCAATTACTAGTAGTTTAAGTTTGTGTGTTCCCGTCGCATTCGAACAGCTCATGAAAGTTAATCGCTGTTTCTCCATCTTTGCGCCTGGAGCACTTTTCTCCAATGATGATACGTATGTTTTATCTGGCAGCTGCTTCCAGTACAAACCGGACTCATCAGCATTATAAAGTTGGTCTTCACATAGAGAGAGTTCTTCCATTTCTGCTCTTCATTTTTCTTTAAACGGGTTGAGCAGAAAGCTTTTATTCGGAAATTTTCAAAAGGCGAACACCAAACCGCTGCTTAAATTTTTGGAGCCATCCATCACTGGCATTAAAACCACGACCACTTTCTTTGATTTGTTGGTGAATTACCAAAGCTTTTGCTTTTAGCATCAGTCCGCTTACTGGCAATTTTTTGTATCACATGCTAAGGAACCATTTATAAAGGGTTTTTTTCTATTTTCGGAAGTTCAAAAGCACGTAATGTTTTACGTTTCCCGGTACCATAAAGAGTATTATTTACACGATTTGTTAATTCCCGATTTTTATTTTTAATGGAACAAACGGTTGATTTAGCAACACCATATTTTCTTGCCAAACCACTGATACTGTAACCCTTTTGCAATAATTCAAGAATATACGCTTTATCTTTTAAACATTTTTCACTTTCACTAATAAAACACTTTCAACATTTACGTAGCAATGTCAAAGAACAACTAACAGGTCAATGAGTACATACACATACAATAAGAAAAAAGATCGTTGTAACATCATGAAACAAGTGAACACTTTATTTGGGGATTTCCCAAATTAAAATTACAGGTTTAAAAAGTAACGAAAATCTAAAAAAAGTGTTCACGTTTTAGAGCTTTCGAATTGTGTTCACGTTTTAGAATAGTCTGTGTAAAAAAAAAATGTTCACGTTTCTGAGACGTTCACCCTTTCGAGTGTTCACGTTTTCGCGAGTTGACTGTACTTTCAAATGAAGGGATAGCCCGATTATACTTGAATATGAGAAAACACAAGGGTACTAAAAAACCTTTTAGATCTTTCTTTTTGTATTTTCAGTAACACTCAGTCAAAATTAGGTAAAAACGGTTGTATAATAATTACCAAATAATCATAAAAATTTAAAAACATCAAAATTCTATCATAAAAAAATACTTAAGAAAGTGTAAACAAATCATATAGGAATATTTTCCTGTACTTTTCAAAGATCAATAAATGAATGGGAAATGCAATTTGAAATTTTGAATGCACGAGGAACAAATAAAACCGTTATGCCTTCGAATGATGTGAAAGCCTGTTTTTATTTAAGTGGGAAAAATTCAAAGGTTCTTAAAAAAACCTTTATTTTAAGCTTATCTCAGTCAATATATTAGCAAATGATAATAAAAATGTTAAATTATATAATTCCTTACAAGAAAATATTATTATTAAATACCACGTGTTTTCTTTCTGTCGTAACAACACTTGAAAACATTAAAGTGTCAAATATTGCTTACAAAATGTATGACATACCCAGGTATGTTGGTTGTAAGAATACGTATAAATTTTTGGTTGTAAACATAAAGGTTAACTAACACTATCTATTATTTTGAGCAAACATTTTTGGCATTTAAATTGAAAACGTATATGTAAATCAATTTTTATGCTTATACTTGCCATATTTTTCATTAAAGTGGTATTGCCAGATCAAATTGATTACGAAAAAAAAAAAAAATCCGGAGTAGTTCTGAAGAACTATAAGGTGTATCTATTATTTTGAACAGATGTGTATGTGTAGATGTACTTTACTATATGTAAAATTATATAACCAGTTTTTAAACTGAAATTTTGTTCGATTTAAAAAGACCCATAAAACAAATATCTGCACGTAGAGAAAAAACATGGTTACAGCATGATCACTACAACTATTCAATGTTTATATAGCCGCTTTTCATTGATTTGAATAATACCATGTTCGTGATAGCAACGTTTATGCTTCTGCTTGATCATTTAATGATTACCCACAATCAAAATTTTAATATGGTTGACTGAATTATAATATGTATTTAATTATTTTTATATGAAATCATATTTATGATAAATCCAATCATTTAGTCAATTCTACAACTATTTAGTTAATTCTACAACCATTCAGTTAATTTTACAAATTTGGTTAATTCTACAACCATTAAGCTAATATTTTTATTTGCTTTTAATGACTTTTGAATACACATTTTTGTGTATCAGTCCAGTAGTTTGTTAGTATATTAATACTCATTTGGTTTAGATATGAACAAATATAAATTGACAAGGTTTGTTTTTATTCAGTATGATGAATGTACCACATATCGTGGTACAAATGAATATAAATATGAAAATTTGGGATTATATATATGATAAAATGGGATTATATATATGATGAAATTAGTTCATATATACGATAAAATGGAATTATATATATGATAACATGGGATTATATAAGGACTCCGTACGAAAAAATCCGTGCATACAAATCTGCTTATAGAAGCTAAACCAATAAGCGATTTTTTTTAATTATATTTTTATTAATGAATGTTATGTTTAAGTTCTAAATATAAAAGAATAAATTATTTTCTGTGGGTTTTTATTGAAATATCTAATATTTTCCAAAATTCTTCCAATTAAAGGTTTTATTGTGTTTCGGTCACTTTTTTGCTCGAATAAGTCCCCTTACATTTAAACTCCGCTTTATTTTAAGCTAAGCTTTTAATGTTCTTTAAATTATTTTTTACTAGAGCTCAATATCTTTCAATTGCTCGGAGTTCCGGACAATTTGATAGATTAGCATCTTTCGGTACAAACACTAACAATTTCTTTATTATCACTCCATTGTTTTATTGTTGTAATGAAAAGAAGCGAAAACAGGCCAGAAAACAGTGAATACACTATATTTTCTTAGGAAAGGGAGAAATCTTTTCCAAAGACACTCATTCACGTATATTTTTTTGTAAATGGAACCATTAATTTTTTTCCGCATATGCATATGGCTTCCCAAAACGAAAACTTTCTTGGGAATTTTGATTTCTTTCCTATCTGCCATATTCCTTCTAGCATCTGCAACATAGAATTCCTGGCCAGGAAGTTGAAAAAAGTTACACTGTATGAACGTTCCATTGTCTATTATACCCTGATCATAATTATGGAAAAATTCGTCTGAAGAATTCAAATTCTTGCTTTGCGTTTCTATTAGGATTTTTTGTACTTTATACGTCTTCAGGCTAGATTTCCATTCAAATTTTCTAATAAAAATTCAAAGTAATAAACTTTTTATGGCACTTATCTCCCAGAAATTAGAGGAATTTATGTGAAAATCCTTTCTATTTTGTCTGAGTCCTACAGCCTGAAGATACTATTTTTCTTCCACTACTTGATTTCCATTCAGTGACCATGACTTATTTGTATAATATTATGACCTAAGAAACTGTATTTTTGACATAACTGCCTTCCTAGCAATTGTTTTATATGACCGATGTTAGATTTCATGAAAAATTTCTATTATGTGTTTTGGTGTTTTTTGTTCAATTTCCATTTTAAGGAAAACTAGTTTTGCTATAACCATGAAACTTAGCATATAGCTAGTGAGCATACCGACAAATGTAAACCGGTTAACAGAATTATTTAATTTTCACCACATCAAAAGTTATAAGCCCAAGAGCATGCACGGATTTTTTCGTGTGCAGTCCTTATATGATAAAATGGAATTATACTTATGATGGAATTAGTTCATATATATGATAGAATTTAATTATGTATATGATAAAATGTATAAAAACGTGATGAAATTGAAAGCAGTACTTAAGAAAAGGTCATAAAACTTACTAAAAGTTATTAATAAGGTTATGAACCTTACTAATAAATTATAAATTGGAATCATAATAATGATTACGTTCAAATATACTTATTGTAACCTGGAATCATATATTACAATTATAGTTTATGATCTTAGTTTATAATCTCTAGAACCATATTTTTTCTTTGTGTATATAATTCTGCTTTTTGCCTTGATGCAATTTAAAGGATTCCAATTTTAGGTACTGTCGTTTGAGGAAGGTTGGTCAAAAGTTGTGAATGCTAAAATTATAGAATTTGTAAAAGCTTTGACAATGCAATAGACAATTGCCATTTTTGTCTCTGTCTATACAAAATTAGATTTTGTGGAAACTGAAATTTTGTTCGATTAAATAACACCCATAAAAACAAATATCTTATATTTTTAACCTTATAAAAATCTTAATTCTGTTTTTTTATTTATTTTTATTTTTTTATTTTTAAGTAATTATTGCTTAAACAATTAAATAAATGTTTCATGTTGATTTTCAACATTTTACAAATTAAATGAAACAAGAACAGTTAAATTATTTAGGTTTTGTTTGCATATTGTAAATTTAATTAACAACCTTCTGTTTTGTATTTTTATTTTCTTTCGAATGTATGTTAAAGGTATTGAAATGTAGAAATTTTTTTTGTTAACAACCACAACAATAAGAACAAGTATAAATAAACACGATAAGTCTGTTTTTATCGACCCATTTACAATATGCTTCCAATTGTTAAAATGTTAACAAAACAACATGTTTAGTGAAACAAAGACTAGTGTGGGTGATCTATTTATGGTTGCCCAAAAAATTTGCCTATGCGTTATTAAAAAACTCAAGCTATAAGATAAGAATTTGTAACTCCAATCTTTTTCAAGGATTCGTTTTCTTAATTACCCCTTTTTGTTTCCAGTTCTAAAAAATTACGCATTCCTTCATTTTCTTTACTCCCGTAAAATTTGATACTCAAATTGCCTTAATAATGACATATTTTCCTAGTATAATCTTGTAATTAACTAATATATCTCTCTTTTAAAATTTATGTATTTTCTGTAATTATTGTAATAAACAAAATAATAAATTGAAATAACATTAGTTTGTTTATTTTATTTAATTGAATTTATTTAAGTACATTATCTTAAATCAAATTTAGTATAATAAATTAAAAAAAATATAATTATTAAATATAATAAGAAACTACAAATTTATAACAAATATGAATATTAGAATTTATATTAATTATAGATAATTATTTTATAAATTTACTTTTAATGTTACAAAATGAATTATTTTATAAATATAATTATCTTTTTAATTTATGCGAATGAATTGTATTTATACCCTACACCACCATAGGTGGTTGGGGTATTATACGTTTGTGCTGATGTTTGTAAAGCATTGAAAAAGTTATCCAACACTCACCATAGAGTATACCAATCGACTCAGAATCACTTTCTAAATCGATCTAACGATGTCCGTCCGTCCGTCTGGCTGGTTGGCTGGTTGGCTGTCCATGTAAACCTTGTGCACAAAGTACAGGTCGCAATTTTAAAGATAATTCAATGAAATTTTTGCACGTGAAACTTTTATGATATAAGGACGAATCCTATAGAAATTGGTTACGATCGGTGCATTATTTCACTTAGCCCCCATACAAATGTTCCCACGGAATAGAGTTTCAACACTCAAAAATGCCTTAAAAATAAGAATATTTTCATGAAATTCGGTACAAAGAAATCCCATACGAAAGATAGTATCAAGTTAATATTCGACACAAATAAGTTTTATGTAAGTAGAAATAACATTGCAAAACTTTATGAGAATCGGTCCATAATTTATATAATCCCACTTCGGGAATCGCCCTATAGTGCATAAAATCATCTAGATGTTATTATCAACGCATTATGCCGTATTTGTATATTTTATTTTACATTTAGTAAAAGTGTGGGTCTACAATTGGCCATAGGTCTAATATAAATCCTCTTCCCGAATTTTTATGATCATACACAATGGTGTAGGGTATCATATAGTTGGTCTTGACCGACTTCACTTTCTGAATCGAAAGTGAAGTCCGCCAGCCGACCATGTCCGTCTGGTCGGCTGGCTGGCTGTCCATGTAAAGCTTGTGCGCAAAGTACAGGTCGCAATTTTGAAGATAATTTGATGAAATTTGGCACATATGATTTTTTTTTTTTTTTTGCACAATTACGAAGCCTATTGAATTTGGTCATGATCAGCCCATTATTTCACCTGGCCCCCATAACAAATGTACTTCCGGAATAGAGTTTTAATACTCATAAATACCCTAAAAAATAGAAATATTTTAATGAAATTTGGCACAAATAAGTTTTATATAAGTATAAATCCGTATGCCAAATTTGGTGAATATCGGTCCATAATTGATCTTAGCTCCCATATGAAAACTTATTCTTCTTCGATTTCGATTTTAGTCGAAAATCGATTTTTAGTAGAAAAAAATCAGTTGTTTGCAATCGATTTTAAGTCAACTTTTATACTGCAATCGATTATTTAGTCTTAAAAATCGATTTTATTTCAAAAAGTTTACCAAAAATTTACAATTATAAAAAATCCCAGCAAGAACTTGGTAATGGCATGTAGTTACGGATGTGGTTATCTTCCAATGACAACAACATACCGTTTGCATTACATAGATATAGTTTAGTAACTATTTATTTATGACCCGGTATGTAATAACTTATTTATGTGCATCTTTTGGAGTATCATTTATCAAAATCGTTTAAACGGTTCTTGAGTTATAGTTAAAATTGTACAAACCATTCTCAAGTTTTATAGTGTGATTGCTGAATAAGGTGATGATATTAGTCATGCCCATAAAAAAAATCAGTATCAATTGTTTAACACGTCAGAATCCATACAGTCCACCTATTTTTGTTTTAAGAAAGACTATTTTTTTTTTTTTTTTTGCCCACCACTGTATTTCTACTTAATTGTATGTAATATGGGTATGTGAATGTGAAGATCAAGATTTGTGCATCAATTTCGAAGATACATGCCTTATTTTATTCGCAGCATTACCAGCTTTAAGATAAAGATGATAAACTGAACCATTTGTTTTCACTTTTAAAAAGAAATTTTAGTAACAAGAAAATCTAAAATTTTGATTAAAAAAAGTTCTTTTTTTCGGACATTTACTTCAAAATAACTCCGAAACTATTGAGCATAAAAAAAACTAAGTTTTGGTGATTTGAAGATATTTTTAGTCCGCATCTTTTGGTGTACCACTTATATCAATCGTACACACCGTTCTTGAGTTATGAGGAAATATACTAGAGTAATGGCCTTGCTATGGGCGAAATATTAGACACGCCCATAAAAAAAAAAATCCAGACCTGATGGAGAAAAACTGATAGCAGATTCATGTTTAGCACATTAAAATGCATCAAATCCAAGTATTCGTCTTTGGTGGAGGATTTTTTTGTAGACCAGTGTTATTAATAACTCCTAAGCTATAGAAAATAAAATGTTAATTTTAGTATAATTTTAAAAAGAAAGATATTACATTAAATTAAAATGATATATAGTGAGTTACTTTAGTTCGAAAGTTCAAAATAAGTCTTACAAAAAATAAACCATTATATCTCCGAAATCGATATCTTTAATATATCTTTATATACACTTTTTAAATAAATAAACAAAATTTCAGCAAAAATATGATATTTTGACTTTGAACTCTTACTATGAAGAAACGGTTACCCGCAATAATTGGACTTTTTGCCAAAAAATCGAGCGCTGTCCAAAATTGTAATTCAAATCTCTTTAACTTTCAACTATGTTAGTTACTCTTATAGAAAACTGAACTGGTCAGAATATTACATACTAGACAATATTTCCATGACCAAGTACAAAAGTCTTAGTGACTTAAATATTTAAAGTCACAGTATATATCATGATATAAAAAATAGAAGGTAGTTTCATTTAAAAATATTTTTCGACATATTAACATTTGACAATAAAGGGGTTTTGAAGTATAGGTTAAAAATTGTGCTCCATAACTATATTAAACAAATCCCATTTTTGTTTGTGTTGATGTGTATTTCAAAATAGTCAAAAATAAAAAAATATTGAATATCAAATTTAAACAATTTTGTTTAATATTAAAATATCAGTTGCATTTTTAAAAGCCGCAAAAAGTTCTTTCTCTGCCCTATACTCGTTATCAATGGTTGGATGCATGTAATGTAGATGAAAGGAATTTGACGTTAGATCCCTTGGTATGTTCACACCATTTCTCCCAAATGGACAAGAAGATTAATAACAACACTGTTAGATTAAAAAAAGATGCAATTTGTGTTGACGTATGAAACTCATTACACATAAAAAGGTACAGATTTATATTTTGAAAAAAAAAAAAAAACTACAAGGATGAATTCTATTGAAATTAATTGATAATTATTAAATTTATTTCTGTCCACAGTTGATCATACTACCCATATGTCTCGTTATAGAGAATCCTTTTAAAGCGAATAAATCCTACATTCTATATTACAGTGTAATAGTAAATCTACAATTAGCCACAACTACTATATATATAAGAGTCATGTACACAATCCTGTGAAACATCATATGGTCGGCCTTTGAATAACTATTACTTACCAACTTGTTATTAATCTGTTTAATTATTATTTCCAATAAATAAAACTTATTTTGCAATATTGCATATTTTCCAGTATGTTAAATGAAACCACCGGAACCCTAGATTCTAGTGAAGAATACCTTGATGAGTATCTCGAAGAGCAAGATGAATACTCATTTTATATTACGAGCAAATTACACAATTCTGTTTAAAAATGTCTCGGAATATTTTATTTAAATTGCTAATGTGGCATCACTCTTTAAAATGTTTTTAAAAAAATAAACTTCAATAAACTCGATTCTTGTCAAATAATTATAATTGAAACTACCTTGTATTTTTTATATCATGGTATATATTTTCTCTTTTTCTAGTATTTTGCTTTAAACTAGAATCGTCGTAATCATACTAATTTTACTTGCTTACACCCAGAGAAATATCAATCACATACGTGTTGAAAATGATACCATTCTGTGTCAATAGTGAATCTACACCGTATGTGTTTAAATTAAATACTGCGTGTTCAATTCTTATTGAAAATCGATACCTAATTGGCACCAAGTTGAAACCATTTCGGTATCAAATTGTTAAATTACATATGTTTTCTATTAAATTTGTTAACGAAAGGTATTAAAAAGCTGTTACCTTAAATTACCAATGTGACCACAACCGTTGTTGATTTTGAATCGAATTTTTTCCCTTAGTATACTATTTTGATTTATTATATCGTAAGTTTTTGTAGAACCTCTAAGACGTTCACCTATTTCGGAAAAAGTTGAAACTTGTGAAAAACAGAAATTTGGTAAGCTTTTAAAAATATGCATGACTATTTACCAAGTAATGTATTAGGTAACTAGTTAAAATCACCAATAGTACAAACAGTTTTTGAGGATTCCTATAAAATAATTTAAAACTCCAAAGTATCTATGTAAATAATAAGACATTCAAATTTTTTTTATATTTTTTTTTGTTTTAAAGTTTTTATTTTTATTTTATTAACATTTTTAACATTTTTTTGGGGACATTTTTGTTGGTTTTTTGTTGTTGTATTTCTTGTAATATGTATATTTTTTAATTATATTAAATTAACTGTAAACAAAAAAATGTATCTTTTTAATATTTAAAAGTAATAATTAAAATTAAGGACTATTTAAAAAAACATAATAATTAAACGTAATAAAACATTTTTGTTTTTAACACAAAAAATAAAAAAATTAAAAGAAACACATAAAATAAAACTTAAGACAAAAAACAAAATTTGGAGAATATAATATATAAGTTTTAAAGTGTTCTAGAGAAATCGAAATAGAATAGAAAATTTAAAGAACCTACAAGCAAAACCAAATGATTTGGTAAGTGTTGATATATGTGAGGAAGGGAGAAGTTGTAGAACTTAAAGTCATGTTTACGATTTACTTAAAGACCTTTGTGGCTAATTTAGAAGTATTTGAAAAAGTCAATTAACTTTTTTTCTACTAAGATTTTAATTCAAAAACGAAAGGACTTAAAAAAAAAACACTTGTGTAAGTTTGAAATTAATTTTTTAAAAGAATGAATTATTTTTAAGTAACTTTATTATTCTGAAATCCACAACCTAATTAAATAAAGTTTATTACTAACAAACATTGAAAAATTTTTTTAAAGGACTTTTGAGACCTTAGAAGTTTGGGTGTAAGTCGAATGGAAAAGTTACTTATTAAGTTCTCTGATGCTTTAAAACAGCGATAACCAAAAAGAGAGGCATTAAAATAAGTAAGTGTTAGTGTCTTGAACACATACACATTATACTAATTTTAAAAAACAATGCGACATAGACCTACTTTGTTGAAAACTAGCATGCTACTTAATGATTTTTTTCTTTGTTTTGCTCTAAAAGCTGAGTGTTATGTCTGTGTATGCCGATTATGTTCGGACCCTGGGTCTAAGTTGGCGATCGTTGCTTTAAAATATTTGGCTTAAGTTTTCTAATAATATTATTTTTAATGAACTGTAATTTTTATTTATTTTTTATTTTTTTTTTTGGAAAATAAAATCGTTTATTTTAATATGACTTTTAGTTTGTTAATATCAAAATGCTTCCTTTTTTATAACCGCTGTCTTTCAATTTTGAATAATTAAATTTTAAAAATGGTCCTTCGATCATGTTATCTTTAAGTTTTTCTCCCTCTCTTGATGAAGTTCTCTTTATACAAATTCTTGTTATATTTCTCTTTCATCTTGAACCCTTTCACTATGACCATTTCTTTCTCCTTTCTTTTTTTTCGTTATTTTTTATTTAAAAAAAATTATAATTGTTATTATTTAAAAGAAAAAAATAATAATAATAATAAAATAAAAAAAATATATTAATATTTATAGATATTTTACAGTTTTTTTTTTGTTTTGTTTTTGAAAATATTTTCTAAAAATAATTTTATTTATATATATATTTTTGTTTAAATGCAAGATTTTACTTGCTGTTTTCTTTATATAATTTATATTTTAATATAGGCCGGCGAAGGGCCTTAATTATTTGAGGACTTAAAAACTAGAAAGAAAAATTCCTTCGTTATTATGTTTAACTAATAATATTATTATAAATTTAACCAAAAAAAGAAATATATTATTAATAATAAGTAAATTGTTTTTTTTTTTACAAAACCAATAAACCATTTTAGGTTTATTGGTGATTTTTTTTTTTTCTTTTGTTTGTTTAAAGAGGAGGGGAGTTTTTTTTTTGTAATAATTTAAATTAAATAATATTATTAAAGTTGTAATTGTATTTTATTTTTTACAAGAATTTCTAAATATTTGTTTATTTTATATTTTAGGTATGTATATTTATAAATTTATAATATATTTATACATATTTATATATAAAGTGGTATTTTGCTTAAATTTTTAATAACATTACAGGAATTATTTATTATAAAATATAATATTTATTTCTCTTTCTATCTTTTACTTGTGGTATTTTGCTTCAAAAATTTGCAGTTTTTTTATATAAAAAAATGTTTATATATTTTTTTTGTTAATAGTAATATGGTTTTTCTTTAATTATAGTAATAATATTTATATTTAGGTTATATTTATATATAAAAAAATTTTGCTTTTTTAATGTCTTTCATTTTTTAAAATTTATCAAGACTTAAGACTTTTTCAAATGATTTTTTTCGTTTACCAAGATTTTTGTTTTATTAAATTATTTCTTTTAAGTTAAAATTTCATTTTAGAGATTTTTTAAATGAGCGTTTTTTTTTTTTTTCTTGGAAAATTTATGTCATGTTTTATAACATTTTTTATTTATTTTATATAAAATTTTGGAATTTTTTTTTTTTATTTAAATAATTCTTAATATTTTCTTTATTTACTTAAATTAATTTATTTTTGTTGTGTTTTAATAACACATTTTTTAAAATTATATTTAAATGGTGTTTTATTTAAAAAAACAGGAAAAATTTTAGAAAAAAGTAATTGTTTACTAAATTCTAAAAATAAAAAATTATAATGGAAAGAATTAACATTTATTTTCTGTATGTTTAGGCTCACGGTTAAGTTTATTATTATTGTTTTGTAATTTATATTAAAAAAATTCTTTATTATTAAATATATTTATAAAAAAGTTTTGTTTTATATTGTTTTCTTTACTTATATTTAAATAAATGAATTACAATCAGTTCTCCTTAAAATCATATAAGAAAAAATCGCTTAAATTTAACACCTCAATTTATTTTATTTTAATTTTTTATTACAAATATAAAAAAAAACAGATATAGTTTTTGTTGCTGCTGTTGGTTTTATTCATTAAAAAATATCATATTTAAGTCTATAAATTCTATACCTTAAAAAGATAATTTATTTTTATGTTTTTCTTTAAATTCATTATTATATGATAAGAAATATGAAATATAAAATATTTAAAAAGGAAAACAAAATATATATTTAAAATTAAAACACAAAAATGAATCAAGAATTAAGCTTAAATATAAGACGATAAAATACAGGGTTTGGAAATTAATTTATATTTGAAAGAAATAAATGTTTAAGTAAAAATTAAAGAAAAAAAATTGCTAGGAAATTTTAAAACTTAAACTAAAAAAGGAAACATTTCAAAGAGGGTTAATATAATTATTAAAAATTAAAAAAAAAAAAAAAATATCCGCTGCTTTTTGCATAATAAGCAAAATAAGCTAAAATTAGCTTAAAATAGCTAAATTATATGTTTAATTCTTTCTTTAAAAATGGCTCTACATTTATTTGTTTGATTTATAAATAATTTATTCTGCTAGAACAAAAATTTAAACTAATTTTATGCAAAAGAAATTTAACTTTTTAAAATAAATTCTAACAAAAATATAAAATAATTAAAAAAAAAAAATACTGAAAAGAAGAAACTTTAATATCTGCATTTAGTAAACAATTAATTAGATATTTTAAAATAAAAATGAACTAATAAATCAAGCCGATTTTTTAAAACTAACCTTAGTTTTGAATAATATTAATTTTAAAATATTTCTGCAAAAAAGGGCAACAAAAATTTCGGTTTTATAGAAAATTTAAACATCTTTAAAAAATTATCAAAGATTTTGTAACTGAAATTGTTACTAAATTTTTTATAGCAAAAGAAAACTTAACCTCAATTTCTTTTTAAATTATAAATAAAATAAGAAATATTAAAAGTTCAACAATTACAAAATTTGAAAATATTTGTACAAAAAATTGCAAAAAAATATATCGAGAATTTAAATTTAGGCAAACATTCTAAAAATTTTGTGACCAAATTATTAAGCAAAATTTATAGCAAAAAAAAAAAAAAAAACAAACCTTTTAAACTAGAAATTAAATGTTAGATGCTGATAGCTTAATGCCGAATATAACCTCAAAATTAAAAAAAAAAAATCTATATAAAAGAAATTTATTACTAAAAAAATATGAGAGATTAAAAAAAAAAAAGCATATTAAAAATTAACATAATCAAGGGCCTCATTATTGTAAAACTAAACGTAAATTCGTTTCAAAATTTAGTATTCAAAACAAAATTCAAATTTATTTGCTGTTTTCAATATAAATTGTTGAACAGAATTGTAGTTACATTTTAAAAAAATCAGGCTCTATGTATCTAAAAGTTTTCACCAATTTTAGGGCAAAAAAGAAATCCTACATCAAAATTTGATCAAGAAATTGGAAGTTAAATTACTATAATAGCTAAAATCATTGTTTAGAAAAACCTAACCTCAAAATTTGAAGTTTAATTACTTTAATAAAACAAAATTTGCTACAATCTTACTTTAAATTTAAAAATTCTAAAGAAAATAATTGAGTTGGCCTAATCTGAAGTTTGCCTTTACTGACTTACGTCTGTGTTAACAGCAATATCTCTATTATCTCGCGACTTTTCAGATATACTGTTGAATAAGAATAAGATCAGTTTCTTTTTTATGTTATAGAAAGCCTCTGGGAAGTTGTCAAAGATGTACTCAGCCATCTGAGTTTTGGAATTAATATAAAAGAATTCTGAAATTTATTAAGGGCCTTATTCTGTAAAACAAAACAAATCGAAAATACGTTTCGAAATTTTATATTGAAAACAATAAATAAATTCAAATTTATTTGTTGTTTTCAATACAAATTGTCGAAACGAATTTTCGTTTCGTTTTACAGAATAAGGCCCTTAAATTTTTTCATTTAAAATTTATTGAATTTTAACTTCTTTCAATTTTGTTACAATTAATTTTATATATTGTTTAGAAATTTCAAAATTTGCCTCAAATACTTTTCATGAAAATACAAAATTACAATTGAAATTAAAAGGAAAAACATAACCTTAAAAATGGTTTCAAAATGCTTTTAAATGAAAATTTAAACCATTGTTCTCTGCAGTTTTAAAACAAGTTTTAAGCGGATATTTTTTTTTTTTATATTTTTTTTAATAAACTAGAACAGATTTCTACCAATTTTCTTTAAACGATTTTAAATAACTAACATACATTTTTATTTTTTGTTTTAATTTTAAAGAAAATACTGTATAAATTGTATTTTAAATAAAAATTTAGTTTAAAAGTAAAAAATTCGTAAAACGACTAGAAAATGTTGAAAAAGAAAAAGAAATAAGTAGAAATGTTAGCTAAATAAATGAAAATTATTATCATAAAATTAATTAAACCAAACCCTGTTTACAAACTGAATCTAACCTTAAAAAAGAAAAAATCTTCATAAGAAGGGGGAAAAAAAGGGGGGTCACATTTATATTTCTACTGCTAAAAACAAAAATTATTTATTTAGTAAAAAAAAACATATTTCTATTATACTTAAAACTATATCTGAACTCGATTAGTAACTATAAAAAGCCAATAAAATTTTCTATAAATTCATTTGCTCTAATCACTTAATCGAGTTTGGGAGATTTAGGGACATAATTGGTGAAATCAACTTAATTGAGGTGTTACATTAATATAAAAATCTTTACCTATTAAGAGTAGAGAAGGCTCAGAACCATCATAAGGATAGAAATAAGCAAATTCCCCGGTAAGTTTTTCTTTATCGTTGGCCTGTTTTAGAATTGGGGGTAATTCTTCGATGTTGCCTTCTAAATGAAATTCATGTTGTTCATGGGTTAAAATTAAATCACCAGCCATGGTGGGGGCCATAGTCGGTTGTATGTCCTCCGATCGATCGTCATGTAAACAACATGTTGTAGGTGTAGTGTTGGTATTTATAATGTTGGTTGTTGGGGTAGATTTTATATTATTATTATTTAGAAAAGTTTTAAGGTTGCAGGGGTATGTACTAGTAGTGGTGGGAGTGATAGATGTGGAATTAATGGGAGTTGGATGAATTGTGGTATTGGAAAAGGGTATAATGGAATCTATAATAAACTTGGCCGGAGCTAATGTTGATGTTGATGGTGTTGTGGTAGTTAAAATTATATTTGCTGGTGCTGCTGCTGTTGCTGCCTTCGTATATGCTGTACTATTATTATTATTATGAATATTTGCTGTGGCGGCTACGGATGCTGTTGTCGTTGCATTTGCAGTTGCAGTCGACGTAGTCGTTGTGGGTGAGACACTTAATCACGTACTCAACCATGTGGAATTGCAGGTGCAAATTGTTGTGGGAATCACAGGTGCATAGTAGACGCCATTGGCATAAATCAAACCGGGAGGTCCAGCTTGTATTTGTATTGTTTGTGGTACCGTTGAGGCTTGAGCCGTTTGAGGAACCGTTTGTTGTTGCTGCTGTTGTGATTGTGGTGGCTGTTGTTGTTGTTGCTGTTGCGATTGTACCTGTTGCTGTTGTTGCTGAGTTTGATCAGCATTTGTGGCTGGCATGGCACAGCAGATAGTGGCTGTTTGTGGCGGCGTTTGTGGAACCTGTTGTAAGTAAATGGTGTGTGTATTGTGAGGTTGTTGCTGCTGTTGTTGTTGCTGCTGCGGTGTTTGACACGGCGTTGTATTCACCATAGTCATTGTGGTCGTATGTTGTTCAACCAAATGTTGATGTTGCTGCTGATACTGTTGCTGTTGTTGGTGTTGCTGCTGTTGCTGATGATGATGCTGTTGCTGCTGTTGTTGCTGATGATGATGCTGCTGTTGATGTTGTTGTTGATGTTGCTGCTGCTGTTCATGGACCTGCTTTTGCTGTTCCTTGTACAGCACCTGTGCGGCTAACGATTGTATCAACAGCAATGTCTGCCGTCTTTCGTGACCCATCAGACATACTGTTGAATTCTCCACCACCTCACGTAAATGCATCAGGTACTGGTACTGTAAGGGTTCCTCATCGACACCCCAGAAATGATTTCTTAAATAGGCCTCCAATTTCACTGTCTGCGTATTGATATCGGGAAAATCTATAAAGAAACGCGAACACATATAACGCTCCAATGTTTTGATGCGCTGATTGTCGACTGGCTTGTAGTTGCGCACCAGCAAATTACAATACTTGAGCAGACCACCGCCTCGTATCTCTTCGGGTTGCCGCGTTGAGATCAATTTCTTTTGCAAGTGATACAAGGCCTCTTGGAAATCGCCGTAGACGGATTCGCCCACGACGGTGGGATAAAAGTTCTCCGATATTGGCAAGGCTGCACAATCGTAGAAGAGCAGCAACGAGTCGAGAACTATTTGGAAGGAATCGACGGAAAATTCAAATTGTCGCCTCATGGTATCGACAAATTTCAGTTCGACATTTTTGTGACCGGGCGAATTGCCCAATGATATTAGCGACCAACGATCGCCATCGTTATTATTATTTACCTTGACCATTTTGCCCACGTATGCCTCCTTGAGCGCACACGGCATGATGCGACGCTTGGAAACACCTTCGGGCAATAGATCGAGTAATGTATTCAGTACCGCTGTCTTGACACGATCAAAGTGTCGTGGTGAGCTCAGCTCAATGGCATAAATTAGATCCAGATCATTATAAGGCTGATCCTCTGAAGCCAACACATGACTAGCTGCTCCGCCGTTCAAGCGTATATCCTTGACTATCACACCGGCACCACCGGAACCCACATCGGCCTCCAGTTTACGCCTCACCAAATTTACCAAATCCTTAAGGGTCACCTCCAGCGTTGGGAAATTACCACGTCCATGTATGGCCACTTTTTCGTCCATCACATTGTGCAACTTGCGTACCTGTTCGAATGACAACACAGCCAAACGTTGTGTACCACCCGTATCGACACTCTCCAGTGAACCATGATCTGATGTGGAGGCTATCGAAGAGCCAGAACTGGGTGATGGTGGTGGGGTTTCGGTGCCACCGTCTGAATGAAAACCATCGTCAATTTGATAAACGTCCATTCTGTTGGATCTCTGTTTGTGATATGACGAATCGGGTGCGTCTAGTGTCCCGCACTGTTTTAAAAGAGAGAGGGAAGAGAAAAAAAAAATTGATTACTTAAAATTTAAAATTGTTTCTAGTAATTATAATTAGTTTATTTGTTTTATATAAATTAAATAAATCTTTATTTATTCAATTTTACTTTCATTGCTGAACTTTTATTCTATTCTTTATGTAAATTCTTTGGTTTTTAATTTACTACCCACTATTAATTTATATTTATGTTTGTTTTGTTTTTCAACTACTAAAATGTTTCTTTACCTTGTGGGTGTTAATAAAACATTAATGTTTTATTTGAGAGTAAAAAATGTTATATTATATACATACAAAGATTTTTTTTCGTCTATAAATTTGTTGAATAAAATTTATAAAAAAAAAAAAACACATTTCGAGACGAAACTCAAGAATTGTATTGAAATATTCAACCAACCTTAACGAGACGCTACATTATTGACGACAAAAAAATAAAAGGAAATTGTAGACTATAAAATAACAAAAATGTTTTAAATACAAAAAAAGATAAAAATAAATACCAATTGACATGAACATAACAAGAAAAAATACCAAAAAAGTACAAAAATTCTTAAAATAAATGAATATCGATTTACAGTTAGGTAAATAATTATAAGGTGATTAAGTTTTTATGAATTTAAAGTTAATAATTAAAGGAATAAATTTTAATATGAGATTTGAAAATAAATTTAAATTTATATACCAAAGATAAATTTAAAAACCC
The DNA here is from genome assembly GCA_951394005.1 of Protophormia terraenovae. Classification (NCBI taxonomy): domain Eukaryota; kingdom Metazoa; phylum Arthropoda; class Insecta; order Diptera; family Calliphoridae; genus Protophormia; species Protophormia terraenovae. The sequence goes on along the minus strand of OX596077.1, from coordinate 34,818,566 downwards.
AAAGACATTAGCTTTGTTCTTTTAAGAAGCCTTTCAAAAAAGTAGACGTTTTCAAAAAAAATGTGAATTTATTAAAAAGTGGAGATATAAAAAAGTTCTAATTTTAAAAAAGTACCAAGAACAAATAATAAAATAAAAATATTAATTTGAAAAATTAATATTAAAAAAAAAAAGTACAAATTTTTCAAAAAATAAATAAAAATAAAACTGCAAAAATTTTTCCAACTTTTATTTAAAAAGTCCTTTTAAGAAATTTTATTCTAGTTTTTAGCCCATAACTTTTTTGTTTATTCACCCATTTACAATACCAAACAAACCTTATATAAGATAAATATTTGAGTCAAATTTCGTCCCCCTACCTACCTATCCTGCTTTCAACAGACAGACATAGCTAAATCGACTCAGAATCAAACCAGAAAATATAAGGGGTCTTAAATGATTCCTTCGACATGTTACACACGGAATGACAAAATCAATATACACCACCCCCCCCCCCCCCCATCTTTTTGATGGTGGGTATAATCAGAAAAAACAGAAAAAAAAAAAAAAAATTGTTGAAAAAAGTGAAATAAAAATACAAATTTTTTATTGGAGGACCAATTTGAAAAATACCAATTTTTAAACAATTTAAACTGTTCTCTCAAATTTGATAAAGGAAAAAAAGTACTATTTTTCGGAAAAAATATTCATTTTAAATAAAAAATAATAAATTCATCAGTTTTCCATAAAAATAAAAATTTTTGATTAGAGAAAAAGTTCTACTTTCCGAAAAGTACCGATTAGAAAAAAAAGCAAATTAAAACTGTTAAAATGCCTGTCAAATTTTCTGAAGGTACCTTTTTTTGAAAAGTACCCATTTTCAAAAAAGTACCAATTTCATAAAAAATTACAAACTATAATAAAGTTAAAAAAACACAAATAAACATGTGTGTGAAGATAAATTTTAAAATATGAAACCCTAGACACAAACCTTTAGCTTTAACAGAGCTCTGTTAAGGCGTTAACATACTTCTGTTAAACTCTGTTAAATTGGGTGTATGACATTAAAAAGGATTTTTGGCGACATTTCCTGACCAAATGAACCAAAAAAAATTAGAATCGGAAGCCCATTGTACGCATTTTCAGAAAATTACACTATATCAAAAATATTCTGTCAACCTAAAATTTTATAGCGAAATAAAAATAACAATAAGAATTCAGGATACATATCCTTTATAGGAAAACAGGACAACATGGGCGAATGAAAGTTGATGGAATTTATAGCCAAGGTGGACATCTATCACAATCAATAGTCAGAATCTTTAACAGAGCGTGTTTTGATAGAAAAATTTGAAATTTAAAAAATTTCAAATTTCATATTTTTTTTAAAGGACTTTTCAGGATTTCAGGAAAAAGGAACAACATGGGCGGATGAAAGTTAGTAGAAATTATAGTCAAAGTGGACATCTATCATAATCAATAGTCAGAATCTTTAACAGAGCGTGTTTTGATAGAAAAATTTGAAATTGAAAAAATTTCAAATTTCATATTTTTTTAAAGGACTTTTCAGGATTTCAGTAAAGAGGGACAACATGGGCGGATGAAAGTTGGTAGAAATTATAGCCAAGATGGACATCTATCATAATCAATAGTCAGAATCTTTAACAGAGCGTGTTTTGATAGAAAAGTTTGAAATTGAAAAAATTTCAAATTTCATATTTTTTTTAAAGGACTTTTCAGGATTTCAGGAAAAAGGGACAACATGGGCGGATGAAAGTTGGTGAAAATTATAGCCAAGATGGACATCTATCATAACCAATAGTCAGAATCTTTAACAGAGCGTGTTTTGATAGAAAAGTTTGAAATTGAAAAAATTTCAAATTTCATATTTTTTTTAAAGGACTTTTCAGGATTTCAGGATTTTTCTATCAAAACACGCTCTGTTAAAGATTCTGACTATTGATTATGATAGATGTCTATCTTGGCTATAATTTCTACCAACTTTCATCCGCCCATGTTGTCCCTTTTTCCTGAAATCCTGAAAAGTCCTTTAAAAAAAATATGAAATTTGAAATTTTTTCAATTTCAAATTTTTCTATCAAAACACGCTCTGTTAAAGATTCTGACTATTGGTTATGATAGATGTCCATCTTGGCTATAATTTTCACCAACTTTCATCCGCCCATGTTGTCCCTTTTTCCTGAAATCCTGAAAAGTCCTTTAAAAAAAATATGAAATTTGAAATTTTTTCAATTTCAAACTTTTCTATCAAAACACGCTCTGTTAAAGATTCTGACTATTGATTATGATAGATGTCCATCTTGGCTATAATTTCTACCAACTTTCATCCGCCCATGTTGTCCCTCTTTACTGAAATCCTGAAAAGTCCTTTAAAAAAATATGAAATTTGAAATTTTTTCAATTTCAAATTTTTCTATCAAAACACGCTCTGTTAAAGATTCTGACTATTGATTATGATAGATGTCCACTTTGACTATAATTTCTACTAACTTTCATCCGCCCATGTTGTCCCTTTTTCCTGAAATCCTGAAAAGTCCTTTAAAAAAAATATGAAATTCGAAATTTTTTAAATTTCAAATTTTTCTATCAAAACACGCTCTGTTAAAGATTCTGACTATTGATTGTGATAGATGTCCACCTTGGCTATAAATTCCATCAACTTTCATTCGCCCATGTTGTCCTGTTTTCCTATAAAGGATATGTATCCTGAATTCTTATTGTTATTTTTATTTCGCTATAAAATTTTAGGTTGACAGAATATTTTTGATATAGTGTAATTTTCTGAAAATGCGTACAATGAGCTTCCGATTCTAATTTTTTTTGGTTCATTTGGTCAGGAAATGTCGCCAAAAATCCTTTTTAATGTCATACACCCAATTTAACAGAGTTTAACAGAAGTATGTTAACGCCTTAACAGAGCTCTGTTAAAGCTAAAGGTTTGTGTCTAGGGTTTCATATTTTAAAATTTATCTTCACACACATCAAATAAACTTTTCAATAAAAGTATTGTTTTTTTTTTTTTATTAGAGAACTAATTTGAATAAATGTACTATCTTTCAAAAAAGTACCAATTTTACACAAAAAGAACGTTTTTCCTTCCAAAGAGTTAAAACAATCATTAAAATTTAAGAAAAAGTACCCATTTTGCAAAAAAGTACCAATTTCATAAAAATCAAAAATTATAATAAAGTTGAAGAAAGAAGGTACGTTTTTTAATAAATACACTGGTCGACAAAAAAATACTCCACCTAAGACGAATAGTTGGACTTAATGTATTTTGATGTGCTAAACACGAATCTGCTATCAGTTTTTTTCCTTTATCTGGATTTTTTTTATGGACGTGTCTAATATTTCGCCCATAGCAAGGCCATTACTCTAGTATATTTCCTCATAACTCAAGAACGGTGTGTACGACTGACATAAGTGATACACCAAAAGATGCGGATTAAAAATATCTTAATTTTTTTATGTGCTCAATAGTTTCGGAGTTATTGTGAAAAAAAAAAAATCCGAAAAAAAACTTTTTTATGCAAAATTTTAGATTTTTTTGTTAATAATTTTTTTTTTTTTAATAAATGAAAACATCAAAAATGTTTCAGTTTATCATCTTTATCTTAAAGCTGGTAATGCTGCGAATAAAATAAGGCATGTATGTATCTTCAAAATTCATGAAGAAATCTTGATTTTATTCACAGTTAAGTAAAAACACCCGTTACATAAAATTGAGTAGAATTTTTTCTTAAAACAAAAATAGTTGTACTATATGGATTTTGACGAGTTAAATAAGAATCTGCTTTCACTTTTTTTCTATTACGTACTGATTATTTTTTATGGGCATGACTAATATCATCACCTTTTTCAGTGGTCACACTATAAAATTCAAGAAAGGTTTGTAAAATTTAGGCTATAACTCAAGAACCGTTTACACGCTTTTGATAAATGATACACCAAAAGTCGCATACGAAAATTGTCTTCAAGTTATGTCAACAATATTTTTTATTCGCTCAAGAATTTCAGAGTTATGGATCAAAATTTTCACCATTTTCCAAACAAAATTTAATTTTTTCGCTACTAATTACCGAATAATAAAATAATAACTGAACAATAAATTATTTAAATTCAGCTTAAAGACAATTTAAGTCAATATATATTAGAGTTTAATTTATCGTAATAGAACAAACCGTTCTCGAGTTATACAAGTGTGACTGCCTAAAGGCGGGGTCATAGTAGTCATGCCTATAAAAAAAAAAATCGATACGTGATGGAAAAAAAGTAAAAGCTGATTTGTATTTAGCACGTTAAATTCCATCTAATCCAACTATTTTTTTTTTATTTTTTATTTAAGACAAACAAAAAAAATTTTTTTTTTTTTGCCCGCTAGAGTATCTCCACTTAACTGTAGGTATGCATGGGTATCCTAACTTAACTGTGAATGCAATCAAGATGTGTGCATCAATTTTTATCATACGTGGCTTTATTTACTCGTAGTTTTACCAGCTTGGAGATAAAGATGATAAACTGAAACATTTTTGATGTTTTCACTTTTAAAAAGAAATTTTAGTAAAAAAAAAAAAGAAATCTTGAATTTAGCAAGAAACATTTTTTTCGGAAACATATTTCGAAATATCTCCTAAACTATTGAGCGGATAAAAATTTGAAATCAGAACGACTTAAAACCAATTTTATTCCACATATTTTGGTGTATTATGTATATAAATCGTGCATACCGTTCTCGAGTTATAGTGAAATATACTCGAGTAATCGACGCAATATTAGACACGCCCATAAAAAAAATCTCGACCTGATGGGAAAAAACTGAAAGCAGATTCGAGTTCAGCATGCGGAATTCCATCTAGTCCACATATTATTATTTTTTTTTTTTTTTTTAAGGAGCACTAAAATTTTTTTGTCGACCAGTGCTATTAGCAGACTAATTCTACTACAAAGAAGTACGAAATTTTCTAAAAAAATCGTTTTTACTTTTTGCTAAATATTTATGATTTAAACAAAACTCACAATCGTGTAAACTAATTGCAAAAATGAATAAAAGGTACAAATTTTCAAAAAAAAGTAATAAATAAATTTTAAAAAGATAACAAATAAAAAAGTACCAATTAAAGAAAAAGTATTAATTTTCGATATATTAGTTTAATTTATAAATAATAAAAGGATATATATATATATATATATATATATATATATATATATATATATATATATATATATATATATATATATATATATATATATATATTGTGGAACCAATTTGAAAAAATGATCACGACTTAAAATGTTGTTTTAATTGTTAGGTGTTTGTATAATTTTATATGCTACTATATGATCACTTAAAGTGTTTTCAAAAATAATTGATTTTAAATCTTATTAAATTTTATTGATTTTTTTTTTTTTTTTTTATTTTTATTTATTTTGTTCTCAAATATTTATTACCTTTACTGTGTAATTATTTTAAAAGTATTGAAAACATATGTTAAAATTGTGTAGTTAACACATTTTTACAAAGAAGCTTGAATTTGAACATTAATTTCAAACTGAGTCGTGAAAAACTTAATGGAAAATAATTAAAACTAACAATTAAATGAAAAAAAGAAAAAAAGAAAAAAAAAAAAAAACTTACAAAATATGGCAACATGTATATTGTATTGTATAACACCCTATACCTAGGAACTTTATTAAATTATTTAAACCATTCGCAATATCATGAACATTTTTAGATAAAGACCACGTTCAATAGATACAAAAATAATACATAGTTTACATAGTCAGACATGTGGACGGATATGATTATTTCTCTTTAAATAATAAATTTTGTATAGGCACATATACTATAATTTTTAAAATCTATTTTAATAAACTCGAAGGTATTTAAACAAGTTTTTTTTATAAAATCGTTTCCCTAAGGAAAGCATCTGGAGCACTCAAGATTTTCAAAATATTTCTTGTTTGTAAAAGAAAAATATTTAAAAAATAATTCATATACATACTTTAAAAAAATAATGCGTTACCAAAAAAATACAGTCAAAAACAATAAATACCAAAGGTTGTTTAAAATAATATACATATTTCTAAACTTTGTCACCTTGTCCGTCCTACTGTCTAGCACACGGTAATTAGTTATTTAATTTTTAGTTTTTTAGTCGTAAATCACGTAGAATTTGAAAAAAAAAAGCCAAACAAATTTTCAAAAAGAGTAATAGAAATCTATAGAAATATGTGCGTGTATAAATATGTGCCTGTCTAGTTTTCTATATGACTGAATAACATTTTATTATTATTTTATTATTATTGTCATTATTTCATCATTAATTTGTTGTTTCTTTTGTAACAATATACTGTTGTTGTTTACGTTGTTATTTGTATAAAAATATTTTTGGTATTTTGTTTTTCACTTAATTTTCTTTAAAAAAAAAAATACAAATAAATTTTAAGCAAAAGAATTAACAAATTATGTGTTTTATAAATTTTTTGTTTAGTAATTATTTAGTGGTTTCTTGTATTTTTTTTAATATTTTACCATTTTAATTTATTCATAGTTTTTCGTATGTAGTCATTGTTATTTAGCAAAATTTAAAAAGCATATTTTAATAGGAAATTTAATATAAAAATTACTCTATACTAGGCATTGATGGTCTCAAAAAACCATAATAAATAATTTGTATATAAAATATACAGGCCTGTCACAGAAAACCATTCCGATCGAAAGTGGAATTAATTCCGTACTTTGCTTCTTCAAAAAACATGAATCGAAGAAATTTTTTGGGGTGGAAACCACAAATCAATTCCACTTTGAAAATTTAAAGTGGTTTCATTCCGAAAAATTTCTTCGTTTCATGTTTTTTCGATCGGAATGCTTTTCTGTGACAGGCCTGACATTCAAATTATACTTGACAGATTAATCCTTAATCATTTCTAAATTATTCTAGCTACTTATAAAATTCTAAATCGCCCAAAAACTGCATTTAGTGAAATTTCGTGCTATACTTTTGGATATTTTAAAAAAAATCGATTTAAGTATGAATCAGAGTACGAAGAACGCTCATTTTTCTGATTCGTTCTGAACATTATTTTTATCAGCGAATTTTAAAAACGAATTTTATTTTTTTGTTTGTAACTTTAATTTTTAAAAATGTTCGAAGATTAAAAATTTTAATATTATTCAGGAATTAATCGAATTAAAGTCGTGTACAACGGTATAAAAAATGTTTTGACTTAGCTTGAATGAAATCTTCACTTTTTTTTACATATTTTTTCAATAATCCACTTTTTTCTTGCTCACACATAGGGTTTTTAATTTCAACTCCCGGGAATCGGGATTTTATTTTTAGACCAGGTATTCGGGAAAAATACAATATTGTTAAAAAAGTATCAAATTTAAACACAAAAAACTATATATTTCATATAATTTGCACGCAAATATATAAATCTCTTCCTAAAGGTTTCATTTTGTAAAATGAAACGTATTTAAACGACAGAAATTTGTATGGAAAAAATTAAAATTTCAAAAAATTTCCCTTTATTCTGCAAACAAAATTCAAACGTTTGAAAATATTTCGTTTTATAAAATGAGACCTTAAATTCAAAATATATGTTTTAAGACCACTTTTTGGTAATAATATTGTGCTAAAAGAATTTCTAATAGATATTGAAATTTTTTTCAATAAATACTTCTGTTGGATAATTAATATATTTAATATTTTGAAACCCCACAAATATCAGATAACCGATTTCTGACTTTAATATAATAGAAATACCCGTTCGCATTCGACGAATTTTGGACTTAAAGTCAATAATTCATTGGCGAAGTTTTCTAAAATAGAGAATTCCATGCTGTCAAACAAAATCGGATTTTTTAAATATTTAGGCAGTGTTCTAGAATTTATATACTGCGAAATGAAGGCACGGCAATATTGTAATTGATTAATTATGATAAATCAACGTTTTTTTTAATAGAATTTTTGATTTTTAAAAATGGTATAATAGCACATTTTTAGTAGTTTTTATTTCCCGGGTTTTTTTTGTCAGGAAAAATTGCCAAAATTCCCGGGAAATTCGCCCCGGGAATTCTCGGCATAAAAACCCAACTCACACATCATTCTACCACGTTTGTGCGGCCAAACGATTTGAAAACCATAAAATAAAAAAATATGTTTGGTATTATGTTTTAAAATCAAATTTTAAAAATAAAGAAAATAAATTTTATTAAAAAATTGAATTTCATTTTTTAAATTTTTGAAAACAATTTATAAAAACGAAGAAAAAATAATAATTCGTTTGTAATCCGAATTTTTCCGTACCTTGGTATGAATATTTTTTTGTAATAGTGGACAAAATAATTTAAACTGAAAAAAAGTTTCTATCTTAAACTCTTATTTTGACATTGGGTTTTTATTATAATCAACTAACAAACAAAATAACTTTATTAAACGGTTCTTAATTCGATTTAATTGTGGTTTAGTTAAATTTGTAGCAACAAAGACGCAAAAGCAAGTAATTACATACATATATAGTAAATAAATATTTAGCATGGTAAATTAAACACATTTAGGTAAACATCTTAATTTGAAATTACAGTGGAACTCAATTATATTTAAACGCTTTTTATAGTTAATTTAATTATATTAATTTTAGGAAAAATATTTAATATTAATAAAGTTCAAAAACCTTTTATTTTATTCTTATATTTATATTAACTTGTCCAGCAATTAAAATACAACAATAACAATCTGTTTTTCAAAAACTTTTCTTTAGGGCTTTACTAGCTATATTGAAATTTGGTTTCAACAAGCAGACTTTTATTATTAAAAATAATCTTTAGAGCACTTTCCGTTAGAATTTCTGTCCTTCTGTATGTTGAAATAGATTTTTCCAAGTCCTGGAACCTCACAAACTATATACATTCACAATTATATGATACTTGTAGTCTTGAAAATTTTGGTATTAAAATTCAGCAAAATTGGTTTTCATATAAAGGAATTATAAATTGTCGACCTAAGGTCTGCAAGTGCTGGCTTTTATATTTAAAAATTTAATTTATTTAAAGGTTTTTTAAACATATTCTTTTACCTAATAGTTTAAATAGAGTTAATTTCAGCTCAAAATTTATAAATATTTAATTATCATATTAAATTAAAAAAATTCCACTTAATAATAATATGGTATTCAATTTAATATTGGAAAGCATATAATTTCTTAAAGTTTAATGTGACCGACTGTTCACTTGTTTTCTATTTAATGTGTGGTTTAATTCTATTTTTTCCCTCTCCCTAATACCGCATTATGCATTTTTAATTTTTTTTTTTTTAATAATATTTTTTTGTGGTTAAAAATAACATTTAATTATGTGCATATATATATTTATGGTTTTATTAAAATTTTTTGCTTTATTTATTTTGATTTGAAATTCTTAAGTCTTTTATTATTCAATATTCCCAAAGTAAAGCGAATAAATATTAAAACAGCTAAAATGTAAAATGACTTAAATAGAAAATCAAAATATTTAAGAAATAATGAAAAGGAAGTGATTAAAGGTAAAATTTGAGAGCGTAGGTTGAAAGTTTTACTAAAGATATGAAAAATCTCATAGCAAATATTTTATTACTATTGGCATAATATGAAACTTAAAAATTTTAAATAATTTTCTTTATTTCCTATAAAAAATTTTGTGAATATTATTTAGTTTATTTTGCATTTTATGTGACAAATATATTATTTCTTATTTTCTTATTTTTTTGTATACATTTTGCATATTTGTGTTAATTATGCTAAATAAGTTTAAGTATTTTTTAGATATTTTATTTATATAAAAAATTCTTCCGTATTGTTTTGTTAGCAACATTTGAAACAATTTAAAATTTGTTTAAATTGAAATTGATTAATGTATACAATTAATTTTTATTTGATCTAAATATATGAAATATTTTGCCAAAAACCAAGCTATAAACTAATTGTAAAAGATTTAGCTAATTAAAAATAAGACTAGTTCAGCAACGTTAAAAAAAAACTTAATAAGTATTTTACATTTTGTGTTTTTAACGCTTAACGCCTCAATTGTGATTGGGTTTAAGTCCCCTTAAAAATTAATATTTAACAACAAATATCTTGACTCATATTCAATAAAGATTATAACAAAATAGAAAAAAATAATAATAATATATTAAAATGTTTACCCAGCAAACACGTGCTTTCTACTAAGTAACACACAAAAAATTGCATCATTTTAAAATATTTGAAAATTTCAAGGTTAATTTATAATACTTCATTCTATTTTTTTCTTTTCTCCTCAAATCATTTTAAATTCAAAGAAATTTTGTTAAAAATAACAAAAGAATTATGGTAAATTATTAAATAAAAAAATATTCAAACCGGTTTTAGTTTATTTCTCTAATTGTTGACCATTAAATAAAGTTTACATATGTTTTTTTTTAACAATTTAAAATTCTAATTTTAGGCTTTTGAAAGTTCTTAACAAATTTATTTTTCATAGATTTTTGCATAAAAAATTTAATGGATCATAAAAACAGTAGAAAGAAAATTATTCCTATATAAAAAAATTATGTTTCGAAACATAATTTAGTAAAAGGGGTTTGGTTTATTATTATTTTTTTAAATTAGAATTTCTAAAAGTGTTCGATGGCAAATAATGTTTAAAACATTAAATAATTTTGCATAATTTAATATATACATAAATACTTTATTATTTATGTTTTAATGTTTTTTTATTAGCAAAACAAATGTTTAAAAAAATATTTCTAAGAAAAACCACACTTTAAAATAATTTGCATAATTTTAATAAAAAAATAGTTGAAAGACTATTTTTATACTATTCAATAAAATTAAAGAGCGTGTGCGCAAAATTAATAAAATATGCCTTTAGGATACACAAAAAAAATATTTTTAATAAGTTTTCTATGTGGTGTTCATCATGATGTCTGTTGAAATACATTTTATCAAGCAATCGGAGGACTGAGAAAAGTTTTGTCAATACAAGTATTTTGCTTACAAAATCGAAATTCTTGGGATTGTAATACGGTCAAATCTGTTTACACATCATCAAGTTATAAGCGATTTAACTATTTTTCCCATTAAAAATTCAAATAATAACAAATTAACAAAGCAGTAAACATTTTTAAATTAAATTAAACTTAAAAAGTAAAAAAGTGATATGAATTTTTAATAAAGGTACTAATTTATTTCCAGAGTATAAGTAAATTAGAAAGAATAAATAAAGAAAAAAAATAAAAATAATTAAAATAAATAATAAAAAATATTTTGTTGAAAAAATAAAACAACAAAAAATATTTACTATATAAAAATGCCGGCATTCAAAAAAGTCCAAATTTAGAAAAGGTAAAGTCCAACATTGGTAAAAGTACGTAACATAGAGTAATGCCAATTAAAACAAAAACGTTTAAATTTCCAAAAAAAAGGACTAACTCCAAAAAAGGAACTTCGCCAAGGGTACAAGTATTAAGAAATATGAATTCAAACAAGAATTTTCAAAAGTGATTCACTAATTAAATCACAAGTAAAACAAATAATAAATAAATAAATAAAGATTTTTATAAAAAATTTTCTGAAATATTTGTCTTACATAGAGTTGAACATTTTTTAAAATAAATGCCTCCCACAAAAGGTTACTTTTATATTTAAAACAAGCGCGAATGTTATATTCGGTTCGGCCGAATCTATATTCCCACCATCAACTTTTTCAAATTTTACGTTATATGGCAGGTGGGTGGTAAAGTGGGCGGACCACGCCCTTTTTTTCTGAGTTTACATTGGTCCTTGAACTATTTGAACACAATTTTGTTGAAGTTTCACCTTATATGGGATGTGGGCGGTAGAGTGGCCTGACCACGCCCATTTTTGGTTTCCAAGTTTATATCGACCCTTAAACTATTTATATAAAATTTCGTTGTCGTACATGCTTATATAAGATAAATATTTGTGCCAAATTTCGTCCCCCTACGAGTCCTATCCTGCTTTCAACAGACAGACAGACGGACGGTCATAGCTATATCGACTCAGAATCTAACCAGGACCCAGAAAATATATACTTTGTGGAGTCTTAGATGATTCCTTCGACATGTTACACACGGAATGACAAAATCAATATACCCCCCATCTTTTTGATGGTGGGTATAAAAATTTAATATGATATTTTTTTTAATTTATTAAGCAAATAGTCATGTAAATATAATTTTCATCAGTTTAATTTATACATAGTTTTCCAGTGAAATAAATTTGTGTTAAATATAAAAATAGCACGATAAAGGAAATTTCAATTGAAATGTTGAAAGTAAAAACACTGCAATCAAATATGTAAAAGTGTTATTGAAATAATTGATTTAACTATAGAATTCTTTAGAAAAAAAAAGATTTAAATTTGGACAAATTCGTAGAAAAGTTTTGTTTGTTTATAAATTTTAAAAAGATTGTTTTTCAGGAATTTAAAAACAACGCCTCAGCAAATTTCTTATATGTTTTAAAGTAGGTTTTTAGAAAAAGTTTAATTAATACAAAAGGTTGTTAATACAAAAATAAATATTTCTTTTGACACTTAAATAATATATTATTTAACAATCAAAAGTATATCTCTATTAACCAAAAAATAATACAAATTATTTGTGTGTGTTATTTATGTATTAACTAATTATATTTGAAGTTTTTCCTTTCTATTTGTCTCGTGTCTCTTTCTAGAATTTGTCGTTTTTATTATATACTTATTTTAATTAAAATTTATATACATTTTAACAGATATTTATTCGTTAATTTCTTGTTTAATTATTTATTTTTAATTTTATTGTTGCATTAAATACCGTTGGTTTCAATAAAGATTTTAAAAGATAACAAGTGAAATTAGCAAAAAATAAATATTTTATTTATAAAAAAAAACAATTAATATATTTTTGGGGGTTTTAAGTTAAAATTTATTTCACACAAAAAAACCCACCTACAACTGGTTTTAATTTAATTATCGACAGCCTTTAATATTTTATTTCAATTGAAACTAAATAACAAAATTAATTAAAAATAAGGCATTTTAATAAAACAAAAACCAAATTACATGTAATAAAATTTAAAAATAAATTGTCATATTTAATTTGTAAAAACAAAAAGTTTATAATTTATTTGGGAAAGAAAGGTAATTAATAATATTTTAATTTTTTACACCCCCTTTAATAATTTTCATAATTTAATATTAAATTTGAAAAAAAATATATATTATAAATTATGATTACGTTTTTGAGCAGGTTTTTTTAAAGAATTAGGTTAGACTGCTACAAGCCATAAACAATATCAATAAATGTTAAAATTTAATAAAAACTTGTTTTAATTTAAAATCAAGTCACATTTTAAAATCTTGTGTTTTCAAATAGTTTGAAAAAAAAAAAAAAAAAAAAATGTATTTTGAGGTTAAGGCATATTTTTTTTATTAAATATGCTCTATTTTTTTTTTAAATATGTTCTAAAAAGTCGGAAAATATATCCATAAAATTAATAAAAAATGGTTACACTGGGTGCAAAATTTTTCTCTGATATCCAAAATATGCAAAATTATGCTCTTTAGTATTATATATGCAAAATAGTGCTCTTAAGTAAAAAATATGCTAAAATATGTGCCAAAATAAGGATTTTATATAAAAATATGTGATAAGCCCAAAATATGCTGTTAATACTAAAATATGCTGTAAAAAATCAATGCCAAAATTCTTAAAATTGTCTGAAACGGATAAAAATTAATTATCAGGAAAAATATGATTTTGCATATTTTTGGTTACCCTCAATAATATTTATATCCTACAGGGTGGGGAGGGTATTATGCGTTTGTGCTGATGTTTGTAAAACCCAAAAATATTGGTCTAAGACCCACCTTAATTTATACAATCGGCTTGGAATCACTTTCTGAGTCGATTTAACGATGCCCGTCCGTCCGTCCATGTAAACTTTGTAATCAAACTACAGGTCGCAATTTTAAACATAAATTTCTTATTGTCCAAGGACGAAGCCTATTGAAATTGGTTATGATTGGTCCATTATTTCACCTAGCCCCCATACAAATGTCCTCCCGGAAACGAGGTTTAACGATCATAAATCTCTTAAATATTTTAAAGAAATTTTCCACATATAAGTTCCCTAAAAGTCTAAATCTTTCTGCCGAATTTCAGTAAGTTGGGTCCATTATTGACTATAGCTCCCATATAAACCCCTTTTTAGAAAATCACTTTCAGGCATAAATCCCAATTAAATGTTAATATCAAGTTAAAATTCGACACAAATAAGTTTTATATAAATATAAATGATAGTGTCAAATTTTACGAGATCGGTCCATAATTTACCATAGCTTGCCTATAAGGCCCTTTTTCGGGAATCACCCAAAAGTGAATAAATTCATATAAATGTTAGTATCGATGTAATATTGTTTATTCGTATGTTTTATTTTACACATAATAAGAGTATCGATACACAATTGGCCCCAAGTCTCATGAAAGACCCCTGCCCGAATTTTGATGTACACAATGGTGTAGGGTGGATTATATCTTCCTCTCTCGTTTTTTCTTAGATTTTAAAAATTAAATTTATACTATATTTTAACTGTTTTGGTAAAGTTTTAAATTTAAGAAAATTTAGATAAACTATGGCCTACAATAAGGAGTCGCACAATGTTACTATATACAAGGTGTCGTCTAAATTCATTAAAATTGTATTTTAATAACTTTGTTGCAGAATTAAACTTTTTAAATTACTTAATAATTTCTATTTAACGGTATTCCCAGTTCTTTTTTTATATAAATTAACTACTATTTCTTAATAAACTCATTTCAAAAATAAAAAAAATACCTTAATGAAATATTTAATTATTTATATTAAAATATTAAACATTATTTAATTAACATTAAATTTTTTTGGGGTTTTTTTTATATATTATTTTTAAATTTATAATTTTTTTTCTATTTCTTTTTATTAGCCTTGATAAATATGCAAGTTTGTATTAATTTATTATTATTTTTTTATTTTTTGTTATTTTATCTCTAGCTTCCGTCTATTTTGGCTTTGTTTCATGATAAATTATGTTTCTTTTCATTAATTTTTTTCTAAATACCAAACCATTTTTTGAGGCAAAATTATTTATAAATAAAAAAATTATGATTTTTTTGTTTGTTATTGTTGTTGCCATTCAAAACACCTGTAAAGATTGACATAATGGTGCGGGTATATATTTAAGAAAATAAAAAACAAAACACCAAATCAAAATATAAAAAAATGACTAAGATGTTATAAATAATATCTATTAATAAAATGGTGGGAATTATCACAATATTAGGTGAATTAATTCAATTAAAAAATGGCTTGGTAACATTTTTATGAATAAAATAAAATTTGGCAGGAAACTTAGCAAAATTTTCTTTATTAAAGTTTTTCAAAGAATAAAAAATTTCTACTGAAGGACTTGCTAGAGTTCCGTTAGTAACTAGAAAATTTATCTCCAGCACAATTAAATACTTGTTATTAATATTTTAAAACAGTGCTCGGCACTCTGAGAACACATTTTTAGCATTTTGTATTTGCATATATTCTATATTACTCTCTCGCTCTTATATTGAACACCGGAAAAAGGTTTTAATTTATAATTTAATATTTTGAATTTAGAAAATACCTATTGCTCTAAAACAATTTATTTTCTGTAATGAAAACTGTAAATGTTAATATAATAAAATAATAAATTTATTAAATAATTATACTCCCACATCTCATTAAACATTTATTTCAGTGTTTTTTGAAAATCAGGTGACAGCACAAGCTTCCTTTTAGAAAGATCAAGCGAGACTGAGTGATTCTGTGATGTGCACCAGTCCATTTATATCAAATTTCTTTTGTATTTAGTAATAAATAATGATTTCACATTACAAAGTAATACAAAAGGTAATCGGTAAGCATTATTTTTTTAAGCATTACTAAGTACTGTTTGGTCATTATTTAGTAATAAATTCCTATTGTTATTCAAAATTGCTAATAAATATGTATACAACTTCTGAACAACTAACCCCTTTTAAAATAAATAAATGTATATAAAAACTGTAGAGAAGGAAGTAAGTATTCAGAAAAATGATTTTATAATTACCCTGTAATAATACATAATGAACTACGAGAAGTCAAAGTTGACTGTTACGAGCTAGAAAAATATTTTGGAGCAAATAAACGATAGAATTTGCTTCTTTATTTTATTTATTTTCTAAGTGACCTTTGACCTTAAATATGATTTTCAATGTTTATAATTTTTTCCAGTTTTTTTTTTGAAATATTGGCAATATATATTCTACCAGATTTTTGTTTTATTACAAACAAATTTTCAAAAATTATTAAAATTATGGTTTTGTCTAAAAATATTTTATATTTGTCATAAGCTTTTTCGAATTACCACAATTTTCAGGCAATTTTTATTTTTTGGAAAATCATTGACCATAAATTTTAATACTTTTTTCTTTCGTAAAAATCTGTTTTAATTATAAACAAACAAATAATAACAGAAAACATTTTTAAAAAAGATTAAATTAATTACTTATGTGTTTACGTCAAAACAACAAATAAAAAAAATATTTAATGAAATGACAAAATATTAAAAATTATAATAAATAAATTTATAAATGAAAAAAAGAAAAAAAAAAATACGGTGAAAATTTTATTAAAAGTGGTGTGTTCTTTAAAATAAAATAAATAAAAGTTTTTATTAGACATTGAAAATTCAAATGTTTAATTACAGTGAATAAAAAATAAAAATAAAGTTGGCGTAATTAAAGAAAAATAAGAAATCAGTTCTCTAGAACGATTATTATTATTCAAAATCTTAAAAATAAAAAAAGTTCGAACAAAATATACACTTAATAGGAATCATTATAATAAACATATATATGTATGTCAGCTTATTTTTTGTAACAGACTGTATTTGATTTTCAAAAGCTATAGAATTCGGTAGTAAATAATTATAATACCAATATGATTCTCTTTATATGTATGAGTAACTTAAAATATGACTGCGTGTATATTTATTTAAATGTGACAAGATATAATAAATGAATGAAAAAAAAAAATCAGTACAAACTAAATACACTCACACCAACAAAATAATAACAATAAAGAGATTAAATAAAAATTAATTAAATAATGGTGAAATAATAAATTATCTCGTTTTTTTTTTGTCAGTGGAAAAAATTTTTATGTAAAAATATAAACAAAATAATTAAAATTTATTAAAAAAAAAAAAAAAAATACACAACATAAAAGTATAATAAAAAAAACAAATAAATACTGAATAAAAAAGGAATTTTAAAAATGTTTCAATCTTAACTTTGATACCGCCACTTAGAGTCTAAAGGCTCCATTACTCTACCGTAAATTTAAATGTAAACGGAACGTAAGTTAATGGTTATTCTTTTAGGTAAATAATTTCATTAAAAAATATATTTCAATCTTAACTTTGATACCGCCACTTAGAGTCTAAAGGATCCATTACTCTACCGTAAATGTAAACGGAACGTAAGTTGATGGCTACTCAAAAAACGTAAATGTAGCAAGTACTTTGTTGTTTTGTACACATCAACATCAGTGATGTCAATTACACATATTTCCAATAAATCAAATTGAGTTTAAAAATCGCTAGATTTATTGGTTTGCATTTTGCGATTTGTATACAAAATGAAATTTATGCTTTTATGACAAAAATTTTTAATTTTAAATTATTGATTCAACTCTACGCTTTATTTAAATTATTTAAAAAAATATTTTAGTAAAGAAAACAGCAATACAAATTGTGCAATTGATAAACCTTTTACAGCGATTTTTTACGCAGATTTAGTATATTGAAATAAAAAGCTGTCAACACTGTTCTTACAGCTGACACGTAAAAACGTAGAGCGTCAAATTTACGTTTTTGAATACACATACACACATAACTCTCATAAGCAAAACATGTCAGCTGATTCGCTACATTTACGGTAGAGTAACGGAGTCTTATTTTTATGGTCCTTCGAACCAGATGTTGGATAACGAAGCTGTAACTACATCTATAGCTTTAATATTAATGTTTCGGGGTTTTCTAAACTGTTTTAAACACATAGTGCTTCAAATTGAGCTGATAAGTATTAATCGACTGGAAAAAACACAAGAAATGCTATTGCACAACTGAAAATTTATAATACATTATGTTGGAAATTTACTTTGGAACCACCAAATCAATATCCCCAAGGAAAATGGTCCTTCGATCCGGCTTGCAGTGACGATAATGGTAATAAAGATTATAAAGATTATAAGAAAAGTTAAAGATCAACCACCCATTTTAAATATTTTTTTTAGAAATTTGTATACAAATTGTATAAGAAAGTCTTATAAGAAATTCTAAACTTTAAGAAAAATGTTATTAAAACACCCAGGTATTATTCGTCATAATCTACAGGGTGTCAAAGTGGATCACCTTGAACATGAGAAAGATTCAAGTCCAATTGCAATAATTTTAAAATTTTTTATGGTTATATGGATGAACGAAAGGAAAAAAAATCATAAATTTCTCAACAAAAAAAAAGAAAAAAAGACATGAAAAAGTAATAATTTTAACATTAGCAGAAAACACTAAGTGCTGACAAAGAGCAGCTGAAGTTATTATTCTTAAGCCATGGTTGTCATTGATGGGATATAGTGCTGGGAAATTCTACTACTTTTGATTACTCGATACTACTCAATACTTTTTCATTTGGGTACTCGATACATAACGAATTTTTTAATTTAAAATATAATTTTTAATAAATGTTGTATTTTTAATTAAAACAAATATATTTAATCAATTACACTGGTCGACAAAAAAATTTTCGTGCTCCTTCAAATAAAAATGTGGACTAGATGGAATTCCGCATGCTAAACTCGAATCTGCTTTCAGTTTTTTCCCATCAGGTCGAACTTTTTTTTATGGGCGTGTCTAATATTGCATCCTAAATAAGCCGATTACTCGAGTATATTTCACCGTAACTCGAGAACGGTATGCACGATCTATATAAATAATATACCAAAATGTGTGGAATAAAATTGGCTTTAAGTCGTTCTTCTAACAAATATTTTGAAATAAGTGTCCATTGAAGTGAATTATTTCATGCAAAATTCAAGATTTCTTTGTTTTTACTAAAACTTCTTTTTAAAAGTGAAAACATCAACAATGTTAAAGTTTATCACCTTTATCTCAAAGCTGGCAAAACTACGAGTAAATAAAGCCACGTATCATAAAAATTTATGCACAAATCTTGATTGCATTCACAGTTAAGTTAGAATACCCATCAGTACGTGATAGAAAAAAAGTGAAAGCAGATTCTTGTTTAACTCGTCAAAATCCACTTAGTACACCTATTTTTGTTTCTAGAAAAAATAAAAAAAAAATATTTTTTTTGCCCACCACTGTATTTCTACTCAATTATATGTAACATGGGTATTTTTATTTAACTGTGAATAAAATTTAGATTTATGCATCAATTTTAAAGATGCATGACTTATTTTATTCGCAGCATTACCAGCTTTAAGATAAAGATTTTTTATGTTTTCATTTATTAAAAGAAATTTTAGTAACAAAAAATTTTTAAATTTTGCATGAAAAGTTTTTTCTTGGAAAGTTATTTTAAAATAACTTCGAAACTATTGAGCACATAAAAAAACTAAGTTTGGGAGATTTGAAGATATTTTTAGTACGCATCTTTTGGTGCATCATTCATGTCAATCGTATGCACCGTTTTTGAGTTATAAGGAAATATACTAGAGTAATGGCCTATGGGCGAAATATTAGACCTGCCCATAAAAAAAAAAAATCCAGACCTGATGGAAAAAAACTGAAAGCAAATTCGTGTTTAGCACATTAAAATACACCAAGTCTATGGTGGTGTATTTTGTTGTCGACCAGTGTAATTATTCTTTAATTTTTAAACTATTGTTCCCAGTTTTAATTTAAACTAATTTTGAATTTTAATTTTTGAACTAAATCATTATATTAGAATTTTTTGTTTTGGACTTTTTAAGAATTATACACAGAATAAAGTCATCAATCACCAAAATAATTCATTCAATTAAAAATTGTTTACATTTGCAACTCTCACCAAAATGATTATATCAATTACTAATAACAGCAAAAACTGAAAATTTGTTGCAATTAAAAAATTAGATGATTGAATGAATTGAAAATTTAATTGAGAAAAAAACCGACTTAAATTTTATTTTTACTAATTCTTTTATTTTACTCTTGCTTGAATATATTAATTAAATTATATATAATTTAATATATGGTTATAATTTTTTTCTGTGTACATTATAAATTTATTTATTTTTTTAACACCTGTAAATTTTTTAAAAACATCTGAGAATATGCAAACATATACATTCATTATATATACAATAATTACACATATATATTATATATATATATATATATATATATATATATATATATATATATATATATATAAAATTCCTATATTCCAATTTTGCAGAGGTCAATATAGCGCTACTAAGACAGACATATTTGGAATAATTAAATCTTAAAACTATTCCAGTTCTATATCTACATTTTATTTTGACTCATTTTAAACACTAATATTTTTCACAAAATCAAAAATTCTATTTAATTTCTTTATTGTTTAATACAAATTTTGATTCACTTTTATTTTTTGTTTAATATCTCTGCCTAACAACAAACATTTTCGCATCAAAATTGTTGTGATCTACATAAAGAGAAATGTTGAAAAAAAGAAAAATTAGCTATTTAATTTTAAAAATATTTCTATCTGTCCGTCAGCAGTATTAAACAAATACAATGTCAAAGCAAATAGCACACATACACAAATACTAACACACTCAGTTATAGTGAGTGTCAGATACTCAAGTCATTAAAAAAATATTTAATTTTAAGATTATCCACGATTTGTCACTTCAAATTTTCAGCATAAGTAAAAGTTTTTATTTTTTAAATTTTAAAAAAATTATAAACAATGTTGCTATATAATTTAAGACACATGTTTTATTGTCATACTTTTAAAACAACATTGTAGGCACATAATTTTTATTTTTAGCAGAATTTATTATAATTATTTTTAAATAAATGTTATTGATTTTTCATTTTTCATTATAAATTTAATTAAATTTTTAGACTATGATTTAATTAAAATACAAAATATTTTCACTTTCTTTCACTTTTTTTATATTTTTTTTTGGGTTTTTAATAGAATGTAGCACACACAATTATAAACACAATTTGACTTTCAACATTGACACATCCGATTTGGTTTAATATATATTTTATTATTTATTTAGAAATTGTTTTTATTTTAATTTTATACATAATTATTTATTTAGAATTCATTTTTTGATAAAGTTATTATGTATTTTTAACTAGAAAAAAATATTAATTATTCAAATTTAAAAAAGATTATCGCAGGGGTGTTGTTTGCTTGTAATACAAAAAAATAAATTATGCTGCTATTTCTTTTCAAATAATTTCTAAAATTAGAAATTTTTCTTTTAATTGATAAGCAAATGTTTTAAAAAAATTTGAACTTAAAGAAAAAAAAAAAATATGTATTTAAAACAAGTGATACTGATTATTTAAGTATAATAATAATTCTAATATTTATAGCATTTAAAACAGATAAGCAAAGGAATGAATTCTAGTCATATAAGGGATGGATAAAGTTTTAAGGTTTAAGAAAAAATGTATAAAGTTTTTTTTCCCATATTTAAACAAATTTATTAATTTTCAAATTAAACAGCAATAGCTTTATATTTTGTTAATATAAAATGTATGAAAAATATGACAAAAGTCTAAACTTATTTCTTATTTTCTAAGAGTTCATAACATAAATATTATTTTATTTAAATATAAAGAAAATTTTAAGCAATAAAAAATATGACAATTGAAAGTAAATAAATATATTTATTATAGCATTTCCTCTTCAGAATTTTCTGAGGTATCAATTGATATAGAAATATATTAACATATTTTAAAAACATAGACCAATATCGTTCTGTTGATCGATGTTTTACAAAAAAAAATATTTGCCATTGTTTGATATTTAAAATGTTTTGTAAGAAAAAAACATAATCAAACACTAAATTCAATAAAATGTTTTCTTAATAAAAAAAGAAACAATTAGGAAATATTTTATTATAGTGGTTATGTTTTTTTGTCAAATATTTTATTAATCTGACCGTGCCTTTAGCCATCTGATCTTGAGCTTGTTGAACTTTAAACAGGGATTTTTTTTAAATATCAATTGTAAAGCATGAGGAAAAAGTAAGTTACTTTAAAGATCAACAGTCCTACGGGTACAGACAAAAACTTTAAGGGAACTTTAACGAAAATTTTTAGCTTAAATATTAAAATTTAATACATTTTTTTAATATGAAAATCGTAAATTTAATTAAATGAAGGTAAAGTAAATATAAAAGACTTTATAATGGTTTAAATAACCAATGTTTGTATTGTGTTGATCTTATATGACCAAATATCACACTGGACAAATCTCAGCTTTAAGCTCTACTTGTGGAACCTTCCAATCTCTTTTTTTATTTTATTATTCTTTTTGTCCGTATTTAAATTACAATCAAATTTACTTTTAAAGCTTTTAATTCATGGCTTTAATTGAATTTAATCTAAAATAAAACCATATAGAAAGATTTAACTATTTCCTTGTATCCATTTTATTGCTTGAATTTTTACAATTTGTGTACTAATTAGGATTTCATAACAATCAAAAATATTTGTTAGCTTATTGTGTCTTAATTTATTAATTAAAGTGAGTTGTAATTATATGGAAATTAATTACTTCAGACTCAAATTTATTGCCATAGCTGAACGGCTACAGCCTTCATTAGCATCCTTTATTACGAAAAGAGTCATTGCTTTTTATAATATAAAGTTTATTATAAAATATCTTATTTTATGAAATTGTCATTGTTTCTGAAATTAGTATAATTATTCTATTTTATATTTAATAATTATAAAATATATTTTAGTTTCTTTTTTATTAATTAATTAATTAATTTATTTATTTATTTATTTATTTATTTATTTATTTATTTATTTATTTATTTATTTATTTATTTATTTATTTATTTATTTATTTATTTATTTATTTATTTATTTATTTATTTATTTATTTATTTATTTATTTATTAATTAATTAATTAATTAATTAATTAATTAATTAATTAATTAATTAATTAATTAATTAATTAATTAATTAATTAATTAATTAATTAATTAATTAATTAATTAATTAATTAATTAATTTATTTATTAATTTATTAATTTATTTATTTATTTATTTATTTAGTTATTTATTTATTTATTTATTTATTTATTTATTTAGTTATTTAGATATTTATTTATTTATTTGTTTATTTATTTGTTTATTTATTTATTTATTTAGTTAGTTAGTTATTTATTTATTTATTTATTTATTTATTTATTTATTTATTTATTTATTTATTTATTTATTTATTTATTTTATTTATTTTTATTTATCTAAATTTGTAAAAATTTATTTATTTTTATGTTATTAAAATTTATTTCAAAAACAATTTAATTAAAATATATAACTTTATTATTAAATAATTGTATGATACATATTTTTATGTATTTTATTTATTTAATTTAAATTTTAATTTTAATTTAAAAATTAAAGAAAATTATGTCCAATAAAATATTTAATTTTTTATAGGTTATATGTTTTTTTTTATTGTTATTATTTTTAATTTAAAAGAATAATAAAATATTTAAGCCAAAACAAAAAAAAAAAAAAAAAAATCATTATTTATAATTTATTAGTTTTATTAATATTTGTTCCTTTTTTAAATATTTTAATAATATTTTAGAACAAATTTTAATTTTTTATTATTATTCAAATATATATATATATATATTTTTTTTTTTTTTTTAATTTTAATAAAATATTTATATTTCATAATTTTCTATGTTTTTTTTTTGCTTTTAATTAAATTGTTTATTTTTAAATATCTTATTTTGAATTAAATTTGTGAAAAAATTGAATTTGCAATTTAGTTTTTTCAATTTATTATTTTTAAATATCATTTTTTAATTTATTATTTTTACTTATCATAATTTTGTTTTTTTAATTATTATTATTTTATTAACTTTTAGTTTTAATAATTAATTTTCTTTGAATTAATTTATAATTCTTTATCACTCAATAAAATTATTTAAAATTTTGCCTTAAATTTTTTATTTAATGCCAACATATTGTACAATATGTTTCACAAATTAATTGCAAATAAAATTATCCAAAATTTTATATAAAACACCCTCTTTCTTCTCCCTTCTCATTGTCTGCCTTTACTCATTCCACATTCAAAATATAACCCAGCAAAATTTTCAACCATAAAACTAATTTTCAACTTAAAACGCTTTCATTTTTCAGAGATGTAGACGTTGCAACAAAAAAAGAAAAGTGAAAATATGTTTCATATTTGATTTAATGATTTTTTTTATTATTATTTGTTTAATTTTCTGTTAAACACAAACAAGTTTGAAATCATTGCATTTTTTACTTTATTTTTAAAGATGAATGGCTAGAGATGTTGTATAAAAAGTTTTTTTGTTTAATTTTTATAAATAAATAAATGGTTAGATAGAAAAAGATATAAAAGCAAGATATGTAGAGAAAAAAAAAATGTTAAAAACCAACCGTTAAAATTATTGTGGATTCCGTATTTTAAAACATTGGCATAAGGGGCTGGTTGCACATACAGGTTGCTGGTTGCTTTTTATTTTCTGTTGCTGCTGCTTGTGTTACTGTTGCAATAAAACGTCACACACAGAGACAGATGACAAAACAGAATAAATGAAGAAAAAAAAACTATAATTTGTGTTGTTTTTTTTATATTTTTAATTTTTTGTTCAACACATGTAAATTACAACAAAAATAAATTATTTTTTATTATAAAAAAAATATATATATATATTAAGCGTTGAAAGTTGGAGGGCTGGCTGCTGATTATTTTGTTACAAATACCAGGGGCGTGGTTGCAAATAAAATAAATAAATTTCTTATTTTCTTCTTTTGGGGGAAAATTTTATTATTCTTCTTTTTTTTTCTTTTTTGCCTTCAATTAATTCAATAACTTATTTTCTTATGCTGCCTTTTTTGTTGTTCTTTTTTTTTTAATTATTCTTATTTTCTTTTTTTTTTTTTTTTTATTTGCCTCTTTAATTTTCAATTTTCTTTTTTGAAATTTTTCATTAACACACACTCACGCCAAGTGTAATTGAATAAAATTTTCTTTTTTTTATTTCTTCAAATATTTTTTATTTTTCCTTTAAAAAAACACAAATTTTTTTTAAAAACTATTAAAAAATTTCAAGAAAATGTAAGTAAAATATATTTTTCTTACTAATTGTTATTATAAATAATAACTAATATTTTTTTAGTTTTATATTAAATATTTTATTAAAATTTAGTCTATTTAATTAAAATAGCATAGACTCTACAATTACTATAAACCGTCACGTTGTAAGTATTGAATCGTACTAAAATCCAATTGTTGAGCTTAATAACATTTGAGTTAAAGTAAATGAAAATAAAAGCACTCATTGAAAATAAAACACAAATTGTAAAAGCAACACTCAAAAGCAAATAAAAAGAAAAAAGCTTTTTAAAAACAGCACTCAACACAAGAAGACTGCATTTCAGAGAAAAATACACTCAATTAAGCAGATACTAGCTCTCTTAAAGTTAAAATATATGTAAATTGTTTATATTTTATAAAGTTTATAACAACTTTTACTTTATTCTATAATACACTCACACATTAATCCATACAAGTTTGAGTGTTTTTTTTTCTTAATTTGTTTTGCATTTTATTATTTTTTTTCTCTATCTTGTATTTGTTGCTTATATTATTTAATGACGTCACAACAAAACCCACACAATTCACTTCTATTTGTTTGCCTTTGGCAAGTCCTCTTCTAGTTAAGATTATTTCTAAACAACCACCCAAACACCCATATATCTCACACACATACCAACACTCTCTCAACAATTGCTGTGATAAATTTATCTACAAAAATATTTAAAATGTTGCTGCAGAATCTGTCTCTGTTAATAACAGTGCAGAGCAGATAGTGTATTTTTTTTCTTATTTCGTTTTGATTTTTTTACTCATTTTTTATACAACTTGTTGTTGTTCGTTACAGTTTGTAGTTGTTGCTGTTATTGATGTGAGTGTTAATGTTGTTTTTGTTGTTAAGTAGAATTTTACAGAAATTTCGAGTACATTTTGTTGTTGATATTTAAATATGTATGTATGTGTGTGTATTATATATTTATGTGTATAGTGGTAAACAACTGCAAAAAATTAATAATAACAACAAATAAGTGCAAACCACAAAATAATTTGTGTTTTGTTTTAAATTTTTTGTTGTTGTAAATAATTATCTATTTAACATTTGAAATAGAAATTAAATAAAAAATAAAAAATTAAAAAAATTATTAGAAAGAAAATATTGTTTGCACAAAGGAAAAACATTTTGAAAAATGATAACTTCAATTAAAGTACGTAAACTTGCTTTCAAGTCTTTTTTTTTTATATTTCATAAAAATCGAAACCCCTTCCCCCTAACCAACAAACGCAAACATTCCATATTATTCAACTATAATACGAGTAGGAGTTGGTATGACTTTCTGGTGGCATCACATTTCACAGTAAATTTTTAAATAGGTACATTTTTCAATTATAAGTATCAAAACTGGGGAAAACCCCAAATTAATTTCCTGAATAATTTACAATGGGAAATAAGTTGAAATTTTCTAAACATCTGTAGATAAATTTGAAAATAATATATTCCATAAATCACTTAATATGAACCAAATCCATGCTATAATTCTTCACTGAAGTTAATATAAACTAATAACTAGGGGGCGGATTTGAATGCAAATGCATGTTTTTTCAGAAGCATTTGAATTTTAAAAACTATCTTATTTATTCGAATCAGACATTTTTCTGAAAAAACAGCATCGATTTGTTAGTGTATATTTTTGCATATTTAGTCATTTTTTTTTTCTTTGCATGTTTTTTTTTTTTTTTATAAAGTATATAAGTATATCTACATTATGTAGACAGATATATGGAATATAGCTTAGCAAATTACATATGTAGACTACACATATAATTTGCTAAGCATTTTTTACTTTCCAGAGCTTTCTGAAGCTTCCAGACAACGTAGAAAATTAAAATTGTAACTTTGCATCCTATGAATCCTAACGGAGCCGGATTTTAAAATTTTTATCAGGGAGCGGAAATAAGCTAATTTATGTGTCATTTTCTAAGCATTTTTTCTCTTTCCAGAGCTTTTTAACATATAAAGCTTTTTGTTCTACAAATTCTAACGTAGCCAGATTTTTTAATTTTTATCAGGGAGCGGAGATACGTTGGTTTATATATTTATAATTTCCCAAGCCTTTTTTTCTCTTTTCGGAGCTTCCTGAAGCTCCCAGACGACGTAGAAAATGTATTTTATTAGAAAAATAAAAATTTTGCTTACTTATAAAACTTTTTGTCCTACAAATCCTAACGTAGCCAGATTTTTTAAATTTTTTTATCAGGGAGCGGAAATAATTTGATTTATGTGTCTTTTTCTAAACATTTTTTTTCAGAGCTTTTTGAAGCTCACAGACGTGGTAAAAAAATAAAAAAACGGATTACTTATAAATCTGTTCATCCAACCATTTCTAACGGAGCCAGGCTTATACGCTCGTATTTGAATAAACTGTTAAACGAGTATTAAAATCAAGAAATATTAAATGTAGTTTCTCATTTGTTTGTTCCAACTATGGATTTCCTGCTGAAACTATAACTAAATTAAAGGGCTTCAATTCTCTAAGTACTTAAATAAGTCCAATTAATAGTGCTATTGAGAAAAAATCAAAGCGAAAGGTCCTATTGCTGAAAAAATAAAATTAAAATTGCAAGTTGTTACTTAAACAAAAAAGTTTTTGAGGAAATTTAAAAAAAATTCAAAATCAATTATTCTACGTCCAGATCTCGTGTTTTAAAGAATACTCTAGTTCTGAACTACAATCATTTAAATACGCTCCTAAACATCAGTTGACGTGGAAAGATAATTTTCCATGTATAAAATTGTTTTCGCCAAAATAGATAATCGTTAACGTATGTATTTAACTAAAGTTGTATTAAACCAAATGTCACGAATATGAATTTAAATTAGCATTGATCTTTTAAAAACTAATTTTAAATTAAAAATACAAAATGTGATACATGACTTAGCTTACACCGTGGACTGATTTTTGTTTTTCCTTTTAATTAAACAAAATATAGAAAACAATATTTTTAAAATTTTTTAGTGCATTTTTTAAAAAATAAATGCATAAAAATCTGCCTCCTACTAATAACATTAAGTACTTGTATTGAAAAGTTTAAAAACTTGCTCCATGCTTATAAAACACTCATCGGTGTCAATAGTTGCTTTTTTCGAAGGATATTGGAAGCGCATCCATATACAGTGTCTCACATAAGTTAGTGAATTTTAAATTTTTAAATAAAAAGATTAGTTATTTTTAGTTATTAAATTAGGTAAATAAAAAAATAATGTTTTTTTTATGAATGGGATTTTTTTGCCTGAGTTGTCTTCTACCAAATGCTGCAAATAGTAGCACAAAATGTTGAATCGTTTCCGAGAAATTGAGAAAAATAACACGTGCAGTCATTTCAGGTACCTTACAAAAGTATTTGAATTTTTTAATTTTTTATATTTGAAGATACTCAAAATACAAAAAAAGGCAAAAAAAAGATATGTTTTTTATATTAATTGTTATTAAGTATTAGTGTTAAGCATTTACTAATTCTTTTTATAAATGTTGGGGTCAAATGTTAGGGAAATTAAGCGAAGTTTCTTTACATGTATCTTACAAAAGAGAAAATTGGAATAATCGGGTAATTTTTCCTAAATTATTTCTTAAATTTAATTTGTTTTATTTGGAAATATAAATGGACTTTGTCATGTCTACGAAAAATAATTTTTACTGCAAAAGTTCCAAATACTGACATTCCAAGCGCCGTACATATTTTCATTGTTAAAAATTAAAAATCTTCAACATTCAGCCTATTTTACTGAAGTATTGGTCCACATATTTTAACAAAACTTTCAGATTGTGTTTCTGTAGGTATTAGCTGTTATTTAATCGGAGATTTGGATACCGGCTACAAAAATACAAAGAAATTGGAGCCATAGTATAAAACGCTATATATATATAGATAACTATATGACTTTCAAGGTATAGGGGAACTATAAAAAGGTAAAAATACCCGAAAAAGTTTACTATTCTGTTAATATTACTTATGTTGATGAAAATAAAGTTGAAAATTTTTCGCTCCAACATTTCTGGAATGGAAGTTATTGATCCAAAAGTAATATGGCTAAGTAATTAGAAAAATAAACCCGAATACAATTATGTCGGGGTATATTTTGGAGCTATATCATAAAGTCAGGTATTTTAGTCTCCAAATTTATAATTAGCTATATATCGGGAAGATATTCTCCGACATTTCGAAATAAATTTTTGATACGTACACGCAAAGAAAAAACATGGTTGGTCAAATCATAATCGGTAACTATCATTAATGTTTAGGTTTATGATTCGCTCAATCATATCAGTTATTATACCCTTTTGTGAACATAATATTGTCCTATCCAATATTAATATAATATGGACCTCACAATCATAACATTTATATGTGATAGTCCTCACAACCATACTGCATAAATATAACGTGATCCCTATATTAAATATTATAATACCCCCAATCATAATACTATGCATACGGTTAAAATGTATTTTTATGTATTATTATTTTTTTAATTTAAATTTTGCGAATAGAAAATAATTAAAAAACAAATACCACAGCCTTCACTGGACGATTTCGTTCAAGAAAATTCATCTTCACATTCACACACCTAAAAGAAAATTGTAGAAATACATTTTTTTTTTTATTATTATTTTTATATTTGACCGCACTGAATTATTGATATTTATTGTACTTACCGAAAAATATTTCCAATTTGAAATGTGGCCATTGATGATTTGCTCCGTCAGCACTCCGTGGATCTCGTTATTAAAAAATAATAATAAAGTTTTTTAATAAAAATTTTGTGAACTTTTTTAAACGTTTTTATTCACTTTACGTCCGTCACATTTAAGATTTCATTACTGAATGAGTAAATTATTTCGAAAGAGAGATAACAATAAAGACGAGCATATTATTGTCACCCCTCGCATTAAAATATTACATACAAATATTTCATTGAAATAATATGTTACTATGAAACATATTATTCTTTTAGTACACCGACTTTATATTATTACAAAGTATCATATGTTAAAATGATCAGAACAAAAAATAATTGATTCAGCTTAGTCTAAAACACAATAATTTGATTGTGTTAGCCATATAAACTACTTAGGAACATCACTTGATTTCCGCGAGCATTTCGGAATCATGTTTTTTCTTTGCGTGTAGGGTACCAAAGTGGGCTTGATATTTAAGGTATTCTATTTTTAATGGTGCTATGTCTCATAATTAACGACTTGGACCCTTCACATATGGCGTGTTAACAAAAAAACTTATAATTAACTAAACCTTATTATTATTTTTTACTATAGTGACAAAAAAAAAATTATTGTATTTGTCATTTATAGAAGAAAAATAGGCGTGTTCTTACTAAATCAACCTTCTAAGTCCATTACATATAAAATTGGAGCAAAAATCCCCCAAATTTTTACTCCAAATTGGGGAAATAAATAAGTAAACATTTAATTGTGATACCTATGACCTATTATTAATAAAAAATAAATGAATTTCTCCAAATTTTATTTTGTTTGACTTTTTTTAAATACAAAAGTGATAAAAATTCAAATACTTTTGTGAGGTAAAATTGATGAATTTTCATACTATTTCTGCAATAACTTGAAAACAATGCAATATTTTTGATTGCAGTTTTTTGCATTATAAAGTTAACAAATAGACAAACACAATTCAGTTAATAAATCTAGAATTATTTTTTAAATCACGTAATTAAATCGTTTTAATTATTAAATTAAAAAATTCAAATACTTTAGTGAGACACTGTATATTCTATGTAAGATCATCCCATAGTTTTATCACGAACCCATGGGATATTAAGAAATTAAATTTAATATCTATTAAATATGAACAATGCAGAATATTGTTCTTCTAAAACTCTGGATAGACAACGTGCTAAATTTTTGAATCAG
Source organism: Protophormia terraenovae (assembly GCA_951394005.1). Lineage (NCBI taxonomy): Eukaryota > Metazoa > Arthropoda > Insecta > Diptera > Calliphoridae > Protophormia > Protophormia terraenovae. The sequence goes on along the minus strand of OX596077.1, from coordinate 34,787,217 downwards.
AGGTTGAAGTCCGAAGTATTGAAATATTTGTTGCTTTTTTCACTGAGAAACCTGAAAACTTGTTAAGCAGGGGTAGCGCACTAAATTGTGAGTGCACTCAGTTTTTCACTAAATCGCACTGTAGTGAAACAAATTTGATTTTTAACTATTTGCCACCACTCAGAGCTTCGAAAGAATTAATTAAATGTTAGCTTAATTAACTTAAATCTTAATTCTAAATTAAGAAATACAAAATTTTCATTCCATAATACCATTCTCAAAAATATAATTCAATAGCTTAATTCAAAGGCTTTTGTTTGAATAGAATTAATTTCTTATTGAAATAATTCATAAAGAATTCATTCAATTTTTGTTAATTCAAATCTTCTCTAAATTTAATGAAAATATTTTTCTTTCATTCAATTTGTAATATTTTGTTTTTCAATCTTTTACAAAATGAATTTAAAAAATATTTTCTAAAGCTAATTTGTAATAGATTTGAATTGAAGAAAATTTGAATGATTCAATATATTTTTTAAGCTTGGATTGTATAACTGATGAATGAATTCTTTAAGAAATTAATTCATAACAGAATTAATTCAATTCATATGAAGTACAAAGAATTTAATTTAATGAATTAAATTAATTTGAATACTTTAAAAGAATGACTAGGATAATAAATTTAATTCGATTTAAGAAAATGAATTAAAAATTAAACCTTTCGAACCTTTGCCACCACTATAGTTATAGTGAAACAATTCTTCACTACTACTAAAAAATTTTAGTGATAGTACAATTTGTTTCACTATAACTAAATTTAATTTAAATTTATATAAACGAATAACGTTACTGACTAATTTATCATTCCACAGCCCTAACGCCTAAAGTTAGAGAGACTATATACATATGAGGAGCCACAGAACAAAATGTACATTCTTGCATTTTTTTCAGAAATTGCTTTTTTGTTATTTTTGTATTCAGTGGGTTGAAGTCTACCAGCAAAAACATTGTTAGTATAATTTTTTTTTTTTTCTGCAAAAAATTTACTTTTTGCAGAACAAAACGTACTTTTTTCATATATTTTTATTTTTATTTTAAGAGGTATATTTTTCTTAAGAAATAAAATTTTTGTTACATATTTTTGGATCATTTAATACATCAATAAAAAATATTTCCTTTAAAACACAAAGAAATTATACACTTTTCCAAAATTTTTTTAACAAAACGTACCTTTTTACATTTAAAAGTCCTTTTATCTCAGACATCCTTAAGATTTGTTGTGGTGAATTGATCTCGTTCGATACATTTTATGGAAAGGAGAATTCTTTTTACCATTTCAAGATTCAAAAAGTTTTGTAAAGGAACGAAAAAATTTAGTCTCTATTTCCCAGCAAATTAAAATAATTAAAAAAAAGTACGTTTTATTCTGTGACACCTCATATATGTATACAATATATGTTTTCAAATACATTTTAAGTTTAAAATTGTTTTTTAAAAATGGGGTTTAGTCTTTATTTTGTATTTAGTGAATAAAGTTTAAAAAACATTAGGTCATCTTTCAATTTAGTGAAGAATTTATAAGTTCCACTAACATTAGTGGAGGATTGTTTTTTGCACTAAAGTATTTAGTAAAAAAAAATGTTGCACTAGGCTTGAGCTAAAAAAATTTTAACTATAACTAATTAATTTTAGTGGAAACAAATTTTTTTCACTACTACTATCCTTAGTGAGGTTGATATTTTTCAACTCACCACTAAAAATTAAAGATTATAGTTAAAAATTTTGCACTATCACTAAGTAGTAGTGGAAACTGCAAATTTAGTGCACTACCCCCAACTCTGAAGCAGAATCATATCGTTAATAATCGAAGGTCAAAAACAAAAATGTCTTAAATTCGTTACCGACCTTCTGGATGTATACTTTCACAAGGGACTTTGATATAACTCTGGGTTAAAAAGAACATCACAATGACAAAGACCCAGAGTTACATTAGGAAATACAATTTACCCCATTAATATATATAAAACTCAATATTTGGAAACGGTTTATCATAGAGTTTTGATTGTTTTTTTATTGAATTGATAAAATATGTACTACAGATCATAGAAAAGTGTAACTTTTGAACTTCTGTCTACTACTTATGAACTCGTAGACCTTTTTTGATAACCCTTCCATTATAGATTTGATAGTTGTTTCAGTCACTTTTTTGGAACAGTCTGCCCATCTCCTTTCAAAATCTTTGATATTTTGTAACAACTCTTTTGTCCTTTTCGATTCTCTTTTCACAAAAGTCCAATATCTATTCACTGGTCTTAGCTCCGGGCAATTTAGAAGATTGACCTCTTTTGGTACAAAAACTATGTTATTGCTTTAGTACCACTCCAGAGTTTTCTTACGTCCTTAACTTTGCCTCATAAATTTTTTCCAAAACAATTATTAATTTTTTTTTTTTTCATCCATTTATCATAGAAATATATGTCAGTTATTATTTTTGATGACAACCATGTTAATTTGTTGTGAGTTTGATAAAAATGAGTGGCGAAAATGATGTACTTGCTATAAATTATTAAAAAATTTCAAAAAAATTCAAATTGGTCCTAAATAATTGCTCAAAGAATTAAATGTCTGCTATCAAACTGTTTCCAAGGTTATTAAACAGTAACAGGAGAATTTGAACATTGATAGGAAACATGGTTCGGGAAGAAAAAAGGTCCACATGATATTGGGGAGGCCATGAAAATTTAAAGCATATTGAAAAGAACTCCAAACACATCTGGTAGAAAAGCATCCCGATTAGCTTAGTGCTCTGACTATTTAGTGCGAAAATTTAAAGCTAATGGGAAAGTTAATAACATATAAAGTTCAAAAAATTCCAAACTGGAATTCTGCAAAAAAAATTACAAGACAAAAATAGGACTCGGAATTTAAAACCAAATTTCATACAAAAATACTCAAGCTGTATAATTGACGAAGAAACGTAGGTGTTGGCAGAATCTTCGCAGCTTGTGTCTCAAAAATTTTTATTGCTAATGCTCGAAGCAATGTTGGAGATAAGTTTAAGACCCAAAAGCAGCAAAAATTTCTTACAAAATTCATGATATGACAAGCTTTTTGCAGTTGCAGCAAAACAGGAAAGTCATTTGATACATTCGGATCTATAAATACCAAAATATGCATAAAGGAATATTTGCAAAAAAGACTTCTTCTTTTCTTAAGAAAGCACAACGTGTCCACATATTTTTGGACCCATTTGGTATCATGTCACTACGGTAAGAAAACTCTGGAGTGGTACCAAATCAATAACATAGTTTTAGTACCAAGAGAGGTCAATTTTCAAAATTGTCCCTAGCTTAGACCAGTGGAGAGATATTGAGCTCTTGTGAAAAGTGAATTCAAGAGCACAAAAAAGGTGTCCCAAAATACCGAAGATTTTAACAGAAGATGTGGACACAGTTCCAAAAAAGTGACTGAAGCAACTATCAAATCTCCAAAGAAAGGGTTTTCAAAAATGGTCCACAATTTTATAATTAGTGGTTAGAACCATAAAAATTATATATTTCTGTGATCTGTGCTAAATTATCAAATGATTAAAATGAAATGAAAACTCTAAGATCAGCCGTTTCCAAGTTATTGAATATTATGTATGTTAAGAATTTTTCGATCTCACTGCTTACATATATTGCAACCACATTAATTTTTCTTTTTTTGTTAAGGATTAATAAGTACGCAGGGCTTTTTGCATATGTTACATTTAATAATCATAAAATACTTACAACTTTAGAATATAATATAAAATATTAACATACCTGGAAATAAACAGAAAAAATATATAATTAGTATATTTTTAAAATTATTTTGAAGAAATAGGAAAATTAGATAAATAAGTTTAACAACATTAAATTAAGCAAAAATATGCTCTTGAAAACAACATACACAATTATATTCTTAAGCTTCAGATCTACTTTTTACTTCGGAGCTTCCCATTTGCCTTCTCCAACTGGGTTTTAAATTTAAGCCTGCTTTAGATAAAAATATCTCTTCCAAAGATCTTTAGAATTGGCTCTCACCTAAGGCAATATATTTTGTTATAATACCAAACGATTGTTTGTTCTTAATTTATTAGCACTATTAGTTCAAATAATTATCAAATATACATATATTTTTTATATAGTTTGTAACAAATAATTAACAAACAAAAATATTTAAGCTATTTGTGTTTTTCGTGGATTTTTTATTATTTTTTTTAATCATACACAAAATTTTTGCCTTTCCCTTTTTTTTAAACAAAATTTACACATAAATCCAACAATAAGCTAAATTGCTTGTTTACAAAAACAAAACAGCCATTTTATTGTTATTATTGTAAAAAGTAAAAACTTGTAATACCAAAATCTAAAAAAAAAACAAGTTGAATAAAAACCAAAGAAATATCTAAAAAATTAAAAATAAAAAAAATCGTTGCAACCAGTTATTTTCGTTTTTTTTTTTTCTTCTGTTTTTTTTTGCTTTATATTTACCACAAGTTGTTGCACTTTACATGCAGATTGTATACAATTGTTTTTGTAGTAATAATTTTGTAGGCAATTGTGGGGTTTTAAGGAGAGGAGGGGGCAGGTACTGGTATGAGTATGATTGTATTTGTGTTTAATAATGTTTGCTATTATAATTATGGCTGTTGTTGCAGGGGATTTTAATAAAGTTATAGTTTATTGTTGTTATAGTTGTTGTTAATACTACCATTCGTGTTATGGCCGTTTGTATGTTTGGGTGTGTATGTGTGTGATCACCTGTAATGTGAAGAAATAAAACACTAAAGCTTAAACTTTTTATTTTACACTTCAAACATTCAACTTGGATTGTTTGGATTTCTAATCAACTTTGAAACAGTGGAACAAGATTATTAAATAAACAAAATATTTTATAATCTCTAATAATTTATAAATCACTTGTTTTAAATTTGAAAATACATAAGGAAGAAGCTAATATTAACTCTTGTTAGATTCATTTCTAAATACAAAGCTTATCTAAAAGGAATTTTATAAAAAGTCATAAATATGTATTTAAAGTATGATGGTGAAATCATGGACAGTTTTATTGCTACCCTAAAGTAAAGAGAACCGTTTCAAAACTAGTCACGTAACAGGTTCTCAGGGCTAGTGACCGGTCCCAGTTCCAGAACTTTATGCGAGAGGAACTTGTCACTTTTACATGGGGTTGTCATTGGAGGTGGCTAATTAGCCCCTTGGGACAGGTCACAGGATAGGTCATAGGACTGGTCCAAGAGGACATGTTTCGATTAATATAATAAAAATTGGATAAAAATTCGGTAATTGTATATTTTTTTATTATTTAATTAAACTATGTTTATTTTTATTTTATAATTTTTCGTTAATGTCGATGGCAGCACCCCGAATCGAACCCATGTTCATCTAACATAAGTATGTTTTATAGTCTTCAACGCTAACCACTCAGCCACTGATTGTTATTGCGCGCGAGTTGCTAATTGCGCACTTAACAAGCATGTTATAAATTTACTCTCAACTGTTAAATAGTGAGTTTGTTTGTATCAACTGGTTCTCAATTGGAACTTTGGTGACGAGTTAGGTGTCAATTGGTACTGAACTGGTACTGAGGAATCGGTCCATTACTGTAATTGCCACAAATTTCCCGCAGGGTAGTGTCAACTAAACAGCTTGCTTGTATAAAAACAACAACACTAATATTCACTGGAATGCTTGAGCTTGAGCATAGGAGTAAATGTTTAACAGATTCATGAATCAATTTCGTTGACTAAAAAATATAAATAGACCGATTTAGTTCATTTCTTCAGCGCAAAAATTCAAGAAAAAAATTCCGAATTTTCTTTGCCGAAACGAAGTTCCTAGCTTATATTAAGGCTTAAAAAATCGAAAACTCTTCAAAAACCGGGTTTTAGACATATCGCTGACTTTTATGAACCGATCTTGCTGAATTCCAATAGCAAAATTCTCGAAAGAATTTCCGATTGTTTGATTTATATATTTTATATGAAAGTTATCGGTATGCTTCATAAATGCCATTTCAACCGACAAACGGACGGACATCGCACAGTGTAGGATTCAAAAAATGAAATGGAAATAATTATGGAACTTTGGAACGGCTGCTCCGATTTCCATGAAATTTCACATGTTTTAAGCTTGGACCATATAGACCTACAGGGGGCGAGTCCACAGGGTTCCCAAAGTTGGACACCTCGGGTATAAAATTTATTAAAAACGATCCTGATTCTTTATATCTGCAGCCGTTCCAAAGTTCCATAATTATTTCCATTTCATTTTTTGAATCGCACACTGTGCATCGTCCTGTCGACATTATTTCTTACAAGGATTCAGAAAATATAAATATATATTTTTTACAAAAATACTTAACTTTTGATTTTGAGGGTATAATGAAAATTCTGATAATGATGTTCCAACTATATTAATTTTTTTTTTTTATTTTGTATCTCACAAAAATCATAAAATGTGCACTTTATTCCACTTTTAAAGTGGTGAAAATGTTCTTTTTCGGAACCACTTTATCGTTTTTTTTTTTTTGCTGGGTAGATATAAAATATTCTTAAAAAAATGTTATTTAATTATTTATATATTTTGTTTTGAATAATACCCACTGTACTTTATTAATGTATTTAGCTTAGTTAGTGTTTTTATTTTATATTTATTCATTCATTGTTGTTGTTATTATTGCAATTGTTGTTCAGAGTTTGAGCACCTTATATGTATCTTTTTTTATTTTATTTTCAGACGTTGCAGTTGTTTTTTTTTTTTATTTTTTTGTAGTTGAGGTTTGACTAATCCCCACTACTTAAATACAAATTTATTGGCAGTTTGTTAGTTAGTTTGGCTATTAGCCTAACTGACTGAGTAACAGATTCACCGAGTGACTGATTAAACTTATAAAATTGTAGTTTTTCTATAACGTTTTTTTTTTTATTTTTTATTTTATTTTTTTTTTTTTTTTTTGTTTTTACTTCTTTTGTTTTGTTTCGTTTCTTTTATTTTATTATTAATGTTATTGTTGTTATTATATTATTATTTATTATTGATGTTACATTTAGTATATATAACTATTTTGTTTGATGGTATTATTTTACATTTTATATAGTTGGACATAAAGGTGGTCCGCATTTGGAGATAAAGAAAAATAATCTGTCGATCATTTAAAATAAAAGTAAATAAATTAATTTTTAATTTTTATTCGAACTTATTATTTAATTTAAATTTGTTTACAATTATTTAAGTTCGTGTTCAATTAAATTGTTTAGGTTTCAATGAAACCTAAATGGATAAGACACCACAAATGCTAATGAAGTGTGTAGTGGCACAGAAAATATGTATTCCATTTTCCATGGTGTTTAATTATATTCCACAAACTCTGCTTTGGTGCCACTAAACGGAGACAAAAGACGGTTACATCCGCAGATATTCCCAAATAAAATTTAATAAATCCAATAACAGAAGATATCAATTCTTCAATTTTGCAAACTTATTTACCAATTCCAGATCATCATTCTTTGAAGGAAATAAAACAATTTGTGTATTTTGTCTGATAAAAATTTCCTATATACATGGCATACCTATTTATCAATAATCATTAAGAATTCAATTTTGATTGATTTAAGTAAATTTTTCTTAATTGAATTAAATATTTAACTTCAACATGCAAATGTTCATGTTTAAAGCAACATCATAGAAACAAGTAAATTTTTATTTTTTGCATTATCACCTTATTTTTTTTATTTATTACAAACATTCTCATACAATTCTCCAATTCAGTTCTAATATAATGAAACCTTTTAGTTTTCAATTTCAATTTTTTTTTTACATGGCGGTAACTACTCAAGTACTAGTACTACAAAATATGCTTCCTAATAAAACATTTTTCTCAACTCATTGGATACAAGCTATTTAGTATTTTTTTATTTTGTTTCTTTTAATTTACACACTATATATATTTTTTTTCTACGATGTATTTAGTTTTTATTGCAATAGATTCTTGAAAACTGTTGAAATTCTTAGAAAAACTAAAAGTAGATATAATATTTATTTATATATATATATATTTTTTTTTCAATATCTAATTTGAAAGAGAGCTGTTTTAATGCAGTGGTGGAAACTGTTTGGAATTTTGATAAGATTATTGGCATTTTTATTGTTTTTTTCTGCTTTCTTTAGTTGACAAATGACAAATATTATTAAATGATAAGAGTACATAGAATAGCAGTAACAATTAATGCTAAAATGACAAAAAAAAAAAAAAAAAAAAAAAAAAAGTTAAAAATATTGTTCAATAAATTGTTAATTAAATTGACGGAAACTTGAAAAATCAATTAACAAGTTATAGCAGTTATTTTAATATGAATTTGTAGGGAAACTTTGTGGTTAAAAAATAAATAACAAAAAAAAAAAAAAAAACTATTTAATTACAATAAATGTTCAGACAACAAAAACTAAAATTAAAGAAATTTGTATATATTTTTTTTCTGAAAAAACTGTTAATATTTATAGTAAAAATCTTAATTTGGAAAATTTTCAGGAGTTTTTAAAAATTAAGCAAAATAAAATTTTAAATACTTTACATTCCCAAGGAATAATCTGTAGACAATATTAAACAATATTATTGAGAAAAAAAATATGTTTGGGAATATTTTAAATTATGTTAATTTATTTAAATGTATTTTATTTAATGCATATTTTGTTTTTGTTTTGTTTTAATTTCTATAATTAATAACAAGTTAAAAATATATATGTATATATAAATGTTTTTTTTTTATTGTTGGTTTGGTAACAACACAATCATTATAATAAGTAATAATTATAATGATGTTTAAAATATTAAATATCTGTCTATATGCCAGACCGTCTCTGTAGTATGTCAGTAGATCTCAGTAACTATGTAAGTGACTGAACCATAATATCATTTGTCTTCTTCTCTGTGTTTTTTTTTTCTACTTCTTCGTCTTCTTTATATTTGAATATTATTTACTGTATTTTTTGCTGTATAAGTTATTGTAGCTGTTTGTATGTATTACGACCATGACCTAATAAATGCGCGCAATCGCATAACTCTTTTTTTTTTCTTGTTCAGTATTTTTTTCTTTTCTGTATCTTTAAAATATAGATATACAATACATTATTCGTATTATTTGTATCTCTAAATGTAAATAAACATAAAGTTTATATATCAGTTTATTTAAATATACATACATACTATATATATAAAAAAAAAACTACATGAAGTCTGATACAGTTACAGTAGATGGGAGAATTAAATGTACATACAGTAAATTTTAATAGAAAATTATAATCTTATACCAAATTTAATTATTCTAACATATTAATATTCTTTAAAAAATATTAAAACCCAAATAAAACATTTTAGTGACAATATTTGAAGAATTTTTACAGCCGAAGTCAAAGAATGTATAACATTAAAGTTTATTTCAAAGTGCAATTTCTAAAATTTTATTGCCAAATTATAGAAACTGTACAATATTTTTTTGTTTATTATTAATTTAATAAAATTGTTCCCATTCAGCTTTTTTAATACCGTTTAGTCCACATAATTTGCTTTACTACCGCCAAACAAAGATAATAATGGCGATTATTGATTACATATTCTTTATGGTCCTACGAGTCGGATGCTGGCTTTTTTTTACAAACTTGAGCTCTTAAAAATAGCTATAGAGTAAAGCAGATATTACGTTTCAGCTAAATCTAAGTAAAAAAGGCACACATTAATCTAGATGAAATGTACTGAGGGTTACAGATAGACAGACATACAGACAGACAACAGAGAAATTTTCGAAATATTCGCACTAGAAGTTTCACGTAAATAAATAAATAAATAAATAAATAAATAAATAAATAAATAAATAAATAAATAAATAAATAAATAAATAAATAAATAAATAAATAAATAAATAATAAATAAATAAATAAATAAATAAATAAATAAATAAATAAATAAATAAATAAATAAATAAATAAATAAATAAATAAAAAAATAAATAAATAAATAAATAAATAAATAAATAAATAAAAAATAAATAAATAAATAAACAAATAAACAAATAAATTTAACACAGGGAAACACTGATTCCGCGGCACGGTGTTTCTCAGTCAATTCAGATATACGGTATTAATAAGTACTAAGTCTCTAATCAACTGTTTATACCCTACACCACCATAGGCGTGCTCATATTTGTAACATTCTAAAATATTGGTCTAAGACCCACTTTAGTTTATACAATCGGCTTTAAATCACTTTCTGAGTCGATTTAACGATGTCCCTCCGTCCATATAAACCTTGTAATCAAATTACAGGTCGAAATTTTTAATGAAATTCGGCACACAGGTTTCTTATAGTACAAGCCTATTGAAATTGGTTATGATCGGTTCATTATTTTACCTAGCCCCCATACAACTGTCCTCCCGGAAACGAGGTTTAACGGTCATAAATTCCTTAAATATTTTAATGAAATTATCCACATATAAGTTCCATATAAGTCTAAATCTGTGTGCCATAGCTCCCATATAATGCCCCTTTTCGGGAATCACCCAAAAGTCAATTAATTCATATAAATGTTAGTATCGATGTAATATTCTGTTTTCGTATGTTTTATTTTACACTTAATACAAGTATCAGTCCACAATAGGCCACAGGTCTAAAAAAAGAAGATCCCTCCCTTAATTTTGATGCGCACAATGGTGTAGGGTATAATATGGTTGGGCTTGAACGACTATATCTTTAGCGATAACTCGCGATTTGTAATTTTTTTTCAGAAAATGGTCTTAATATCTCCATTACTGTTGGCCGTATTAAAAAGTAAAGTAAGAACGATTTGAAGACAATTTTAATTAGAATTTTTTGATATTCTTTTTAATAAAATCAGACAAATCGTTTTCGAGATATGCTTCAATATATTGTGCAATCTCCCCAATTTTACAAATTCTGATTAATCGCGAGAACTAGAGACAATTAAAAAAAAAAAATGGATTAGAAGTTTAATACTTATTAATACCGTATATCCGAATTGACTGAGAAACCACGTGCCGCAGAAATTTTGTTTCATTTTGTAACTATGTGTAATTAACCAGTATTTGTTTTTATTTATTATAATTTTTTTATTATGTACTCTCTTATTGTTTAATTATTCTGTTCTTTTTATACCCACCATCAAAAAGATGGGGGGTATATTGATTTTGTCATTCCGTGTGTAACATGTCGAAGGAATCGTCTAAGACCCCACAAAGTATATATTTTCTGGGTCCTGGTTCGATTCTGAGTCGATCTAGATATGTCCGTCTGTCTGTCCGTCTGTTGAAAGCAGGATAGGGCTCGAATGGGATAACGTAGAGGGACGAAATTTGGCACAAATATTTGTCTTACATACTTGTTTGGGATTGAAAATGGGCAAAATCGGTTAATAAACAAAAAAGTTATGGGCTAAAAACTAGAAGCACAGGGTGTCCGTTTTATAGTTTTCTGCCGATATTTCTTCAACAAAAGTATGTACGACAACGAAATTTTGTACGTATAGTTCAGGGATCAATATAAACTTGAAAACTAAAAATGGACGTGGTCCGCCCACTTTACCGCCCACCTCCCATATAAGGTGAAAATCAACGAAATTGTGTTCAAATGGGCGTGGTCCGCCCACTTTCCTGCCCCCTCCCATATAACGTAAAATTTGAAAAAGTTTATGGTGGGTATATAGATTCGACCGGGCCGAATACAATTCGCGCTTGTTTTTTCTCTTTTTTAATGTCCATTTACTTTAACTGTTCACTGTAACTTTAAGTCATTATTATAAATCTTTTGGTTCAAAAAATACAAGATTTGTATGATGTCTATTTTTGTTGTTGTTGTTTTTGCACAAAACAAAAAGTAATATGATTTTGTATAAAGTGTATACAATTACAATTTGATTTTTTTTATTATCACATTTTTTTTACTTGGTGTTCGGTGCTTCAAATTGTATTGTTGTTTGTTGTGTTCAGTAATTTTTTTTTTTTTTTTTTGTTTATATGTATTCAAACAATCTTAAATCCACGCCTTGTCATGATTTTGTATCTTTTTTTCAGTTTATTACTCTCCTCTATGGCCATAAAGAAATAATTTATAAAAAGTAAAAAAAAAAAATCATTATAAATGTCTTTTGCAAGTGCATTCACAGTAATGGAATAAATAAAATAAAATCGAATTAAAAATAGAAAAAAATAAAAAAAATAAAATAAAAATAGACAAAACAATCATGTTTATTCATTCACTTATTTATTTTCTATTACTATTATTATTTTATAATCGATTTGAGATTTTTATTATTATTTTTTTTGGTTGTGTTTGGGAATTGTATTTCAATTCAAGGACATTTTTCTTACTTGTCCTCTGAACTAGAATTGAAGTTGTATTGAGATGTAGAAAAGGGATTTAATAAAAAAAAGTATTTTTTTTTTTAATTAATTACTATACATTTTTTTAACAGCGCACAGTGGGGTCAAACCCAAATTTTTTGGTAATGAATCTGATTCACCAAAACTACTGCTCGGATTAAATTGAAATGTATGGAAGAGTTGCAGAGGAGGACCTAAGCTTTCCGAAAAATTATCTTGTAGTCACCCTGTGTTAACACAAGATAAGCTACAGGGTGTCAAATTTGACAACCTCGAGTATGTAAAAGTTAAAAAAAAAATCTTAACTTCTACAAGTTTGATTTTAAAGATTTTTATATTTCTGTAAAGCGCTTGGCAAGATAAAGAAAAAATAACCTTACTCACTTAAGTTATCTCTTACAGTTAAAAAGATATTTACACTTGAATTTTGAATTTTTGATTTTTTGTTTTCGTTTTTCGGGAATAAGTCCTGAGGTATATGAAGTAAAAATTTTTTAAAAGTATTTTGTAATTTGTTATATATTTCAAAATAATATGCTGAAAGAATTTTTGGATTATCTCAATTCGTCTAGACGTGAAAAATATTCAAAGTCAGCATTCTGAAATTACTATGAAAAATGATTTTCTTTATATATTTCAAAAGATAAGGCTTCATAAATGCTTAATAAAGAAATTTTGAATTGATTTATGTTTGCACCCTACATCAGACATTGGTCGAAATTGGTGAATTTTTGAAAAGAGTTAAATTTTTATCGATTAATAAAAAAAGTGTCACTCGAGCTTTTTTGAATTAATTGACAATATTTTATCAAAAAATATATTTAGAACGATTTGAAACTAAACTGCTTCCCGCCCGGCCAAAAACGAATGCAGGAGAGCAGATTTCATGAAAAAAGTCAATTATTCAAACGACTTTTGTTAATTGCATAAAAAAGCATATTAGCATATCATTTTCGCCATTATTTCTTATGCAGTGTATAATATATATATCGACCTTTCATTCCTGCAAAAATCATTAAAAAAGCTTTACATATAAATTTTTGGCAATTTTTCAAAAAGCACTTTACAGAAATATAAAAATTTTTAAAATCGGATTTCATTTGTAGAACTTACGATTTTTTTTAAACTTTTACATACTCGAGGTAGTCAAATTTGAAACCCTGTAGCTTATCTTGAGATATCACAGATGATTTTTCTGAAAGCTCAAGTCCTCCTCTGCAACTCTTCCATATATTTCAATTTAATCCGAGCAGTAGTTTTGGAAATACAGATTTATTATCAAAAAATTTGCGTTTGTCCCCACTGTGCAGCGTTTGCCTTTGTAGTTAAAATTTTACTAAGTATTTAAATGTTGCTAAAAGAATTGATGAATACAATTTGATTTAAAGTAAAATTTGTTATTTTAACTTGTTTTGGAATTTGAGGTTATGTTTTTTGTATTTTTATTTATTTATTTTTTTCAGTAATTTAAATAAAACTTAATCGTTGAACTATTTTTTACATAATTAAATTCAGTTTCTATAAATACCTACATAGTTCCTACAGCTTATTTAAGTTTTTGAATCTATTTATTTATTTTTTTGTTAATTTTTCTGATATTGCATTTTATATAAGTCATCATTTTTATGGTGGCTCCTCCAACGTATTTCATGATTGGCATTTTAATTAAACTCATACATACATTTATTTATGCCTAGAGATAACACAACAAATTGTTTGTTAATATAGAAAAAAATTAAAATTAATATAAATATAGAGCGTAATTATGCAGACTACTGTATAATTTTTATATAAAACAACAAAATAAAAAAAAAAAAAAAAAAAAAAAAAAAAACAAAACTCCTAAATAAAAATATGTGCAGGTATGTATGTCGGGTTTTTTTAATTTAATTTTATATTTATTTATTGTAGATTGCATAGCTGACAAAACAAAATACTAAAATTATATCGAATTATAATTATATACTACTAGTTATATATTATAGTTTATATACTACATACATTCCATATATTACTATACATATATGGCATATTTTTGTTTTTTAAACAAATAAATTAAAAAGTTCAAAAGGTTTCTTATTTTTTTTTTTTTTTTTTTAATTTAAAGAAAAATATATAAATTTCAATTCTATATAGAGCAAAACCTTGATAAATTAAATGTAGTAGACCATGCTTTAATAGCATGTGAGAAAAGGAATTTAAATAGTTTTTTTTTTTCGGAAAAAACTAAACTTTGAAAAAAGTTGTTTACAAGGTCTTTGAAAATAAAAAAATAAATGTTAAAATAATTTGGTACCTATTGGAATTCCTTAGTAGATCAATGACTTAATATTTAAAACCTAATCATTATCTTGATAATGGCAGCTACGTTTTGGTATGTTTTAAATGCATACTGTTTAAGTTTCTGGTTTTAGTAAAGAATTAAAAAAAAATCTTTACTTCATAACAAATTGTTTTGAGTGGCATTTTAACTTTTAAAACTAAGAACAATATTTTAATTTCTCGCTTTTTGAAAGCTTATATTTCAAGGTTATTTATGTTTCCCCAAAATCCAAAGTAAAAAATTAGAGATTGAAATTTTTTTATGGTTCTTCGAATCGGATTCTTGTTTGACTTTGCAATCACAACTATAAAACGTCTGATGCTGCAGATTCAGTTCATCAAAATTGTAATAGTATATAAGGCGGGCACAATGTTGAAGTTTTACGAAACACTTCTTAAAAATATAGATAGTTTGAAGACTGTACTACATGAAATTATTTAAAACTAAGAAAAGCGTTTAAATTTCTCACAACGAAACATAAAGTAAAAAAAAAAAATTTAATTTATGGTTCTTCGAAACGGATTTTTACTGTTGACGAAAGCTCACATTTTTTAGTTTTCAACGAAACCCAAGTTGGAAAACTATCGATTGCAATTTATTTATGGTCCTTCGGCTCTAGATTCTCTAACTTTACTAAAGTTCCTGAAGCTGCAAATTTGGATCCTTAACACTGTAGCAATGAAAGGTCGCTACAAAGTCTAAGTTTAAAGTTGAATGATTTTGACTTTGATGTGAAATATATTATGGGGAAAGAAAATCGTGTGGCTGATGCCCTATCACGAATAAATATTAACGAATGCCATATGAATGATGAAGCTTCTTATCTAACAACAGTAAATTCAGAGAGACCGTTAAATGTTTTCCGTAGACAGTTTTTTATTTAGGCGAGCTCCAGTACAAAGGGAAAGTCAGAAAATAATATTCAGAAATACTAGAAATGTTGTCGACTACGTTGAGATGACACAAGACTTTGCGAAAGATTTTATTTTGAACAAACTTGCTGGCATTACAGCAACAGTATATTTTGAAAACGATACCGATTTCGTACTATTTCAGGATGTGTATGCAAATCTTGTAAGGCAAACAAAGAAGAACCGTATTTTAAGGGCTACAAAATTACTAGAGGATATAACATCTTACGCGGCATTCAAAGAAATTATTTTAACAATACATTTTAAAGGATTGCACTAAGGAATGGAAAAATTACAGGCGGAATTTAGAACGAAATACTACTATCCGAATTATGTTAAAGAAATATCGAACATAATAAATGATAAACATTTTTGAACATATCTTCTGTAACCATCAACATAATATACATACAAGCATAACAATTTTGGCTTTTCATATAAATTTTAAATTAATGAATTTGTAAACTGAATTTAAAAAATAATAGAATTTTCAAAAAACTGGTCGACAAAAAAAAAAAAAAAAAAAAAAAATCCTCCCCCAAAGACCAATAGTTGAACTTGATGCATTTTGATGTGCTAAACACGAATCTGCTTTCAGTTTTTTTTTCCATCAGGTCTGGATTTTTTTTATGGGCATGTCTAATATTTCGGCCATAGTAAGGCCATTACTCTAGTGTATTTCCTTATAACTCAAGAACGGTGTGTACAATTGACATAAGTCATACAAAAGATACAAAAGATGCGGATTAAAAACATCTTCAAATCACCCAAACAAAATTTTTTTATGTGCTCAATAGTTTCGAAGTTATTTTGAAATAAGTGTCAAAAACAAAATCATTTTCATGCAAAATTTTAGATTTTTTTGTTACTAAACAAATTTTTAATAAATGAAAACATCAAAAATGTTTCAGTTTACTATCTTTATTTTAAAGCTGGTAATGCTGCGAATCAAATAAGGCATATATCTTCAAAATTGATGCACAAATCTTGCTTTTATTCACAGTTAAGTAAAAATACTCATGTTACATAAAATTGTATAGAATAACAGTGGTGGGCAAAAAAAAAAAAAAAAATTTTTATTTTTTCTTGGAACAAAAATAGGTAAACTAAGTGGATTTTGACGAGTTAAACAAGATTCACTTTTTTTCTATCACGAACTGATTTCTTTTTATGGGCATGACTAATATCATCACCTTATTCAGCGGTCACACTATAAAATTCGAGAATGGTTTGTCAAATTTAGGCCATAACTCAAGAACCATTGACACGATTTTGATAAATGATACACCAAAAGACGCATACGTTGTCTTTTAAGGTGTGTCAACAATATTTTTTATTCGCTCAAGAATTTTAGAGTTATGGATCAAAATTTTCACAATTTTTCAAATTTTTTTCTATTTTTTTTTTGCTACTAATTACCAAATAACTACGGAAATATTAACTGAACAAAAAATTATGTAAATTCAGCTTAAAGACAATTTCAGTCGCTATATATTGGAGTTTAATTTATCGTAATAGAACAAACCGTTCTCGAGTTATACAAGTGTGAATGCCTAAAGGCGGGGTCATAGTAGTCATGCACATACAAAAAATCGATACGTGATAGAAAAATAGTAAAAGCTGATTTTTATTTAGCACGTTAAATTCCATCTAATCCACCTATTTTTTATTTAAGACGAAAAAAAAAAAAAAAAATTTGTTTGCCCACTAGTGTATCTCTACTTAACTGTAGGTATGCATGGGTATCCTAACTAAACTGTGAATGCAATCATGATTTGTGGCTTTATTTACTCGTAGTTTTGCAAGCTTTGAGATAAAGATGATAAACTGAAACATTTTTGATGTTTTAACTTTTAAAAAGAAGTTGTAGTAAACAAAAAAGAAATCTTGAATTTAGCGTGAACAAATTTCTTTCGTACACTTATTTCGAAATATCTCCAAAACTATTGAGCGGATACAACTTTGTTAGTAGAACGACTTAAAGCCAGTTTTATTCCACATATTTTGGTGTATTATTTATATAAATCGTGTATACCGTTTTCGAGTTATACTGAAATATATTCGAGTAATCGGCTTATTTAGGGTGCAATATTAGACACGCCCATAAAAAAAGCTCGACCTGATGGGAGAAAACTGAAAGCAGATTCGAGTTTAGCATGCGGAATTCCATCTAGTCCACATATTTTTTGAAGGAGCACGAAAAAACATTTTTTTGTCGACCAGTGTAATTTTCTCCCCAATTGGCATGAAGATAGGGCGGATATCTCCAGGGGGAGGGATAGACACCATACAAATTAATATTGCATTAGAAGTAGGAATATTTTTCTTATTAAATTGCACAGTTGAGATAATATTAATTAGCCAATTTTTTTTTTAATTCAACGAAAATTTTATACATAAATAAAAAAATAACGGAATTGTCTAAAAAAAAAACTCCCAAGAAAATCTGAACCGAAATGAAAGTTTATATCCCCAATTTGGAGACAAATCTCCTTATCCGATAACACTGAAAAGGGCTAATAATACCATACCCTAATTCTCAATTGTATGGAATGTAGTCGGTATATTAATGTGTAAAATTTTAGAAGTTAAAAGTATTGGAATTCTTCTGAGAATACTTTTTTTAGATTTATAGCTTTGATCTATTTTTCCCCGTCTAAAAACTTTTAATAACTATTTATATTGTGATTTAACTATTTTCTTTAAGAATTTCTTATTGACAATATTTAATTATAATTTTCTTTTTCAAGTACTTAACTAATAAAACAATATTATTTATTTAACATCTTTCAAAGATAAGGGTGTTAGAAAAATTATATTTATTTACACTTATGGAAAAAATTGCATTAAGACAATTGTGTTAAAAGTTTACTGATTTCACACTTTAATTAAAATTAATTGGTTTAAAATTTTATTATTTAATTAATTGAGTGTTAATTATGTTAAAAATTCTTAAAACACCTTTAAATAAACTACATTATTAAAAAAAAAATTATGAATTAAATTCATTAAAAACAAAAATTCTTTTTAAATAAAAGTAAAAAAAAAAACAAATATGGAAAAAAATGAAAGTGAATCCGCACGTGCGCATTGCGAAGGTGCGGAAATAGTTTTTGTCCATGTTTATTTTTATACATATTTTTTTTTTTTTTTTCTAGTAAAGTTTGGCATCATTTTTTCGTAGTTTATAATTGTTGTTGCTAATTTTTTTTATTGTTTACACAAGTATTAGTGTGAGTATTTGTAGTTAGTTGTATTTTGATTTGTTTGGTTTATTTGTTTTTGTTTTTTTATTTTATTTTTTGGCTTGTTATACAAAAATGCAAATTGGACACCCCACAAAAAACCAAAAACACATTTAAAGAAATAACAACAAATCGATTTTTATAGGTAGTATTTTATTTATTTGTTGTTGTTTTTGTTGCTACATATTGCAATGTTGTTATTGTATTAATCTTGACCCGGTCTGAAACGTGACCGCGCTTCTTATTGTCTGTGCACATTGAAATAATTTAATTACTTTTTGTTGTCATTGTTGTTTTTGTAGCTATTTTTATTTGTCATTTTTTTTTTTTTTTTACTTTTTTCTAATGAATCTATATAGTTTGTGTTGTATTTTTAAAATTTTTACATATAACAATAACAAAAAATATTATTTTTATTATTATATTAGGTTTTTAAACAACAACAAAATAAAAAACAATAATGCTATTAAAAAATTTTTGTCTAAAATAAACATTCAATCCAAGACATAAAGTGCCACCCGCTTAAAAAAAAAAAAATTGTTCACCTTTTCAAAAATGTAGACTGTTTGACATTTCCTCCTCACCCACAGACAAGCAGCCACTTGAAATGTCAATTTACTTTAAAAAAATGTCACTATTAACTTCTAAAAATAAAAATAAAAGAAACTATAAAACTAATGTTAGAATTTATAAAACAAGTGTTTGATAGTTTTAAGATTTAAAATTAAATTTTGAATATTTTAAGTATCTGTCTGAGAGATTTAAATATAAGTGTCTGTTATTTGAAATGACATAATATTTTGAGTGAAAATAAGTGGCTTTTTTTGAATTTAAATTATTTGAAGATATTCGATTTGTATGGACCACGGAAAAAGCGGTAATTACACCTGGAACATAGATATCTAACCTTTCGAATATGAAAATAATTTTTTTTCCACTTATTCTCGAAAATAACTGAATACAGCTTAATATTAAATCTGTAAAGCTCCTAATAGTTCTGTATAATAAAGACTGATATTGTCAAATATATAAAGCTTTTAGAAAGCTAATGTGGAAGTCTTAATAAGTGCCTACTTTCCAGAAAGTATTACTATAAATGATCACTCTCGTGTAGACAGTGGTGAGACTGGTGATCTACGCAATAACTAATGTTTAAGTTATGCTAAACCGTATAGCATGAGATCTGTCAAACTCTACAAAAATCTAAGAGGTTAACGTAATTTTTAAAATAAAATAAGGAGATACTCTTACTTAAAGATAAGTTGGGTACCGGTTTAAAATTAAATACCGGAAAACATTGTTGTGGAATGCTGTAGTTGACCTAATAGCTGAGTGAAATTAACCTTATTACAAGATTTTTGAGATTGGCAAAGACACAATGAGTAAATGTGTAATGTAATGCCGAGCAACAGATTTGTTGTGGCAACCGAATTTTTTGCCAATCGATTGTTGTCGGTTGATTCGATTATTGTTACTGAATAAATACGGTGAATGTAACTGATTATACCCTACACCACCATAGGTGGTTGGGGTATTATGTTATATAATATTATAACGCAGAGAAAAAATCTTCAGACCCCCACCTTAAAGTATACCGTTCAAGTCAGAATCACTTTCTGAGTCGATTTAACTATGTCCGTCCGTCCATCCGTCTGGTCGGCTGGCTGGCTGTCCATGTAAAGCTTGTGCGCAAAGTACAGGTCGCAATTTTGAAGATAATTTGATGAAATTTGGTACATATGCTTTCTTCATCACAAGGACGAAGCCTTGGACATTATTTCACCTAGCTCCCACACAAATGTCCTCCTGGAATAGAATTTTAATACTTATAGATTCTTTAAAAATTGGATTTAGCATAAATAAGTTATATGTAAGCACAAATCCATTTGCCAAATTTCATGAAGATCGGTCCATAATTGACCATGGCTCCCATATAAACTCCTATCCCGAAAATCACTTTAACGTGCATAAATCCTAAAGAAATGGGAGTATTATGTTAATATTTAACACAAATAAGTTTAATATAAGTAAAAACGAAATTATGTAGATCGGAATGGTGTAGGGTAACATATGGTCGGTCTTGACCGACTATACTTTTCTCGTTTTAAAATTAATTCTATAAAAATATAAAAGACTATTGTGAATTAAATTTTGTATTTATTTTCATAGATTTTAGCACAATTACATGTTTATATTTATCAAAAAGAAATTTTATAATCTTTAGGGAATGTAGTAATATTAGCCCTTGTCCTGGAAATGATTTGAACTCTACAGTAGTCTAGTTGTAGGTTTAGGGACTCTTATAAAGCGTATGAAAGCAAATTCGGTTGTATTAATAATAATTTCTTTAAAGTTTTCTTTATTTTTATATGGAATCTACCTATTTTTAAGGCCTCACAATATATATTCAAATCTTAAAACTAAAGACTACTTTATCTCTAACGAGAGCAAGTGAATTATTTGTCCTCTTAATAACGGGATGGAAAATCAGCCCTACGAAGCCTTGAAACCGATCGAACTTCAGTAAGAAGTCTTGCGAGCGGGTTGGGGTGAGCCTGCTGTATTAATAAATTGCTTTAAATAAATTTAAATATAGTACATGTTAGTTCAACTATAACTGACTGCAATTTTATCATAGTAATTAAAAAAAAAAATCCTATGCAAATATAAGCATTTTTCATTATTGTATTAGTAATTTTTAAAAAATTATTTATTATTGTAACTGTTTTCCAACTAACTTTTTTCTGTTGCGATCAAGATGGATATATAAATTACTTGTTGAGTGTCCCGCTGTCATTCTGCAAATCTATGATACTGCAAAAATTTCAGAGCTCGACTTTGACAAAACGGTCTCTTAGTCATAATGCTAAAACTGAATAGAGAAAGTTTTCTTTTACTAGATCAGTATTCCGCACTAATTTTTTTAGAGCTACAAAGTTTGTATGGATCTAAGCTCCATCATCATTGTAAGAAAATTTTGTTATCAGGTATGAACCACGGCTCCAAAGAAAAAACGATTAAGTTCTTCCAAAAAATAATATTTTCAACACTTTTTTCAAAATTATTAATAAAACACAGTGCTACAAAATAAAATGCACTAGGAATGAAACTACATGTATTTTATAGGTACGTATGAGTAGATCAATTTTGGCCCGCACTGTTAGAAAACCTATTCCATCATATTTTTTAACAGGATTTTAAGGAGTGCGATCGAAAAAATCTTAACATATATAAAAATCAATAATTCGGTAATGGTTGATCTTAGAGTTCTGATTGCTTTTTTTTATTTAATTGACATTATACTACAGATCATAGAAAAATATAACTTTTATACTTCTGCCTACTATTCATGAACTCGTAGACCTTTTTTTGGTAACCCTTCCATTATAGATTTGATAGTTGCTTCAGTTACTTTTTTGGAAGAGTCTGCCCATCTACTTTTAAAATTTTTGATATTTTGGGACACCTCTTTAGTCCTCTTCGATCCTCTTTTCACAAAAGTAAAATATCTCTTCACTGGTCTTAGCTCTGGACAATTTAGAGAATTGACCTCTCTTGGTACAAAAACTATGTTATTGCTTTGGTACCACTCCAGAGATTCCTTACCAAATCGGGCTAAAAATAAGTGAACGTATTGTGCTCTCTTATCAAAGGAAAAATATTTTTTTACAAACATTCTTTGATGTATTTATCGGTATTTATAGAGCACACTGTAACAAATGACTTGCTTCTTTTGCGGCAACTGTATAAATCTTTGCACACCACGAATTCTTTAGGAAATATCGTCAGCTTTTCGGTCCTAAACTTATCTCCGGAAGCTGCGAAAAATCTGATAGTACATACGTTTTGTCGTTCTTTATACAACATGAGTATTATTGTATGAAGTTTGGTTTTAATTTCCGTGCCCTATTCTTGACTTCTAAATTTGTTGCAGCATTCCCGTTTGGAACTTTTTGGACTTCATATGTTCTTAACTCCGTATTAGCTTTAACTTTTCACACCAAATAGTCAGAGCACTGAGCTAACCGGGCTACTTTTCTACCAGATGTGTTCGGAGTTCTTTTCAATATGCTTTAAATTTTCTTGGCCTTCCCAATATCATGTGGACCTTTTTTCTTCCCGAACCATGTTTCCTATCAATGGTCAAATTCTCCTGATACGGTTTAATAACCTTGAAAACAGTTTGACAGCAGACATTTAATTCTTTGACCAATTATTATTTGAAGGACCATTTTTAATTTTTTTTTTTTTTAATTTTTTAATAATTTATAGCACGTACATCATTTTCGCCACTCATCTTGATTGAACTCACATCAAATCAACATGGTTGTCACTAAAAATTAATAACTGACATATTTTTCAATGATAACTAGATCAAAAATTAAATATTGCTTCCGAAAAAAGTTATGAGCCAAAACGTGTGTTAAGATTTTTTCGATCACACTCCTTATGAGTTTGACAACTTTGATAAAAATCATATGTTCTGCAATTCTAATTTTTTCGGAATTTATTTGTTAAATTGTTTATTAATTTGTTTATTTATTTATTTATTTATTCATTTATTTATTTATTTATTTATTTATTTATTTATTTATTTATTTATTTATTTATTTATTTATTTATTTATTTATTTATTTATTTCTTTATTTCTTTATTTATTTATTTATTTATTTATTTATTTATTTATTTATTTATTTATTTATTTATTTATTTATTTATTTATTTATTTATTTATTTATTTATTTATTTATTTATTTATTTATTTATTTATTTATCTACTTATTTATTTATTTATTTTTTTTTTTATATCCTCTTAAATATGAAATATTTTTTTTAAATTTTTATTTAATACTTTTAACAAGTTTTTTTTATAATATTTTTTTTATTATTATTTTCTAAGTAAATTTACTTTTCGAAAGGTGTTATAACTTTATGAAATGAAGTAAAAATTTCATAATAATTCACAGCAAACACATTTGTTTCCTTTTTTTTTTTTTTTTTTTTTTTTTTGAAATAAAATACATTAAAATATTTATTTTGTAATTATTTATGCAGTTGGCTATAACGGGGTGTATGTATTATATTGTATTTGTTTGTTAACAATATTACTTTATTACCAACATTTTTCGTATTTTGTTGTTATTGTACATTATTTAACCAGCTTTAAAATATATATTTATTTTTTTTGTTTCTTTTAGGCTTTAAAACATTGTAAAACAATTGTTAAAGAAATAAAATTTCTTAATTCATATTGAATTACAAATTGTAGAAGGGGGAGCTTTTTTAGTTAGACTTTTTTGTGGTTAAAGGTTTGAATGCACATTAAAAGTACAACTACAAATTTTGAAACAAAATAAAGTTTGTAAAATAAAACCAAACAAAATATTCAAAGGAGATATTAATACAACACATTAGAAAAAATATTTGTTAATTTAACTTTTATAATGTTTAGAGGAAAAATAATATTTAAATAAAGATGGTATAAAATGACATTTAGTTTTATATGTATATCATCCTCAATAAAATATTAATAGCTTCTTACCTTAAATTTTAAACAATTCACGAAATTATGTTTTTTTTTTTATTATCATAAACAATTTCAATCTTTTTATGTTGAGAATATAATAAAAATATTTAAACCTTATTTAACTATTATTTAATAAAATTTGCTTTTAACAACCTTTCAAAAAATCTAACGCCATTTAAAAAAATAAATACTTTTCAAAACGTGAATCTAGTCTAAAATACTCTTTTAATACTATTATTTTACAAAACAAAAAATTAAAAAAAATGACGTTTAAAAACAAAAATTCCTTTCTAAAATGAATATTATATCTGTATTTCCTTTTTTTTTATTATTATTATTATTTTTTTTTTCTTAAGCATATTTTTGGTTTAACATCTACACTAACTAAAGACCTTGATATAAATTCTTGCTGGTTTTTTTTTATTTTGTTTTGGGTTTTTTGTTATTTTAAATTAAATAAATTTATTTAACTGCGTATTTAAGCAAAAAATAAAATAAAATTAACTTCAATTCGTACTTAAAGTGTATAAAGTTTGTGAGTGATTTTTTTTTTTTTTAAGTTTTTCTCATGATGGTGTTGATGATACCAATAAATTAGATTCAGACAATTGATTATTAAAACAAAAAGCAAAAACAAATTTCCGAGGAAGGGTTTTAAATGTATTAAGGAAATTAAACAGAAAAATTAAGTGCTGGGAAAAACAAGTCATTAATGACAATGATGAGTTTGAATATGAATAGTCGTGGGTAATAACACCGGTCTGTTAAGAAATCTTATTATAAACAAAATACGATAAATATGAAGGGTGTAATGTGCCTAATAAAAATAGTTTGAGTCGTTATCTTTATTGAGTCAAAAGTTAAACGATTTTTAATTGGAAAGTTTGCAAAAATTAACAAACAGACGGACAGATGGACGGACATTCGAATTCTTTCAAAAAGATCTTAAAATTCAACAAATATTTTTTCTTCCACTTCTCGATTAATATGAAAACCAAATGAAAGTATTAAAATTTTAATATCACCTTTCCCCGAATTAAATGGAATTTTCGACAAATTTAATAAAAAAAAAAAAAAAATAACTATTTATTATATATCACACGGGTGATATATAATAAAATTATGCTCAAAAGGTTTTTCAACGAAATATAGAAAACATTACTAACAGATTATTAAAAGAACAAACGCCGTTAGCCAATATGTTTTCCTTTTTTGTAATTACCTTTCCCGGTACAAAGATTTATAAAACGTATCTCTTCAGAAAGAAGATTTCAACAGATATTGTTATTTCAAAATAAAAATACAATTAGTTAATTTTTATAAAATACTATTACTCTTATTTTATATATAAATTTATGAATGAATAATATAAAAATTATTAGTAATTAAGAACAACGGAAATAATTTAGAAAAAATAGTTTTTATTATCTACTCGTTACTATAAATTTTAACCCATAAACTAACTATTTAGAACAATACAATAATAATCATTTAAATAATAGTTTTTAATATTTTCTCATATTTCATTTCTGTTTCTTTTTTAAAATAAACAATAAAAAATGTGCGGTTTGTTAATTTATTTTTCTTAAAGTGAATTTATTAATATAACCCAAATTTTTCTTGTTAAACGCGTTAAAAAAGACACGTGCCTTAAAACTATATATTTAATAAAACAAAAACAAAATTAAGTTAAGAAACAGTTAAACAAAATAATATTAATTTTTATTAAACCAATAAACAAGTGCTCAATCAATAAATCCATACATACATATTATGTATGTAATAACAATAGAAAACATAAAAACGTTTATGCCAATTAAGCAATAACTTATAAAACGACTACATATACATATATACATATGTATGTATACATATTATATATTTGGTATTAAAATTAAGACTAATATCCGTTTAGCTTAAATTTTGCAGTATGTTTATTATTATTATTTATTTATTTTTTATTTTTTAATTTTTTTTGAAGGAATACAAAGTTTTTCGTTAAAATAATATTTTATCTAAAATTTGTATTCTTTAAAAAAATTTTATAATATAATAAATTTATATAATAAAAACTCAAAAAGTAGCTGAATAATAGATAAAGGAAAATTTTTTTGCATTTACATTTTTCTGTTATCAATTGAATATAATAGCAAATAAACAGAAATAAATAAATATATAATTTTTTTTATTCTAAAACTTTTACTTATTTGCCCACATTCGTTGCGGTGGCACTTTTTTTTTCTTTCTTCAACAAAGTTTTTATCTTATCGGTGTTTTTAAAATAAATAGCAATAAAATGAAGAAATTATGTATATTGAAGTAAGGCTTTTTCGTTTTTACTTTTTTGCATTATTATGATTTTTGTTTTTAAATATTATTTCTCGTCATGTTTTACTTTAACATAATTTCATTATTTTTGGCAATAATTGTTGCTACATCTGTTTATATCCAACATCAAAAGTATATATTTTCTGGGTCCTTGTTAGATTCTGAGTCGATCTAGCTATGTCCGTCCGTCTGTCTAAACTAAGGTCGCTCACGATAGGCTGGTTATCAGGTTATGTGATTATCTATATATATATAAAAATTAATGTGTGTTTGTTTGTTTGTATGTATATGTTTGTTTGAAGTCTATAGCCGCCTAAGCGGCTAAACCGATTTTCTCGAAATTTTCACAGTGTGCTCCTATATGCCTGGAAGGAAAAATAGGCTACTTTTTATTTTGAAATTCCATGTGGGCGAGGTGCCACGCCTACTTACTAAATAACTATTAAAACTAGTATATCTCGGAAATTGGTAATACTAGAGTCCTCAAATTTTGCACGAACAACTTTGACACCTATATGAACTTTCTGGAAAAAAATAGGCGAACTAGCAATAGGGGGTGTGGCACATCCCACGACTAATATTGCTTGCCAATACCAAATGCCGTAAATTTAGGAAACTATAGCAGTTACATTTCCCAAATTTTGTACAATAAACTACAATGAACATTTTGTGCAAAAATGGGCGGAAAAGAAATAGTGGGCGTGTCATCTCTCATATAAAGTTAATACAAACATTTTTATATCTGGGAAACTATAAAAGTTAGAGAGCTCAAATTTTGTACGACTAGCATTAGCTTCAATATGAATATTTTGGACAAAAATTAGTAAACTAGCAATAGTAGGCGTGGCACCTCCCATATAAAGGAAATATTAAATTATTATATCTGAGAAAATATAACAGTTAGAGTTCTAAAATTTTGTCGGAGCCACTTTGGTATCAATATTAATATTTAAGAAAAATATGGGCGGACTAGAAGTAGGGGGCATGGTACCTCCCATATGAATTAAATGCAAAAATTCGTATATCTGGGAAACTATTGGAGTTGGAATGTTCAAATTTTGTACAAAGAATTTTGATATCCATGAAAACATTTGTCTAATAAATTAGCGGATTATGGGGGTATGGTCCCTCCCATAAAAATTGAATACAAAAATTAGTATATCTGGGAAACTATTAGAGCTTGAATTTTCAAATTTTGCACGGGAAACATCTATCTATCTATCTATCTATCTATCTATCTATCTATCTATCTATCTATCTATCTATCTATCTATCTATCTATCTATCTATCTATCTATCTATCTATCTATCTATCTATCTATCTATCTATCTATCTATCTATCTATCTATCTATCTATCTATCTATCTATCTATCTATCTATCTATCTATCTATCTATCTATCTATCTATCTATCTATCTATCTATCTATCTATCTATCTATCTATCTATCTATCTATCTATCTATCTATCTATCTATCTAATTTTTAAGAAAAATGTTATATTTTAATTATTAAATAAATATATTTTTTTAATCCTTTAATTAGTATGTATTTCATTTCGGGGGGTGGCGAAGCACACCGAATTAAACAGAAAAATTCACTAAAAATATTAACCAACTTTGCCCAACTCATACCCTTGTTTATAGTTATAGTATGTGAATATCTGTTTATTTGTATTGTTGGAAAATAATAACAATTTTAACAATTAATGTATTTTGTTGTTTTTAATATTTCTAAATAATCACATAACCTGATAACCAGCCTATCGTGAAAAACCTTACTATTTCTGAGAAAATTTTACTTTTTTAAGTTTTGGAAACTAGAACTTTTGTAAAAATTACCTCAATTTTGAAAAATTTGAATTATTTTAAAAATCAGTTGCTTTTTTTAAATTAGAATTTATATAAAAATTGTTACCTTTTTAATAACCCAAGGAAATACTGATTCTGCGGCACGGGGTCCCGCATTCAATTCGGATACACGGTATTACTAAGTACTAAGCCTCTAATCCACCTTTTTTTGAATTGATTCTAGTTCTCGCGATAAATCGCGATTAAATACAAAAAAAAAGTGGATTAGAGGCTTAGTTTTTATTAGTACCGTGTATCCGAATTGATTGGGAATAATTATAATTAAAAAGATTTCTGATAACTTTTACTTTAAAATTTCAATAGCTATTATATTATAATTATAATATAGTAGCTATTAAAATTTTGGAGTAAAAGTTATCAGAAATCTTTTTAATTACAATTTTTCTAAAATTGAATTATAATTATAAAAATTGTTCTAGCGGATTTTAATCTAAAGATGCCATGCTAAGGAGTGAGATCGAAAAATGTTTAACATACAAAATATTCAATAACTTGGAAATGGTTGATCTTAGACTTTTCATTATTTTTTTAGTCATTTGATAATTTAGAACAGATCACAGAAATATATAATTCTAACCACTAATTATAAAATTTTGGACCATTTTTGAAAATCCTTTCTTTGGAGATTTGATAGTTGCTTCAGTCACTTTTTTGGAACAGTGTCCACATCTTCTGTTAAAATCTTCGGTATTTTGGGACACCTTTTTTGTGCTCTTGAATTCACTTTTCACAAGAGCTCAATATCTCTCCACTGGTCTAAGCTATGGACAATTTTGAAAATTGACCTTTCTTGGTACTAAAACTATGTTATTGATTTGGTACCACTCCAGAGCTTTCTTACCGTAGTGACATGATAGCAAATGGGTCCAAAAATATGTGGAAACGTTGTGCTTTCTAAGAAAAAAAAAGAAGAAGTTTTTTTTGCAAATATTCCTTTATACATATTTTGGTATTTATAGATCCGAATGTATCAAATGACTTTCCTGTTTTGCCGCAACTACAAAAAAGCTTGTCATACCATGAATTTTGTAAGAAATTTGTGCTGCTTTTGGGTCTTAAACTTTTCTCCAACATTGCTTCGAACATTAGCAATAAACATTTTTGAGACACAAGCTGCGAAGATTCTGCCAGCACCTACGTTTCTTCGTCAATTATACAGCTTGAGTATTTTTGTATGAAATTTGTTTTAAATTCCGAGTCCTATTTTGTCTTGTAATTTTTTTTTGCAGAATTCCAGTTTGGAATTTTTTGAACTTTATATGTAATCAACTTTCCCATTAGCTTTAAATTTTCGCACCAAATAGTCGAAGCACTGAGAAAACTGAGCTGATTTTCTAGCAGATGTGTTTGGAGTTCCTTTCAATATGCCTTCAATTTTCTGGCCTTCTCAATATCATGTGGTCCTTTTTTCTTACCGAACTAGGTTTTACATCAATAGTCAAATTCTCCTGATACTGTTTAATAACATTAGAAACGGTTTTACGGACGACATTTAATTCTGTGGCCAATTATTTGTAAGACCTATTTGGATTTTTTGAAATTTTTTAATAACTTGTAGGACGTAAATCTTTTTCGTCACTTATTTTGATGAAAATAAGGACAAATTAACATGATTGTTATTAAAAATAATAACTGAAGTATTTTTCCATGATAACTAGATCAAAAAAAAAAAATTTTGAATATTGATTCCGAAAAAAGTTATGAGGCAAAATGTGTGTTAAGATTTTTTCGATCTCACTCCTCTGATCAAATTTATTTTCTGCTTGTTGTACAATAAAAGAAAATCTATATCTCAGCCAATTATATACGGATTTTAATCATTTAAAATACCATAGTCGATAAATAAAATATATCCCTTAGTTTTCAGTGGCCAGGCGAAACAGAAATATATCGTCTATATCGTACAAGAAATTATTTAGTTTCACAAATCATACATTTAAGTCCAAATTATTTAAATGTGATAAACTCTCTTTAACCGATCCATATATCTCTCTCCTTCCTCTTCTCTTTAATAACGTTCAAATAAACTTTCTACTTTAACAGTTACGTGATTATCGTTTAAACGTATATGTACTTAACGGATCAGCTGATACTCTTTCGTAAACGTATTTTGGCATGAAGAACTAAACTGATAGAATTTAATTTTACCTTTGTAGAACACATTGAAACAAAGACCTTACTTTTTTAGCACAGACACAAACCTACGACATATAATTCCATATAAAGTAAATAATTCCTCTACATACATATTTTTAATATTTGTTTAATAAACATTGTAGAATTGTCTAAAAAAAAAAAAAAAAAATTTATTTTGCAAATAATTTTTATTGATTTTTAAAATTTTGTTTGAAATTCTAAAAACGTGCAAGAAATATTTGAAAAAAAAAAAAAAAATAAAAACATCAAGGTATTTAAACTACCATTTAAAATTTGTCTGTCTATCTGTCCGGCCATCTGTTTGGATTGTTTATTTATTTATATAGAAGAGAAAAACAAAAAATTAAATTGTTGCATAATTTTAATTATTTGTGTATTTAAAAAAAAAATTTTAATAAAATAACTAGAGTTAATTTAAAAACAAATACAGAAAATAAATCCAGCTATTAACAAAAATAAATTATTTTATACCATTAAGGTGGCAAAGAATACAATTTTATAATATTTATTTTATTTTAATTTTATGAGATTTTAAATGATCTTAATTTTGGGGAAAATAAAAAATAGGTAAACATTTTTCAATAAAAAACCTGTTAGTAATTTAAATGTTTTGTGGGAATTCCTTGGGAATTTTAAAGTTTTTTATATGTCTGGTCAAAATGATTTAAAATCAAATTCATTTTCAATATACTTTAAGGAAATTCCCAGTTAACATATTTTTATTATTTGGAATATAAAGCTACAAAATAATTCCGTTAACTGTTTAGGATTTATGTAGAAATTAATTAGAAAGGAACTGGAAGCAAAATTAGATATTTTCAGTTTTATTATTTGCTTTATAGAGGATTGAAAACTATTAAACTAAAAATTTGTTAAAAATTTAAATTTCACTTCTTTTTATTCCTACCCAGTAAAAACTTGGTAATGGCATGTAGTTACGGATGTAGTTACTATTCAATGACAACAACATACCGTCTACGTTACATAGAAGTACTTTAGTGACTACTTATTTATTAACCCTTATGTAATTACTTATTTTATGATCAGATTTTTTTTAAAAATTATTTTTGACTGATTTTTTATTTAGTTTAGCAATTAATATATTTAAAGAAGGAAGAAATATGTGACGAGACATTATTAGTTTTTAAAATATAAAATTTTTCCTAGTTTTTAAGTTCTTGAAATTAAAGTTTATAAAATCTTTCCACGTTTAAAATAAAAAAATAAAAAATTTAAAAACAGCTTTTTTTTTTCCTAAAATTTCATTACTCATTAGTAACCTAAAATGCAACTAGTTCCTTTTGTTTTAATTTATAATGACTTCAGAAATACTTTCAAATCAATGAGTTATTGAAGAAGTTAAAACACTGGTCGACAAAAAAATGTTTTTTCGTGCTCCTTCAAAAAAAAAAGAAAAAAAAAAAATAATAATAATAAATTGTGTGACTAAATGGAATTCCGCATGCTAAACACGAATCTGCTTTCAGTTTTTTTCCAGTTTTTTTTATTGCGCCCTAAATAAGCCGAATACTCGAGTATATTTCACTATAACTCGAGAACGGCATGCACGATTTATATAAGTGATACACCAAAATATGGAGAATAAAATTAGCTTTAAGTCATTCTACTATCAAATTTTTTTTAACCGCTCAATAGTTTAGGAGATATTTCGAAATAAGTGTCCGAAAAAATTTTGTTCATGCTAAATTCGATTTCTTTTTTTTTACTAAAATTTTTTTTAAAAGTGAAATCATCAAAAATGTTTCAGTTTATCATCTTTATCTCAAAGCTGGTAAAACTTCAAGTAAATAAAGCCACGTAACATAAACTATGTTGACATACCTAGAAGACAATTTTCGTGTGCATCTTGTGGTGTATCATTTATCAAAATCATGTCAACGGTTCTTGAGTTATAGTCCAATTTGTACAAACCATTCTCGAGTTTTCTGGTCTGACCGCTGAATAAGGTGATGATATTAGTCATGCCCATAAAAAAAATCAGCACGTGATAGAAAAAAAGTAAAAGCAGATTCTTGTTTAACTCATCAAAATCCATATAGTCCACCTGTTTCTGTTTGAAAAAAAAAAAAATAAATAAAATAAAAAAAATGTTTTTGTTTTTTGCCCACCACTATATTTCTACTCAATTCTATGTATATATGTGTATTTTTACTTAACTGTGAATAAAATCAAGATTTGTGCATCAGTTTTGAAGATACTTATTTTATTCGCAGCATTTCCAGCTTTAAGATAAAGATGATAAACTGAAACATTTTTGATGCTTTCACTTTTAAAAAGAAATTTTAGTAACAAAAAAATCTAAAATTTTGCATAAAAAAGTTTTATTTCGGACATTTATTTTAAAATAACTCCGAAACTATTCAGCATATAAAAAAATCAAGTTGGGTTGATTTGAAGATATTTTTAGTCCGCATGGTGTATCACTTATGTCAATCGTATACACCGTACTTGAGTTATGAGGAAATATACTAGAGTAATGGCCTGAAAGCAGATTCGTGTTTAGCACATCAAAATGCATCAAGATTAACTATTTGTCTTTGGGGGAGGATTTTTTTGTTGGCTAGTGTAATTAGTTCTTGTTATGACATCTAAGTAATGACTTGAGGTAAGTAGTTGCCTCTAATGTCATCACTGTGTTAAAATAATGGGTTATTCAGCTAATGTGTAAGTAATGTAAAGCCATTATATTAGCCTCTTAACTCATTACCTGGTAACCAAAGTTTTTGCTGAGTAGTTTCTAAAAATGTTTGAAAAATTCGAAATTCTTATAAAATTAATTAATTCTTTAATTTTGTTTACTTTAAAAACAATTATTATTATTTTAATATTTTTTATTAAAACAAGTTTTATTTTGTTAATCATGTAATAATGTAATTTTTATATTACAGTTGGCACATGTGACTAGTATTTGTACTTTTCTTTTTGCAAAATTACTTCTAATAGCAGATACATTTGTTTCATTAATTTTTATTATTTTTCACGTTTTATTCTCAAACAAAATTATTTTCCCTTACATGTCAAGCACATCAAATACTTAGTCTTACTCATGCCTCTTGCTCAGTAGGCAATCGCAAGTATTATTTTTTATTTTATTTATTTTTTTTTTAATTTAATTATTTACTTATGGGGTTTATTTGTTATTTTGTTTAGATCAAAACAGAATTTTTCCATAGTTCTTATTTTACTATGTACGTCATTAAATACCCTATAACTAAATTTAACAGCTAAAAAAAAATCGGCTAAAAAAATAAATATTAATGACAAATTATAACTAAGCTTATGCTATAATTGAACCATATTGCTATATTTCCTAAATATATTAGAAGTGAGAAAAAATTTATTATTTAACACACCCCCACATGTCAACAAAGAGATGAGTATGAGCTATAAAATCTCAATTGAAAAAATATTTTTCGAAAAATAAAACATTTCTCTATATGGATTTAAAAAAAATTATTAATATCTATAAATATTAAAAATATGAATATATAATCATCATTCATGTGCTAAATTGTAGCTCACGATAAAATAATTTCTTTGTAAAATAAAATAAAGAAACTTACATTTCAAACACTTTTAATTATTTTATTAATTGAGGAAACATACCTGTAAAGAAAAAATTTAAACAAATAATTAATTATTGCAATTAATAATGGAATTTGAATAAATAAATTAAAATAACGATTGGAGTTCATAAAATAGTGATAGAACAGTTTAATAAATAATATTAGATCATCTTATAAATTTGTTTAAAAAAATGAAAATAAATAAAACCCTTTAATAACCAGGTATGTGTATCAGAAAAGAGTTATAAAAAAAAATTTGAATCAAATATAATGTTTACACACTAGAGTGTCCCGTAGACAAAAATTTTGTAGGAAGACCCCTTAAACGATGCGTAAAAATAAGCTGAGTATAGGAAAAATATTAGAAAAATTTTTAAAATTGATTTTCAGTTCCCTACCAGCGTTTGAAAGTTACGGGTCTAAAACATTTCGTCCAAAATAATAGTATTGAGTTTTGTCTTGAAATGGATACTAAAAAAATTCATAATTTTTAGCCAATTATAGAAAAAATATTTTAAAAAATGTTAGCAAAAATTTTGGTCCATAAACCGTCATTTTAGTACATCATGCGAAAACAATTTTCTATATTTTTCTTAAAAAAAATGGATAAGAATTTTATAATTTTATTCCTTTTAAGGCTAAAATATTAAAAATTTGCATTGTAGTAAGTACTGTTGATAATATAAAATTTTCCAGATTTAAAAAAAAAAAAAATTGTTCATCAAAATACCTTAAAAAGTCTTCTAGCGAAACAAAATCCCATTAGAAAATTTTTTAAAATATTTTTTCCATAACTAGCAAAAAATTACGATTTTTCGTTAAAAAAAAATTGAAACTTTTTTTTTACCAAAATGTATGGGACCCATGATTTTTCAATCTCTGGTAGGGAACTGAAGACCAATTTTAAAAATTTTTAAAATAAAATTTTCTTACTAAGAAAATTTGTACACATCGTTTGAGGGATCTTCCGGTACACTCTATTATACACAATTATTGAAAGTAAACAATTATTTTTGAGCTTATCATTTCAGAGAACCTGAAATACCAGAATTAGAACTGGAGAATACGAAAAGAATTAATAAAAATTGTTTTAAATTAACTTGAATTTCGAACACGTTTTCTTTTGTATCGAATTACTAAATAACCCTCAAGTACTTGTAATTGCAAACTTGTTTATGGTCCTTCGAGCCGGATGTCGGCTTACGACACCATGTAACTGCATCTTTAACAACGTTTACGACGTTAAGTTCTACCTCTCTTTTACTTGCCCCTATGGGGGGGTTATGTTTACGTTTTAACGAAATTTAAATGGATGAGACATTAACGATAGCAAACTTGTTTAAACTGATTAAAATAGTAAATATAAAATTGGGCGCAAGTGTAGGTCTATTTATGGATAAAATTGGACCAAGATCTTGCAGAATTATGATAGTTGAAATTTTAAGTACAAATAACTTGAAAACTATAAGAAATAAATAGAATGTTTATCATAAATCTTGTCTAAAGCCTTAAGAAAATCGTTAAAATCAGAAAAAAAAATTATAAAATTTATATAAATTATAAAATTTTAATGGGGTTACCCATTCAATTCGGATACACGATATTAATAAGTACAAAACCTCTAATCTACCTTTTTTTGAATTGACTATGGTTCTCGCCACAAATCCCAATTTGTTAAATTAAGGAGGTTGCATCATATATTTAACCCTTCGTCTTACAAACTGGTCTAGCCAAACCAATTGCAGATTTAAATGTTGTTTTCATATATTTATAAGACTTGAAATTTCGGGTACCCTTCGGGGTACAATTTTGTTTTCTAACGATCTGTGAAAAAACCAGAACGAAAAACCTAACATGAGGATAGTTATGAGGATAAATGTCATGTCGTATTCGTACCAAATATGGTCTGGCTGGACCAGTTATATTTTGTGTGGAAAATTATGTGATTTGACGATGTTATTCGTTCTTTTTTATTGTATTTTATTTTATTAAAAACTTGTAAACTGAGTTCTAATAAGCTAACAAACAGTTATTTTATGATTTTCCACCTAATCGTTCATATTTTGTGTTATAAGAGAATTACCGATAAAACCTCAAATGTTTGAAAAGAAAAATTGTATGCGTGTGTAGACTCAAAACAAGGAAAATGTAATATATTGCAAAACTATGTAGTAGTGATGCTAGAATATAGTTATACAAATGTAATAATATAAAAAAATCACCAAAATGTTCATTAAAATATATAGAATTACAGAGCTGGTCTGGCCATACCATATTTGTTACGAATGTGACAATTGAAACATCTGTATAACGAAGGGTTAAGCATATCTCGAAAATGACTTGTCTGATTTTATTCCAAAAAATATTAAGAAAATTCTGATTAAAATTGCCTTGAAGTCATTCTTACATTACTTTTTAAAACTGTCAACAGCTAAGGAGATACTAAAATTTTTTTTTTTTTTTTTATTTATTTATTTCTTTTTTTTTTTTTTTTTTCAAAAAAAATCACCAAAATTCGAAAATGTTAAAAATTAAAATTTTTATTCTTTAATCATAAAAATAAATTTATTTCAAATAAAACAAGAAGTTTTTCATTCAAATCAAGGCATTAATATTGATTTTATACACAAATTAGTGAAAATATTCATTTAAAAACAAATAAGAAATTGTAGACGGTCAAGCTCGACCGTTTGTGCCTAGATGATTTTCAAGATTTTCAGACTTGGACCTATGGCCATTTATGGACCGATCCTTATGAAATTTGTTAATATGATTTCTACTTATAATAAACTTATTTGTGTAAAATATTACCATGGTACTGTCATTTATGTGCGATTTTTGCGAGTTAAAGTGATTTCCGAAAGTGGGCCTTATATGGGGGTATGCCTAATTGTGGAACGATCTTCATAGAATTGCACACCGCTTCAACCTTGTACAAATTTTATTGTAATAGTGACCTAAATAAGACATTTATAAGCGTTAAAACCCTATTCCAGGGAGTATTTGTATGTAGCCGAGGTTAAATAATGGACCGATCATGACCAATTTCAATAGCGTTTGTCGTTATGGCAAAATAAACATATGTGCCAAATTTCATCAAATTATCTTTAAAATTGCGACCTGTATTTTATGCACAAGGACAGCCAGCCGTTCTGGCAGAACGACGGACGGACATAGTTAAATCAACTCAGAACAGAATTACTTTCTGAGTTGATTGGTATACTTTAAGGTGGGTGTTGGGATATTTGTTTTGTGCGTTACAAACATCAGCAAAACGCATAATACTCCAATTACCTTAGGAGGTGTAGGGTATAATTACATGGAAATATTAAAAAAATCAAAAAATCTTTTTTTAGTTTGGTGTCTCATTTGAAATAAATGAACTAAGACCCAGTAGTTTATTTGGTACAAATTAATCCCTTTTATATAGTAAAGTTTACTACTGTATAGCTCGGTGTTGCTTACCCACTTTACTGAGCCTATGATAAGTGGGAAGAAGACAAAGAAAAGATAACAAAATTTGTTTTTGACTCAGTCCCACTTCGTAGCGGTGGAAGTAATTGTGTGTGTCAAAAAGGAGTCATCCCGTAATCGTGGAGGTGGCGATTTTCATTTTACTGACCCTTTAGTAGTCGTGGAGGTGATTGTGTGTTCAAAAATGTGCCATCACGAGTCACTAAGGTAGCAATAGACTTCCACCTGGGACATGCTACGTGACTAGTTACTTTAACATGTAACTAGTCACGTAGCTAATAATGTGAATAGTGGTGCCCTAATGTACTCGTTTAAGAAACTAGTACACAACAGCCACCTGAGACTGCTGGGGAGTCCCTATTCTTCTGCATGTTCATTATCATAGTTGTCACTTTGTAAAAAGTTTCAGATAAGTGGACAATAGAATCTTATTATTTTTTTTATTATCCAATTATGTTGAAATATTTCTTACATTTGTTGCAGCATTAAATCATTTCAAATCTCAGAAACATTTATATCAAATTAAATTTTTACACCTAAGTTAAAAGATCACTTTGTCATCACTGTATCAATCTTTAACCCATAAATTCAATTGTCACAACAAAAGTATTTTCTCTGCATTTCTAATTTGTTTTATGCAAACAAAATTGTTAAAAAATTAGAAGACTACACTGTATTCGTTTACAAAAATGTGTCATTCAAAATATAAATTCTACTCTTAGCTTTCAATACTAATTATATTCTCATTGTGGGTTTTTTTAATTTGTACAATATTTATTCCAATGCGCACACAAATTTGAAAAATGTATTTAATTTTTTATATATTGTTTGAAATTATTGAGAGCTGCATGAACAGATTGAGGAATTGAGCAGAATTATATCTTTCATTTATATATTTGTATTATAAGTAAAATTGTATTAAAGTGTAGAAATGAATGTCGGGAACAGTGTAACGTTTAGAGTTTAAAATACAAATAAAAGTCTTAGCTATAAAAGGCGGCTGTACGAATAATCCCCCAAACCCCATAAATGAACAAACGCCAAAAAAAAAGATTGGGTGATTGTTCACGACATTTGGATTTTTTGACATTTTATTTTTTTTGGTGTTTGTTCAAAAAACTTAATAAACTTTTTAAAAAAGATTTTTTGACAAAACCAAGTCCGTAATTTTTATTAAATAAATCCACTTTTGTTTGTTTGTGGAGTTTTGCTTGTAATGTCACTATTTAGTAACCGTTTTTAATTATTTTAAATAGGAAAATTTTCCAATGCATTTGCAATATTTTTATATAATTACAAGTCAGTATGTTATTTGGAATCTAGGGAAAATCGATTTCAACATACAAACATTGTAAAACCGACTTTACGTTAATAATGGTATTTAAAGGTAAAGTATTGTATAATTTCTAACTGGGATTTAAACTGTTACTTTTAGTTTAAATATAAAATTTATATTAAAAAAAATCTATAACACCCTCTTCGTTACACTGTGGCCATCTTTTCGTCATTACCATATAAAAACATACACAATACTCACTCATCTTTAGTAATACAATATTAGTTTTATTATAATTATTTATTATTATTATTATTTTGCAAAATTTATATTTATATATATTATTAAATATGCAAATCTATATTGAATGTGCATAATAATAAATACAATAGAAATAAATTTAAAAGGTTGGCGTTTCATATTTTTTGTGAAATTGATGCGAGAAAAAATATTTTTAAAATTGGCATTAAATCTGCAAAAAAAAAAAAAAAAAACCGAAAAACAAAAAATAAGAAATACACTCATTCATTAACAACAAAAAAATTCAAGATTTTTTACAATATTAGTCATTAATATTATTGCATGAGAGAGATATATAAATAAAAATCATACAATTTAGTTAAATTTTAGGTGTTTTGTTGTCGTTGTCATCGTTTTGTTTGATTTGATTTTGAAGGTAAATATTGTATCTGAAAGGCGGAAGAATTTTATGGCTGAGATTGAAAAAAAAAAAAAAAAAAAAAAAGAGAAAAAACATCAGCCGTTAAGGTGTCACCAGACATCTAGACAACAACATGATGATGAAGATTACGATGACGACTTAATAAATAATTATTACATGCAATTACATACATGTTTTTTTTTTTAAAGATTGTGTAATTTATTTTAATTTATAATAATGTTGGTTGATAAGAATTTTGGTTTTATTTATGTATATAATTCGTTAGAGACCTTCGAAAATCTTTTAAGGTAATATTCTGTTTAATAATTATTTAAAATATAATTTTGTTTTTGTAGGTAGGATTAAAAATTGAAGATTTGAATAAAAGCAACCAGAAGAGCTTTTAATTTCATTGACTTTCATTAAAAATTTTTGATCCTAAGGACTGCACATTGGGGTAAAAGGGGTCGAAAATGGCGCTTAATTCAGGGAAAGGTGATATCAATATTTTAATGATCACGTTTTATTTTTTTTTATTGATTATTAGTTCAAAAAATTCAGTTTTAGAATTTTAAGATTTTTTTTTATATACATTAGAGTTAAATGGGTTAAAAATTATGCATAATTCAGAAAAGGGTGATATCAAAACTTTAATGATCACATTTAATTTTTATACTTATTAGTAAGTAAAAAAAATGCATTTTTAGAAGTTTTTTGGCTGAATGGTACTGTCCGTCCATCCGTCTATACACTAGGGTCAAATGGAACGAAAATTACGCTTAATTCAGGAAAAGGTGATATTTAAATGTTGATGATCACTTCCTACTTTTTTTATTTATTAGTTAGTAAAAAAATGTATTTTTAGAATTCTAATTTTTTATTGTCAGCATGGCAATGTCCGGCCGTCCGTCTATACATTTGGGTTAAATGGGTCGAAAATACCACTTAATTCAGGGAAAGGTGATATCAAAATTTAAATACCTTCATTTGGTTTCCATATTAATCAAGAAGTAGAAACAAAATATTTTTCGAATTTTAACATTTTTTTGAAAGAATTCTAATGTCCGTATGTTTGTTAATTTTTGCAAACTTTCCAATTCAAAATCGTCTAACTTTTGACGCAATAAAGATAACAACTCAAAATTTTCTTGGTTCGATAGATAATTTTGTTTTTTTAACCAACTACATAAAATATAATAAAATTGGTTGAAAATATTTGGCTATATATGGAAAAATCTTAACAATCTTAACAAATCTTAAAAATCTAGTAAAATTGAGATTTTTGAAATTTCAAATGTATATACTCCAAAAAAATATATAAGATAAGTAGTATATGCAAGCATGTTTTCTAAAGGATTTATCAAGAACTGTAGGGTGATATAAAAATCTTGGAAATCAGGTAAAGAACAAAAATTCGCTAGTGGGTAAACATTTTCTCTGACACTAATACCCTATTTTGAACCCCCTTAGTTCCGCTCCTGATGCTTATATTGGATTTTGCTTCTAAACTCAAAATGCTATGCCTATATTCAAATCCAACCAGCCGATTAGAAGTTACAGATTTATTTCGATTCTTTCCCACTGTTTAGTGTTTGATAAAGCAAAGAAATTGTCTGCACTGAAGCTGTTTTTTGTATGAAATCTACTGGTTTCTTTAAAAAAAAAAAATATATATATTTTCTCAAATCGGTCTATATATGTGCACGATTTTTTTTCATAATATTAAAGTGGGCAATATATACTATTTTTCAGAAAATTTTCAGAACAAACATCCTGTAACATTTTAAGTTGCATTCCGTGAAATTTGAAAATTAGTGTATTTTAGGATAATTTTCAAAAAAAATAACAAAAATATTAGGACAAAATATAATTTACAAATACTTGAAGAAAAGTACACTTAAAAATCAGAAGTTGATGGTTTCATTTTAAATTTTTACCTTTAAAGTCTTTTTATTTAAAATAAATACACTGAAAGCTGATGAAAATTTAAATTTTAACTATTTTTCAAAAATGTGAAAAAAATCTTGATAGCTTTGACAGCTTCTTATAAGAAAACAACACAACCTAGCTTAAAGATTTTAATTGATTTTGATACATAATTTTGTCTATTTTTATTCGGTACCCAACTTTATTATAAAATTTTAAATTTTAAAATTCAATTAAGCGCTACTTTTGATACATTTTACCCCATCGTGGGCTGGTGCGTTATTACGCTTGTAGTTATTGCAGCAAATTTGATGAATTTACTATATTTTATAAAAAAGTTTCTGGTCTTTTGAAACTTAATGCAATTAAAATAAATTTAAATTAAAATGTTGGTCCTTCAAGCCGTGAAAATTATGTAATAATCAGGGTTGGGGGATAATCATTACTTTAAGTATTTTATTACATGCTTAATTACAATTAACCTGTAATTTGCAA
Organism: Protophormia terraenovae; assembly: GCA_951394005.1. Lineage (NCBI taxonomy): Eukaryota > Metazoa > Arthropoda > Insecta > Diptera > Calliphoridae > Protophormia > Protophormia terraenovae. Next base: position 34,745,023 of record OX596077.1, on the reverse strand, counting down.
ATTGGAATTTTCAATTACAATTACAGCTTAATTGTAGTTGAAAATTTTAAATTACAATTACATGTAATTTTAATTGAAAAGTTTCAATTACAATTATAGGTAATTCCAAGTAAATTCCAATTACAAATTAACTTTGAAATATGTTTTTTTTTTTTTTTTTTTTTTTTTTAATTATGATTCTATGGCATTAAAAATATGCAAAATTATTATTATTAATTCTAATAATTATAGTCTTCAACATAACTTAAAACTAAATTTCTCCATTGGGACCATGTGCTTTAAATCAAATATTTTAACTTAAACCTTAAACTTAATAAATATATACTAAACTTAAATAAAGTTTTTGGTCCTGCGTACTCCGAGCTATATACCGAGAGTTTATACCGCTAACTTATAGCCATCATAATATTATAAAATTTTATAAAATATTTAATTTATATTTTGCACCTCAAAAGTTTTTTTTACATTAATAACACTGGTCGACAAAAAAATGTTTTTTCGTGCTCTTTCAAAAAAAAAAAATATATATATATATGTGGACTAAATGGAATTTCGCATGCTAAACTCAGTTTTCTTCCATCAGGTCGAGATTTTTTTATGTGCGTGTCTAATATTGCGCCCTAAATAACCCGATTACTCGAATATATTTCACTATAACTCGAGAACGGTATGCACGATTTATATAAATAATAAACCAAAATATGTGTAATAAGTCGTTCTACTAACAAATTTTTATCCGCTCAATAGTTTTGGAGATATTTCGAAATAGTGTCCGAAAAAAAATGTTTCAAGCTAAATTAAAGATTTATTTTTTTTTTACTAAAACTGCTTTTTAAAAGTGAATACATCAAAAATGTTTCAGTTTATCATCTTTATCTCAAAGCTGGTAAAACTACTAGTAAATAAAGCCACGTATCATAAAAATTGATGCACAAATCTTGATTGCATTCACAGTTAAGTTGGGATACCCTTGCATACCTACAGTTAAATGGAGATACACTAGTGGGCAAAAAATATATATATATTTTTTTTTCGTCTTAAATAAAGAAAATATGTGAATTAGATGGAATTTAACGTGCTAAACAAGAATCACTTTCACTTTTTTCCTATCATGAATTAATTTTTTTTTTATGGGCATGACCACTATGACCCCGCCTTTAGGCAGTCACACTTGTATAATTCGAGAACGGTTTGTTCTATTACGATAAATTAAACTCCAATATATAGTGATCTAAATTGTCTTTGAGCTGAGTTTACATAATTTTTTTGTCCAGTTAATATTTCCGTAGTTATTTGGTAATTAATATAAAAAAATAAAAAATTAAAAAAAAAATTTAAAAATCGTGAAAATCTTGATCCATAACTCTGAAATTCTTGACCGAATAAAAAATATTGTTGACACACCTTAAAAGACAATTTTCGTATGCGTCTTTTGGTGTATCATTTATCAAAATTCTTCTTGAGTTATAGCCTAAACTTGACAAACCATTCTCGACTTTTATAGTCTGACCGCTGAATAAGGTGATGATATTAGTCATGCCCATAAAAAATTAGTACATGATAGAAAAAAATTTAATGCAGATTCTTGTTTAAACCGTCAAAATCCACCTCTTTTTGTTAAAAAAAATACATTTTTTTTTTTTTTTTTGCCCACCACTGTATTTCTACTCAATTGTATATATACATGGGAATATTTACTTAACTGTCAATAAAATTAAGATTTGTGCATCAATTTTAAAGATACATGCCTTATTTTATTCGCAGCATTACCAGCTTTAAGATATAGATGATAAACTGAAACATTTTTGATAATTTCATTTATCAAAAGAAATTTTAGTAACAAAAAAAATCTAAAATTTAGCATGAATTTTTTTTTTTCGGACACTTATATCAAAATTACTCCGAAACTGTTGAGAACATAAAAAAATCAAGTTTGGGTGACTCGAAGATATTTTTAGTACGCATCTTATGATGTATCACTTATGTCAATCGTACACACCGTTCTTGAGTAATGAGGAAATATACTAGAGTAATGGCCTTACTATGGGCGAAATATTAGACACGCCCAGAAAAAAAAAATCCAGACCTGATGGAAAAAAACTGAAAGCAGATTCGGGTTTAGCACATCAAAATACATCAAGTCCAACTATTCATCTTTGGTGGAGAATTTTTTTTTTCGACCAGTGATATCATACAAATTTCAACATTTACTCAACTACTTTATTATTTGCTCTTAGCATTTGCTTATTTAATATTATTTTCGCAAAAACTAATGAAATTCTTTTATTTTATAAAAATTTGTGTTGAAAAATCATTATCATGCAAAAAAAATAATTTGGCAAAGCAAAATTTTTAATGTGTAAATATAAACAATTTATTTATAAATAAAATTACAGTCGTATAACAAAATGATCACCAACTACTAACAGACATTTATATCAAGAA